>CM056995.1:236133776-236391276 GCA_029891345.1 Dryococelus australis | reverse complement strand
ATTATGTTGTATGTATATGTGTGTATGTATTTGTAATGTATATGGTAATGTATGTATGTAGTATGTATTATGTATTATGTAGTATGTATGTATGTAGTATGTATGTATGTATGATGATGTATTATATATGTATGTATATGTATTATGTATATATGTATGTATTATTATATATATGTATATGTATATATGTAATGTATATGTGTATATATATGTATATGTATATATGATATTGTTATATGATGTATATGTATATATATGATATGTTATAATGTATATGTATATATATTATATGTGTATATAGAGCAGGCTCCAAAAAGTTGCTTCCAGTGGGGAATGGACTATAGATAGATGCGTGGGCAAGTTTACGTGCACAACACTAATCTTAATATTTTTATTTAATTTAGTTTTGGTACTGAGAATTTGCACATTCTTGCACGAAAGCGCAATGTATACTTACATAAAAATTACAAAATTACCATGTGAGACTGAGAACACGTGGAAGTAAGTGTGATGTGTATGGATTACGAGTGAAGCATTTTTCCAGCAATGCTTCCACTTTTCAGGAAAAATGTGACATCATAAAATAGGATAGGCTGACACCTGAACTTAATATCATGACAACACGCAAGAAAAGTAATGTTGTACATTTCCAAAAAAAAAAAAAAAAAAAATGTTTATCAGAAATATTAGTGATTAGCTGGATGTAACAGCCTATACAAACTGTTTTCCTGGCCATGTTTGTTGTTTTCAAAGGATGTTAACATGGGGACTACAACTGGGTATTGTGACCTTAACAATCTGTGCAATGCTGTTCAAAAACACGAGCGTTACGAAGTTCACATAAATTTTTTTCTCTCAAAGAATTTCCATCTTTACACAAACAAATAATCATTTTTCGTATCTACACTTCTGTGCAAAAAGATGTGCTCCGTATATAAATATCTCGACGGGTATTAAAATAATAATGATTTTGTGTGGACAAGGTTCAGGGTTTGATAAAGGTATGTTTGTAATATTTTTCACTCAAGCAAATTTTTTGTTAAAAAAAATATTAATATATTTACAAGCAGTGTATTTTATATTTAGGTACGAAAAATGTTTAAATGGCACACTTTTGCACCTTAAATCAAACTTTTCCCCCTACCCTTTTATTGAGATCATCGCCACTACTGCCCCCTGCACACAGTAGCTTGCCCATGAAATTATAGTATGAATCACCACTGCATAAATTGTCTGGGGATGTTGAAGGAAGTGGTGGGACTGTCTGTTGCCTCATCTCTCTCTTACATCAGCCCTCTGCCTTCTGTCTTTCACTCAGCAACCCTTAAGTTATCTGTAGGTCGAAACACTTAACATAGTCATGCCGCAGCAAACCCGAGCTGTGATGCGTTTATTCCCCCCCCCCCCCCCTTTTTCGCCCTGGTGTTGCTGGTCGATAATTCCGCCGAGCCCTCGGTTTCCATGGCAGTGGCTAGCGAGCAATGATTGGGTGGAAAGGGGGGGAGTTTTTGTAATAAGGGTAGCGACATTCTAGCATTGTGAAGAAGAGCAGGATCACTGCTAAAAGGAGAGGAGTAAAAAGAAAAACAAAGCTGGAAGTGTTTAGTAGGAGCAGGTGGTTTCCAGATTTTTTTTTATTTTGGCTTTTTGCACCCAAGTTATTTGATTAAAAAAAATTTTCCAAACATATCGCAATCACCACACATTAATGTAAAAAAAAGAATGATTTGTTTCATACTCGCTAACAGGCTGCCACAAATTTTTTGTGCAATTTTATTAAATAAAATTTTTCACTGGAACTTGTTGCAAAAATCATGGTCGTGCTATACACGAATGTGCACTATACAAAAGTAAATACAGCGTACGTCACTCAAAATAGTTGCACCTAACATCACTTGTATTTCAAAGCAAATGGTTTCACCTGAAAATGTTACGCAAAACATTTAAGAGGAACTATTATTTGTAAAGAGGTTTTCTTTTGTGTTTAAAGTTTGTTTTATCCGGTAAGGTTGGAGTTTCATTGTATTTGACGTAAAATTAACATTATTTTAAAACTCAATATTTATTTAACTCGAAGGGTATCATCTTTGCGAATAAAATTGTGTGCCCAAAAGCATATACTCTACCACTTGTCAGCAGAAAATTGTTTGAACATAGAGCGATTTATATGTCGTTGTTTTCAGTAACTTCTTGCTGGTAACTCTGAGGATTTACATTAATTTATTTCAATACACGCGTCTTTGAACATTAACTGATAATATGAAAATGCCTATTTGACACCTTTTGCAGTCTAATAATGGGTAGGTAAGCACAGAGCAAAGTGCAGTGTAACTCATGACGGGGATAATCAGAAGACATGGTTTTAAATGATTAATTATTAAAGTGATGGAATCATCACCTCATTGTTACAAAATTAAGTTTTCTTTGAAGTAAAATATGATTAACTACTTTAAGACACAGTTGCCATACGTGCAAGGTGTAGCCAACAGGTAGCGGCGTGGAGAAGTTCTCATCCTCCCCCGTTGCGAGTCAGCACAAGAGACTGCTCGATCAGTACCTGTGTGCTCTTAGCTGATAGTGCACGCGGGACATTTGAATTTCGACTTTCATTTGGTATCATATTACATTTTCAGAGGGTTTGAAAGTTTTAGGTCAGCTTGCATTTTTTGGGATTATAATAAATTATATACAGTATTTCAAGACATTATTTCCTTTCCTTGAATGAGCCTAGGAGGAATGTTTTTAATGTACTACTAACAGTAATACTTTTTTTTTAAATTAAGTGCGAAGGGCATTGGTATCTGTATCTGAAAACTTGGTATCGGAACAACTCTACCTGTTTTTATTCTAATTGTAAAGGGAATCTGTGTTAATATCTGTAGTTCTGGTAAAAAAAGTTTAAGTGGAACATACCTACCTATAATACTTTTTTCATGAATTAATTACACTTTATTTCCTACTGAACTGTCATTATAGGAGCTGCTTTTTGGGCATATTCATGTTCCCATTTTTATGCCAATTTTAATGATGCAGTGTTCATATCTGCAATTCAGAGATTTTCCTGGACTGTAGTTTTACTCCACTCCTATCAGATGCAGGACAATAATCCTAATTCCTCTTACTCTTTTAACTTGCAAATTATTTACATTTAAATTTTTGTTTATGAATGGCATTTAGTATCATCCTTGTGTCTATCCAAGACAAGAAGTATTGGTTTCCTAGTGTTAAATTTTCTGTAAAGAACTTTTCAATAATAATGGTACTAATAACCTTCATACAAAAACTACCTGAATATGAACTTGTAATTAACAGTTGTGATGCCTGCCAGGTTAGGAAGTAGTTAGCACGGTCGTCGTATCTTTTTGTGCTAGACCAAGCACGTGGTGATAGGGATTTCCTGATTGACTTGGCGTTTGCAGCTAGTCACCTTGGTCGGGCAAGTGGATTGGCTTGTCGGTATGAAGTTGTCTAGTGTCTGGCTGACTGACTTGCCGATCGATACCTTATTTCCCACTAATGGTTTACGTGTTGAGGTATTCAACTGGCGGGAGGTATCGGTGTTATAGGCCGTTCACAGTAAAGTGAGCACTTTTTGAAGCTTTCATCAGACATAATAATCAATAAATACATTTCATTGTGGCCTTGTACTTCTGGTTTTGGGTATGGTGAATGTACACATTGTGTTTATTACTCATGTGGCAGTGTTTACATTAACAAGGGGTAGAAGGATTTAAATTGGTTGAAAGAAAAAAGTAACTAGGGCTTCAAAACTACTCACTTTACCATGAACAGCCTATACCTGGCGTACTTAGCTTTGCTTCGGCCATCTGTGTAGCTGCTGTTGGTTACTGGCTGGAGAAACAGGTGGCTGCTGGCTGCAGGTCTGTTATACTGTGTCGGCAAACACTGTATCGTCAATTCCAGACTGTGGCTTCTGGGGTTGGTAACCCAGTCTTACCTCTGTTCAGGATACCAGACCGTGCAGGACAGGATGATATGCTTGGTGCTTACTTGTGCGAGGTAAAGCCAATATAGTTAGATACTGAAGAGGTCAGCGTCTCTAAAAGTCTAGCTAATGCTGCTGACTCATTCTGCTTGCCTACTCGGAGTAGGTGGTGTCAACACAGACTGCTGTTCGGCAGAAAGATGAGCTATCCTTTGCTCTTCCCTTTTTAAGTCTGGCCTTACCTCAGAAGGCAGAGGGTAAAATGCCTTTGAACGGTATAGGTTGTGCACAGCTGATGCAAAATTATTCCCTATACTAGTGTTCTGCCAGTAGTAGCTGCCAGCATGAGGTCAGTACTCCAGGCGGCCTCCCGCCACTGACGGGTGAACCAGAAGCATTGAGCCATATGGGCCTCCTTGCTGCTGCTGCTACTACTGGGTGTGGTCGCAACCAGGGCCAGCCGTAACACTCGAGCAAATACTCCCACCAACACCTAGGTGCTTTGGTAGGAATAAAACGCAAGCGTACTCTCTCCCTGGTTGGATGAGTACGTAGTGGTAGGGGCTCTGTTCTGTCCCTGGAGGTCTAGAACAGGTGGCCATCGAAATGAGTGTGTAAGACTCGTGGATTCCTGATGGGGATCCCCCAGTCAAAGTTGTGTTCCAAATACTCTGTCGGCAGTGCACAGCGTATTCAGTTCCTAGCGGGCACACTGAAAGGCTCTATAAGGACTCGCTGCTAAAAGAACAAAGCTATATTTATTAAGGACTTAATAAATACAGTGACGCATGCTATCTCCTACGAAGCAGATGGTATGCTGTTATCCAGGTGTAGGTGACCTGGTTCTAAGCTAGTAAAGTACATATATGTACTGCTAAATATACTGAACGTGATTAACTAACTTTGGGATGTCTAGAGAAGACAATTAACGGAATCCACTGCTTTAGTAGCAGGGAGTGCAATTGCCCCTACCAGTAAGGGTGGTTACTGTTCAGGAACAAATCTGTAGTGGAGGGTGTTGATTGTAGTAGAAGCAGCTTCTAGTAGGAGGTTGTCGTCAATGAAGACCTGGTAAGATGTAGTAGTTCGTCAATGAAGACCTTCTGGTAAGAGGTAGTAGTTCATGTCAATGAAGCCTCTGGTCGCTGCTGCAGAAGAGCTACTGTTGAAGTCAATGGTAGCATCTGCTGGTGGCTGCTGAAGATGTTGGTAGTCGTCGAAAGCCACAGCACAGGAATTGGTGGAGCGAGCTCGAAGATCTGGGGGAAGAACTGCTTGCGAACCCTGCTGCGCACGGACTTAAATAGTTTGAAAAACAGGTGTAACGGTAGGTGTGACTTCTCACTAGCGTGAGGCTGGGGGTGGGAAGGTAGCTACCCTAAATCTGGCGCTCAGCTTCGTGCATCTCTGATGGCACTTGGCTGTGCCCCGAGATGGCTGACTGCTTATAGGCTCTAAGCACAGGGAGGAGAGGGTTACTGCTTCTGGTTTACCATGGTCTATACCGTTGTGGCGCATCCGCAACGTTCGTATAAAAGTTGGCTGGGTTAGACTCTCACTTGGGTGTAGTTGGTATACTGGCATAAGAGATGAGTCGTAATCGTTTGTAGTAGTACAATAGTGGCATGCATCTGCTGTCAGTCTTCATTCCTCCTTTCAGCAGTAGTTTTATTTTTGTGGTCTGGCAAAGGGTGGTATTTCTAATGGCAAGTGCACATGAGTGAACATTGGTGGCCTTGATGGAAGAGGTGGACAGACATGCAAGTAGTCTGTTTGTAGGTCTTTCATTCAGAGTTGTACAGCAGTAGCAAAAATAATTACCCGTTAGCAGTCTATAAATGTAACAAACTTGCTTTATTGCATATTTTGTTAAATTATGTTTTTAAACCAAATGTTACTGTTCTGCAGGAAGGGTTCTTTGCTTTGAGGGAGTCGGAGTAATTTTGGCTAGTTGACAGTAGAAATTTGGCCATGTCAAGCTGGCATAGTTGACATTGGCCAGTGGGTTTTGATGGTAATCTGGATATCAGCAAGAAAGTTGGTGTCTGGAATCAGTTCTGAGCTGTTTGAAGGTGATTGCTGGAACAGGATTTGTCAGATTTGCTTTCTCTTATATGGTACTGTCCGACATGGATGTTTTTTCTACAGCTTTGGCTTAGTGGTACGTAGTTAGGCTGTTTTGTCACACTGTAACTATTAGATCTTTTGACATTCAGCTGCTATCTAGAGGATGTTCTTGATAGTTATTGAATGGAATTGAATGGATGCAGGAGCTGCTACATGGACTGCTTCAAAAATATCCTTAAGCAGTGGGTGTTACAAATTGTTAAAACTGGCATTTTGTAAAAGTATGACACAAATTTGTTGCAAAGATTGTTCATTTAAAACTAGAGCTGGTTGGCATGAGTGGGGAGAAAGTGTTTTACTTTCATAGCTTGGGGATGGTCCCAAGCCTACACCCAATTGGACAAGTGATAGTGTCTGTAGTTACTTGTGTAGTGTCTAGGGATGGGTAGATACTAGTGTTTCTCAATTCCAATTAAAAATTGTCATGAACACAACCATTTGACAAAATTGTTAATTTTACTGGTGTCGTTGACATGCACTGAAACTATATAAAACCCCACATTGCATTGGAAACAAATGGACAGCTTGTAACACAAATGTCCTTAACCAATGATAAACTAACAGTCTCGTTTGAGTTTATAGAATCAAGTTTCCACAGTAAAAGCTGTAATCAAACTTTGAGGAAAATTATGGGCAAGTACACATTTTGCGATGTTTGCAGTTTTTTTATTGCATTTTGCGTCTTCATGGATATTACTGTAACATTAAATATCGTAATTATAATAGACCTGTTGTGGCCTAGCCCGCGAAATATGCTGGCTAGACCATGACAGGTCTATCAGATAATTATGGTTTTTATTTATGTGGATATTTAATAATGCAGTTGCATCAGACGATGGTATGTGTGGGATGTACAATAACTGCTCAGTTTGCTCGCTTGTGCCTATCGGCGCTTGCTCGCAACTCAGAGCCTGTTTTATTGTATCCCTCAATTATGTAGTATAAAAGTAAATGTCAAAAATATACTTGTGGTACGTATGGGTTGCTTAAAAACACAAAGGTGCTCGCAGCTGTGTGAACATTATACTATGAATAAAATGTTATATTGTGGTACACTTGTACTATGCTTTCCAAAAATTTTGTACATATTCCTAAGTTATGGTATTCTTTTCAGAATTATCGTGCACATTATGAATGTTATGGTACAAGAAAATTACTTTTGGATATTCTCATGCAATATTAGATACCATAAAGTATCATGTTTATGGAGGTATTGCGGTATCAAAGATCCCATCCCTAAGTGTCACATTCACTTTCTGTGTATGTTGGTTGAGAAATCATAAAATTTATACATTTTACTTGTTTGTGCAAAACCAAAAAAAAAGCTGTTGATTTGTGTAAAAGAAAGTGTTCAATTAATTTTGGTTTACAAAACCAAAGAAGATGCTTCTTGCTTGCTGTGTAAATTTAGCTTCTGTTTGAACTCTGTGTAGTGAGAAGTGCAAGAAACTTATATTTGCAGGATGCGATGGAGTATGCTGCAGAGTCCAAGAATGCAGAAGTTGCAGAAGAGTTACTGAGTTGGTTCCTTGAAAAGGGTAACTACGACTGCTTTGCAGCATGCCTCTTTCAGTGCTATGAACTGTTGCACCCCGATGTCATTGTGGAGTTAGCGTGGCGGCACAACATAATGGACTTTGCAATGCCATACCTCATACAGGTCACTCGGGAGTACATCACAAAGGTATGTACACTCGTACAAAGTTGTAGTACATATATTTTCTGGTAATGCAAGTTTCAGCTGCAAGAATGACATAAAGAAATTTACCCTGAGTCTCCATTTATGTTAACGCATTATACCACTGAGAATATCCTATGCTTGTAAATAATTTTGCAGAAAGTTTAAAATTGCTCTTTTATGTTGTACCATTGTTTCCCTTTAATTTGTTCCACTTTGTATAGAGCATTTTAAAATAGAATTATTTGTGGATTAAGTTATGTTACTAATATGCAAAATATTTACCTTTGTTATATATACACTTTGCAAATTGTGTCTCTTTCTCTCTCGGTCTCTTTGTTACTATGCTGTAACTACTCTAATTTCTGTTCTCTATATTTTTGTAGTCTAGTGGCGTACTTCCAACCTTACATTAAACTAAGGAATGCTAGTAGTACTTTTTATAAACCTCTAACTATACTGAATGTGTTTGTCAAGTCCAACATAGACTGTAGAAACAGGTGTCCATATTTGTATGTATTAAAGTGGAGTAACCGGGAATTTGTACATTAGTGTAAAAAAAATTAGTTATAACAAATGTGTGAAAATTGTGCTGCTGCATTTGTTTAAAAAAAAACTCCAAACATGTGAAATCACTTTTCAAGTGTGCCGGCACTAAAGATGGTACAGTGGAACCTATGTATTGAACTTGGATTGGAATAAGGTCATGGAACATACTATTCTGCTGTCCCATTTTTTATTTAGGTGCACTTCTAGACCACATTCATTGAAAGTCCATGTATTGAAATTTTTTAAGTCCCGTAAGAAACTATGTACTAACGTAAAATTTTCAGAATTAAGGTTTTTTTTTTGTGTATGCCAGATTGACTATGAAAATGTAGTATATACTTCAGTCTAATAAAATGCCTTCTTGATTTCTCAGCAAGTTATGAATTGTTTTTCGATAAAAGGAAGCTTTATGATAAACAAGCTCAGCACAATTCTTTACTGTTAGTGTGGGTTGAGACAGCTCGTATGTGAAATTTGAGATGAATAGATGAATGAGATTTCACTGCAGACTTTTAAATTAAAAATTTAATTTTGTAGTATATTTTAGTTAGAATGATGTGGGTATGGGGAAATAACATAATAGATGGACATAGCAGCTTAAATGGGACTTTAAAATGGCCAGAGAAATCATTTTGGGATGGGTGTTTAACTGCATAGCAACACAGGTGACAATTGTCCCTAATGTTAATGAATTGCCAGTTGAGTGCAAACTTCTCATCCTTCCATCCTCTAGAGCCAGAAAGCATTGGTCCTATTATCAAAGATGCTTAGCAAGTTGTATTGAAGTGACTGGTTTGCCCTGCTAGAGGGGTCGATCGCCTGTTGGAGCATGGCTTGCCTTAGGGGCCACCTTTGAGGGCCTGGTACGGACGGACATGAAAAGGAGCAAATGATAAAAAATTTGAGATTGAAAGGCAGCTTGTAGTTACTGTGAAATGTGCTTGAACTTTCATCTGGTTTCAGGTGGACAAACTAGAGGAGTCAGAATCACAGCGGTTAGAGGAGACTGCACAGGACCACAAGCCAATCATCTTGCGTAAGTTTAATATTGAAGATATCTTAGTTTTATGTAGCTCTTGGTAAAATGAAAGCTGTACATATCAGTATTTTTGGTGATTACTGATAATTCACCATAGTGCACAATAGCTGATATTTAGAGGTAGGGTGTTGTCGCAAATGAAGTTTTGGAGCTGTTGTTTAATGCTGGTAAGTTTGTTGTATACAGTTGTCATTTCCATCTCCATATAATTAACTTAAATTGTGTACTATCCCAAGTGTTCAAAAATTTAGTTTCTGGTTGCTGTGTAAGTTTGAGACGTGCCCAAAAGTGGAGTGAAAATAAAAGTATTTAGTGGTGCTAGTTGCATCAAACAATAATTTAGGCCTTCTGGGGTTAAAAGTTGCAGTGACTTTTGCCATGCAACTTTTAAGTAAGGAAGTGGTATGTTGCCTTTACAGTTTTAACTCTTGCCAGAATCAGGATATTGAGTGCCTTAATGTTTAACTGGCGCATGGCCAGTGTATAGGACAGGTCTGGTAGCCTGTCTGAGGTGCACAAAATCTAGAACCACTGTTATGGCTTTCAGAGCTGGTTGACCCTTGTTCACACTGTTACCTTATGGTATGCTGGTCTTCTGCTGCTGTGGTTCCAGCTAAACCCCTTTACCTTGGTGTGGCAAGGGCTGGTGGTCGCTTTGGTTGCTTGTGGATGGTGAAGTGCTTAAAGACATGTTACTGCTGGGTGCTGCTGGACTGCATGTCAAGGATACGCCAAACCAAGGCTTTGCAATTGTTAAGGAAGGTTCCTTTACACCTTAAGAATGCAACAACCAAGGGTGTGGAGGACATAAAGCATAATTATAGGTGGAAATGACTGGCTTGGTAATGCAGAGGTGAGGTCTCTCTAATGTGGGTGGTGTGAACTTGGCTCCACTCTGTTGAACTACTGCTGAGAGCAGTAAAGGGAATGGGCCAGTTGGATTACTTTTGGAGGAGTAACTGCCCTTTTCAACCTTCTCTGCACATCTCCCCTCGGAGAGTACAGTAATAAGAGGATAGGAACTAACACAGGATCGCAAAAGACCTGTCAGTAACTCACTTTCGTACTGTGAACTTCTTAATAATTGTTTCCCAGGCAAGAACTGTCACCTTTATCTCTTTTCGCCCAACTCCTGGAGGAGTGGTGGACCGAGCATTATGCGGTGCTCAAGCTGTTGGTCTAAATGACCTGCTGTGGATACCACACCTGGGTATTCCCGTCTGTTAATTCCAGCTCCTTTCCATCCCCATAAGAAGTGATGGAGTATGGAATCAGTCTGCTCAATTCATTGAGTGCAGTTGCTAGTTGTATATACTCTATCAAATTCTACCTGTTGGGCAAAGCTCAGGTGGCCACTTACTGGGTGTGTGGTTAAATTTGTGCTTTATAGTTTGCCGGCTTCACTTTGGTGGGTGTTTTCAAATGGGAACAAAATAGTACTACAAGAAAATTAGTATGCAGAGAATAATGTTACATTAACATAGTAATAATATGGTGGCCCTGTACTACCATCTAAGCTTATTCAACGTGACACGAATGTTTGACTAATGTAAAATGCCAGGTGAAGGCAACCTGGATATAAGCTGAGGGAATTAAAGGTGATAATCTGTAGATGATTATCTCCTGTTCTGAAGGAACAAAAGAGGTGAACATTGATGCTTGAGGCACTGAAAGTTTAAAATTAAACGCCACTAGATAAAAGGGAAGATAGTGCATCGTAAAAGTTTGCTGAAATAATGGGCAGCAGTCTACTAGGGTGGCTGGTTGATGTTTCGAATTCTCTGTTAATTCGGGTACACTAACATTGAACATCTAAGTTATCTCAAGGGGAGTAGCATACATTTCCTGGGCATAGCTGACTCTTGGGTTACTTCCCACGCTGGTAGGTGAAAGTATGTGGCACTTTGGCTGGCAGTAATAAAAGTATTGTAACCCCGACAAACAACCTAAATTTTTGTGCTGTCTTACACTAGCCAGGTACAAGGGCTGTTGTGGCCTTTGAGTAACTTGACATAAACGTGGTGGTTATGCTCTGGGGAGGTAATCCCTCTTGGTCAGGGCACCAGTATAGTAGGGCATGTATGTTTCTGTGAAGAAAGACACTGCGGCAGGTATAATTTTCTGATGTGTTACCTGTGGCGTCGAAGGTGGAGCATTTTTCTGCTCAGTTGGCTGTGCTGGTACAGCCGGCTCCAGAACAGCAACACTGCATATTCTGGTTGAGGCAGTCATGCTTGTACTACTGCAAAGTGCAGGAGGAATTGGTTCGCAATTCAGGTTACTCTGAGATATAGGCTCCCTTTCTTAACCACCTCTGTGCAGCTCCCTTCAGAGACAGGAGCAAATACAGTCTTGCAAAAGTGGAGTTGGTGACTCACTAGCATGTACTTCCAAGAGCTGCAGCCGTACAGACAAGATGTACCACTTACTCTTTTTATCCAGCCTGGTAGAGCAGTGGATAGTGGTGGGTTTCCTCAGGCTTTACACTTAATGTTTGTAAGTGTGTTATCCACAGGGATCAGTTCGTTCAATGCTAACACCTACCCCTTTCCAGCCCCATAAAGATTGGTGGCTGAATATAGTTTAGTCTGGCTTCAGCTGAACACCTGGTGGACGAGTGGTTGAGGCTCTACCGTGCTGTTAGTCACAGCAAAGGTGGCCAGCTAAGGGGTATGTAGTACATTTTTCCTGGAACTTGTTGCAAAAATCATGGTGCGTGCTAAACACAAATGCGCACTATACAAAAGTAAATACGGCGTACGTCGCTCAAAATAGTTGCACCTAACATCACTTGTATTTCAAAGCAAATGGTTTCACCTGAAAATGTTAAGCAAAACATTTAAAAGAGGAACTATTATTTGTAAAGATGGTTTCTTTTGTGTTTAAAGTTTGTTTTATCCGGTAAGGTTGGAGTTTCATTGTATTTGGCGTAAAATTAACATTATTTTAAAACTCAATATTTAACGCGAAGGGTATCATCTTTGCGAATAAAATTGTGCCCAAAAGCATATACTCTACCACTTGTCAGCAGAAAATTGTTTGAACATAGAGCGATTTATATGTCGTTGTTTTCAGTAACTTCTTGCTGGTAACTCTGAGGATTTACATTAATTTATTTCAATACACGCGTCTTTGAACATTAACTGATAATATGAAAATGCCTATTCGACACCTTTTGCAGTCTAATAATGGGTAGGTAAGCACAGAGCAAAGTGCAGTGTAACTCATGACGGGGATAATCAGAAGACATGGTTTTAAATGATTAATTATTAAAGTGATGGAATCATCACCTCATTGTTACAAAATTAAGTTTTCTTTGAAGTAAAATATGATTAACTACTTTAAGACACAGTTGCCATACGTGCAAGGTGTAGCCAACAGGTAGCGGTGTGGAGAAGTTATCCTCATCCTCCCCCCGTTGTGAGTCAACACATGAGACTGCCCAATCAGTACCTGTGCACTCTTAGCTGATAGTGCATGTGGGACATTTGAAATTCGACTTTCATTTGGTATCATATTATTTGCATTTTCAGAGGGTTTGAAAGTTTTAGGTCAGCTTGCATTTTTTGGGATTACAATAAATTATATACAGTATTTCAAGACATTATTTCCTTTCCTTGAATGAGCCTAGGAGGAATGTTTTTAATGTACTACTAACAGTAATACTTTTTTAAAATTACGTGCGAAGGGCATTGGTATCTGTATCGGAACATTTCTACAAATTTCCCACATGGAATAATCCTGGAGCTGCTGGGAATAGAACCTGGTTCACCTTAAGAAGAGAGCGTAGTCTGACCACTGCACTACTGTGGCATACAAAAGTATTGTGAACTATAACTGACAGCTAAAGAAACCTACTTTAGATGTTTCTCTGCCTCGTGCATAGAAAGCTATTAAAAGTCTAGACAAAATAACACCAAAGGGACAACGCACCTCATTCGTGCACATTCAGTTAAATATTTTGCATGAGAACATTAGGAACTGTTTGTTACTTGTCATTATCAACATGTAGCCTATTTTCTGTCCAGTTATTTTTGTAACAATTAGCGGAACATTATCATTTAACCATAAAATAACTCAGTTCAATTTAACCAATAATAACATACTTTATCAGATATATAAACGTTGCTGTAAGATATATTTGGGGAACCCCACATGCCATACCAAAAGTGTGAAGAAACCCTGAATAGACTATAAAAGATGTTATTTCTAAAGGCAGTGCATTAGTTATTTCATTAAAATTGAATATTTTTCTTCAGTGGATATTAACATTTACTTGGGTGCCATCATATGGTGATTCCATAATTGTTTGATACTTTAAACATGGACAGTTGCATGGGCACTTTTGCAAAATGTGTTGTGGAAATATATAATTTTGCAAGGCTGTATTGTGTAAACTTGTTAGGATTCAGAGAAAGGGAGTGTGAAAAAGTTGGTTTTCGTGTTGTGGTGCTGATTTTAGCGGAACAGCAGTTGATGTTAACTGCAGGACCAGGTATGATGGGCCCTGGCTACACTCCCTCGTATCCGAACAACTATGCGCAGACATACCAGGGATACAGTATGTAGTCGGTGCCTGCTGCCAACTAGACTTACTACATTCGCTGGACTTTTTGTTAACAGTTTCCTTGGAACTTTATAGAACTGTATCAGTGTTAAGTTTTGCATATATTGATGATGTAACAATTCCAGTTAATTTATACTAGAACGTGGACATAGTTGTTGAACTTTGTTGATGTAAAAGTTGATCAGTGTGTTTTTGATACTTATAGTTTACAACTCATGATAGATCCTTGCTAGTCAGACTATTCATCTGTTACATCTTGGGTGCAGGTACATTTGTATGTTAATTTCTTGTGTGTGTTTGTGTAAAAATTTACATTCTGTAGGTAAAATCCACAGATTTATAGGGACAAAACATTCATGTTGAAAGAAATGTATAGTAAATAATAAAAAGAATATTTATTGTATAAATTATTATATAAATAATGGAATGGAGAATTCCAATAAATGTTGAATAGAAATGTAATGTTAATAAATTGCATTTCAATTGAATACTGTTTGTGTAATACTCTGTGAAAGACTGTTGTAACATACAAAGTGTACACACTTGCTAGAATGTATAAAAAATCTTGACAACATAAATGGAATTCTAATTTTGCTTTTCATTTCACGAGCCAGCAAAGCTTTTTTTTTTTTTTTTTTTTTTTTTTTTTTTTTTTTTTTTTTTTTTTTTTTTTTTTAACCCCAAAAATGAAGACCTAGAAGCACAGTGGTTAGTATTTATTTTCAGAACTTGAAGTTCTAGAAGAGTGGAAGACATTTGTTTATTGCCAGGCAGCTATGATTTTATATTCCTTGTGCTAATGTATATAAATTTTAAAAATATAAAAACTGGAATAGTTTTGTTAATACAGTAAAATCTTAACCTTAGTCGCCCCACAGACAAAGTTCAATAAATTTGTGTTCTATGCGTTCACAAGGCAAATTTTATTAGTGTTCCAAACTTGATGCGCCAAGGGCAACTTCAGATTCTCTAGTCTTTGAGACAGCTGCTGCGCCCCTGTTTAAGCTCGGCTGTTAATGCTGCTGTAGAGTGTTAAGGTTAGCAAGTCTTTGGAGCTGTAGGAGGGACCCAGGAGGGAACTTCTCACGGATAACGGGGCCCAATTCACCAGCATATGTTGGCAAGAACTGTGTATTGGCTGGGTAGTGTGACACCTCAAAATGGCGATTTACTATTCCCGTGCGAACCCCACAGAGTGGCGCAAAAAGAGTTGAAGGCGCAACTCTGGCTCAGTGTGAGCGAGTAACACACTAGCTTTGCCGAACATCTGCCCACCACACTCTTCATGCTACGACGAAGAGTGAACGCTGCCACAGGTAAAATCCTGACAAGTTCTACTGGGGAAGAACATCGCGTTGCTAAGTGAGTGGAATTGCCCATGTGCAAAGATGAGTAGTGACACTGAAACTAGTGGCTCACAAGATGAGAGGCGCAAATGCAGATGCTGTGAACAACAGGATCGAAAAGTGAAGTACACAAATCGTTGGCTACTTGAAACCGAGGCTATCAGCAGCCCTCGCAGTAGGCCACGTTGTATGTCGGAGCACACCTGCAGTCCGCGGTGCGTAAGAACTTGAACGTGGGATTGGCTCAATGGCGGATGGGACCACACAGCATCGTGAAAACCCTAGGTCCAACTACGTTCTTAGTAAGAACAGGCAGGAAAACAATGAAAATCCACAGTGACATCTGGGCAGCAGCTGAGAGCACCCCCGAGCAAGATGGGGAAGAGCTCCAAATTGGCCAAGATGGCCCTACTCATGGCTAGCACGAGAGAAGTGCGAGTGAGTCGGAAAGTGGTCTGGGGCCTAGAGGAGGGGTCAGGTCACCTAGTGCAGATGAGGCGTCTACACTGCACAACAGAGTTCACCAGGGGTCTAAGTCGCGCCAGCACCGCATCTAACAGGGGATGCAACGGCGCAGGAGGGAGGTTAGGAGGTCCCGAGGGGTGTACAGGACGCCCTGAGCCATAACAGCCAGAAAGAGACGACCACCTGGCGCCCCACGGTGGTGGAGGTGCTGACGAGCCCTCTGGAGAGAATCCAATTATGGGAGGTGTACAGAGGACGAGGCAGGTCCGGAGTCACCAGATGCACAAGTGCCAACAGGGGTGAGCCCATTGACCAACTACAACACATCTGACATGTGCCGTCGAGACAGAGGAGCTGGAGACAGCCCCGGTACCATCTCGAGAGGATGGCGAAGGGTAGGAGGAAGATCCCACCCCTGTAACACTACCTGTGAGCCTGCAGGAAGACGAAGCACCAGAGGTTCGGAACAGGATCTGTCCTACTAGGATGCAACTACCGGATAGCAACTGGACTCGACACGAATGTAGCAGCAGAGAGAGTGGCGAGGTGAGCAGTGAGGACAGCGAGAGTGACGGGTCGACTGGCTCGCCGTCTCTCAATCGTCCCAAGAGGCATACATGGCCCCAGTGGGATTTTACCACCTGCGGTAATGCTACAGCATGCCGTAGGGTGTAGGCTCACCAACCGCAGCAGAGAATCAAGACTACTGCTGCCACTTAGGGAAGCCTATGTTCTATGTCCTCGCTGCAGAGAGCAGGGATGTTGCTCCTGCTGCCGCTTCCCCCCCAGCCCGTTTGCTCGCTATCACCGGTAGCTGCTGCAGTCACCAGTACTTTACTGGACGTACATGCGTACTGGTCGAGTAGCGCACCGAAGCAGTGACACCGCGAAGAGTGTAGATCCGAGTGCGGCCATGGGGCCGATGGACACGCTCATGACGTAATCACGCAAGAAAGTTTAAGTGGAGAGTAAACCACATGCACCTATGCGCACATGTTTTAAAAGTAGACCCTGCAAAATGAGGTCTAAGTGAAATAAGCTTTTACTACATTACGCTCCAGGAAGCCTGTTCATGCAACTGCAATTTAAGGAGGCCTACAATATTTTAATGCCCCCATGGGCTTAAGTTGGTCATTTTAATGTGTTTCGCCCTCATTTTATTCCATACAGTGTTTTGTACTTATTAAAGGGTACCTATGACAAGGGCATTAATTTAAGTGTTAATTGCAGTTCTTAGAGTAAGGTTTTGGAAAATTTGTGTGTAAGAAAATAGTCAGCGTGGCTGGCTTGCTCACCAAACTTCGGCCGGCATGCCGCACTGGACCATTAGTCATTCTACGGTGTGTCGGAGTAGTATGTGCTGACAGACGGGGTTTGTTTTGCACGCTTGTGCGGCATATCTATTTAACCTAATCATTTCTCTGCAATAGACTAGTTTAACGTACCCTTATTTTACATATCGCCGCCCAAAATTCTCCTCTTCTCACTTTCCATGGAATTGTATTGTCCGGAATGGCATAATTTTCACGCAAGACTTGGTAGCCTTCGGGCCTTTTGTACAATGCTACCCTGCCGGCAGGTTAAGCCCGGCACATTGTATCAGTTTTTCTTAGAGGAACAGTTATTAAAACCCAGTGAATTAATGTGAGAGGTATGCATTCGCATTCGGTTTGCCTATGGACCATAGGGCATGGGCCCTCACCTTTCCCACCAAATTTTGAAGGTAATGCGTCGGTGTTCTTGTGTAATCTTTTCAGTTTTTTGTCTACGTATAACTTAATATGGATGTGCAAGTCGGCCTGAGACCTCACTGCACAGCTTCTTGGTAAAGTATTTTCATTGGTATTTAATACGGCGGAAGGAGACTGGAAGAACATCGTCGTCGTCACACGGCCTCGAAGGCGTCTGCTTGACCAGAAATTTGACTTTGCATCCTAACAATGCCTGGCGCCCACAACTCTACTTCAGAGGTTGTGAGGAAACTCCTGTGAAATTCGTACCAACTACCAACCTCTAAAAATGCACACCAGTAGCGTTTACCATTGTCTCCTGATGCTTCATTGACAGCAAAAGTAAAGAGCTACCAGATGCTTCACTGCAACAGCAGTTAACACCAATACACCTTGCTATTAGAGCAAAGGAACATTAACTTCTTTTTGTCTCATCTAGACACCTGTTATTTAGACTGTTTTGTTCGGCATGAATTAATTCAGTTTACTAGTCATACTTCCCATCTAGCCTAGAACCAGGTCGCCTACACCTTACTAACGTAGGTTACTTTCAGTATACAGATACAGTCTGCTTGGTAGGAGATAGTACATTTCATCATATTTATTCAGATCTCAATAAATACAGCTTTGTTCTTTAGCCACAGGTTTTTATTCCTCGAGTAATATCCACATCGCCAGCTAGGAACGATTCGTACTGTGCATTGCCAACAAAAACTGGGTATTTATCAATCCAAACTAGCGTGACTGGGAACCCCATTCTGAAGTCCACCCGTCCTGAACCTACACATTAGACGGCCGCCTGTTCTGTTCGTACCGGAGCACATAGGATCTGAAGGGAGTATTTGCTTCGATGTTGCGGCTTGGCCTTGGCTGGATACCACATCCAGTAGTAGCAGTGGTGTCCCACACGGCTCAACACTTCTGGTCTGCCCACTAAGGTGGGGGACCTTCTGAAGCACCGAGCTGGTGCTACCAGCGACTACTGGAAATACACTATTTTAGGAAATAGCTTCTCGTTTGTGGTGCAAACGTGTATATTTCGGCACTCAACCATGTTCTATGCCTTTCAAGGTAAAGCATGGCCAGTTGCGTAGAGAGCAAAAGACAGCACACCTTAGTGCCAATGAGCAGTCTACCCTAGCTGCACCTACAAAGGAAAGAGAGGAGAAATGGGACCATGCCGCCTCATTAAGACCACCAGCAACACAGACTGATGTGTTTCGCTATATACCCTTTCCACCGCACATTCGTACAGGCCTAGATTACCATCCTGTTTTGAGGAGTATAGTGTATGGAACGGAAACCGGGTACGGGGTCGCCTACCATAGGTTTTGGAGCCAAGAGTTACGGTCCTGGAACCTACAGTAGAGCTGGCACAGTACAACCTACTCGAAACCCGAAGACTGCAGCACTAACTTCGCTCAGCCGCCAACCCAACTTCACCAACCGGCCGAAGAACATAAGAGTAAACCAGGTATAACTAAAACCTCCCGTCAGCTACTGATAAGCGGAACTTAAATGTGGAATAACATTTAAGCACACGTCCCATCAAAATCTCCAGTGATAAACATTGCTAAAGGTCTGATATAGCGCACTCGATCTAGCGCAATAACGCAATGACGATCGTGCCAAGCAGTGTCACCAGGCAAGTGTCAAGCGCATTAATTACTTTTACATAAGTGGCTGACAAACACGTGGAGTCGGTTTTCTCGCTACGGGAAAATACTTTGCCACTGTTATTGACTTGCCGCGAGCTCAGGTTGCTCATAGATGGGACGCAGTCGCCCGTAGTGTGTGTATTTGTGCTGCGCCGAAAGGCATGTGTCAAATTTTGATAAAGATATTTTACTGTAATCTAAAAAAAAAAAAGTTCCCGTGAGGGCTAACTAAACACGTGACAGTTGAAAACATCCTAAGTGAACCGTACGAAGTGACAACGAAATTTTAATTTTAGGCACTACCTCGGTTACCACCTCAACACCATGTTTTGTAAGATTGACGGCTCAGGCGTGGTTGTTCACTGCAGTATCGTTTTCGGAACATGTCCACAAAGTGAGGATGGATAGTTTCAACTACTCTGACAGTCGGAAATAAAAAAAAAAATTTAGCATAAACGAAAATATGAATCCTGGTGCCAAATGAAAAAAATTTCAAAACTTTGTCTGGGTACTTTTTTTTTCCATATCAAGTGTTTAAATGACAGCATGCTTTAAAATTCTGATAGTTAACAAAAAAAGTTATATACTGTCAGTTTACCAAGGAAGAAGTCGTGGCCCATCTCGCTATGGACTAGACTTTGGCGTGAACATCTATAGAGCAAATAGTTGTAATGTACATTTGCCGAAAGGTGCAATTGCATAAACATATTTGTCCAGCAGAGGGTTGTGAGTTGCGTGCAGAATATAACGTCACTCTGATCCCATTGTACCGTAACCTCATCCCCAATCCACAGTCGGTGGAAGAGTTCGTTGAGCGGACGCGGGAAATAGAGAGGAATGATACAGAGCAGGCGCTCTTTGACAGCTCAGCACATGTCCCGAAGGTCGGTGTACTACACCCACCCCTTCATTTATGCAGCAGACAGCCTACTACTTGCCTCAGCCTCCCCCCCCCCGAACATCCTGCTGTTGGCACTGCCCGGGGTCACCTACATGATTGCCCGAACCAACCTAGCAAAAGAAGGGAAGGAACTGATGTTCGCCTGCAGAGCTCACAGATATAATCACCTCAGGTCAGGCCCAGCTCCTAGACCTTTCTAAACTAGGTGCAGTGTGAGGACTTGTGATACCCTGAAGCTCCCCCATACCTACTAAAATTAATGGGTGTTTATGCCTTGACATTTTTTCTATGGATCTGTTAGCGATACTACAATCCCATTCTCAAATAGTCCGCATGGCTCAGCCCAGTCAAATCCTAGAGGTCAATGAAAAAAAACCACTCTTAATCGAGATCTACCACTCGACTGTCAAGACTGAATTCACAGTAGCTTCAGGCATCGTCGAAGAGGTCATTCTAGGAGAACCCTGGTTGGCACAAGAGAAATTCCTGTTGGGCCCTGGACATATTCCACAGTTCATGTTGGAGGAAGGAATGGCTGTACCCTGGGACCAGGTGCTGGTAGTTAAACCGAATATCCGCAGTGAAACTCTCCCAGCACATGTAGATACCAGTAGAAACTCTCGGGCGGATGTACTCGAATCCAATATATGGTTCAACCCCAACCAATGGGGATTTGACATTGTACGGACTTCCTTGGGGACCTTGTGGCGGTGTTTGCCAACACACACGACGAGGTCTTTGTCTCAACAGCTTCCTGAATGTAGGGGTTTTAAGTTGGAAAACAGCTGTGAGCTCTCTCCCCCCCCCCCCCCCCCCCTCCCCGGCCGGGCACACTGCACATGTCGACGTGGCGAAGGAATTGGGTTGATTCCAATAAAAAAAAGTTTGTATATTTCGTTCCCTTGGCTTTTATAATGTTTTCATTCAATTTACAATTGCTTTCCCCCCTATATTACGTTATATAAAAATATAATTTTCCCACTGATTAGATTTAGTTTAAAAGTATTAATGAAAAATAATTATGATTAAAACTTCCCCCAAAATCTACAGTTTTATTAAAATTACATCTCTTTCCAGCTATGTGCAGGTTACATATAATTATTTTGCTTTAAACCATACATAACTAAAATAGCAACGCCCCCGCCCCTCCAACATTCTAGGCCAACTATCTCAATAAAATGTTGACGAAACAGCCGTTCCTGCCCAAGTGAAACCTCTGTGCTGTCTCCCCAATTCTGGGCGAGACACCTGTATTCACATTTTATTTGAAATTGTCTAAAACATTGCAAAATCTTTACTCCATCGATACCTGAAGTCCTGGAAGGGCACCCTAGTGGTGCGTGGCATGCATGCATCATGTGGTCATGGTGACGTACGAGGGAGGGGAAGGCAGTCGTAGATTTCGTGGCTGACAACAGCCCTGCGGCGCTCATACTTTCAGGCCTGCCCAGTGGACGTGAGGCGCGGAGCTCTTCAAACACACCACCGTCGCAGCGAAGGTAAGCCTTCCCAAACTGCCAACATTTTCTCAACCTCGTAGGTCACCATCGGTTTGACTTTCATTTGATGTGCAGGGGTAGCTGTCATATCTTGTTATGTAAACGGTAATGGACTGGTCGCCACGCACTTGTTGCAGCCGAGTAGTCTCTGTACGAGTGAGTGGTCTCCTGAATTTCTGGATGGTGAGGTGGGGGGCGGTAGGTTATGATGTGTGCCACCTCCCTGGCCCTAGCCCGTTCCCTATGTCGTCAAAGAGCCCCCGATGTATAACACTGTGCTACATGAGTGCAGCAGTGTGTGAGCCAGTGTTCCGGGTGTGTGCCTGAGTTTGCACTAGTGAAAGCAAGCTGTAATTTTTTTGTAATTATTTTTAGTGTAATTTCCGTGGTCCTGTTTAATTTTGATAATTATATTTTTTTTTTATTTTTGTGTGCTATGTATGTTTAAAATTATGGCATGGTTTTCTGTGTGTGACAAATATTCCCCTTGTGATCACGTGAGATGTGTAACATTCTGCATCAAGTTTTAAACAAGGGTTATATGTTGTCATTGTGTTGTGTATGAGAAATTATCAGTGTGCAAACAAATGTAAACAAAACCCTCCACATGCAGAGCTATGGACGTGCCTAGAGTATCACGTGACACTGTAGCGGGATTTGGAGTCAGTGAGGAGGCAGCCCACTACCATGTTCAGTATTAGTGACTTGGTTACAGTGTGAGGCGGACATATGTCGGGTGTCTTCCCTGGACACTTCACAGTTTTCGTGCCAATCGTGCAATTGTTGTAGTTTTCATTTACTTTAGTGGGACTTTGTTTTACAGTCCATGGAGTGAGCAGCCTCGCCGCCCGGTAGTGTATTTATGAGGGGGGTTTAAATGTACTGTAAATTTATTTTAGGCATCGTGCCGCCTTTTTCAGCGTTTTCCCACATGAACAGATTATAACTGTGGCGACTGCTTCATACCAAGGTTTGTGGAATAAATCAGAATGTCACATGACTCTGCATCTCTTTATTTCACCGGCCACTTAACCCGTTTTAATTGTGTACTTGTAACTTAATGGTGTCGGAAGAGACCAGAACAGCCTGGCCCAAGTCATGTCTTTGTAATACACTCTGGATTTCGCTATCGTAGAACTTGAGCAGAGCAGACCCATGGTGGATTCTTGGACGAAGCCACTTTCAGGATGGTCGACCATTCGATCTTAATTTCTCTGTGCTCGCGACTGCTGATTGCTGGCGCCCATCCTAGTAAATATAACCTGAACCAACTTTTACTTGTGTGGTCACAAATGAATTTCTTTGTAGGCATGCAAAATGAAGCAGCACTTAGCTTGTTTTAGCATTTAGCTGCATCTCATAATTGAATACCATAGGTGTGACCTAAAGGAAAACACGTGTTCACAAGATTTGGACAGAGTTTTTAAGATAATAAATGTACAAGGTTTAAAATCTCCATTGTCACATTTTTCACACAGTGTTCATGCCGCAAATTCATGTTTATGTAAAACATTCGTAAGGGTGGTGGCATTCCTTTGATGTCATCACAAAATATGTTAGTTTAGCACTTAGAGCCACGGTAATGTGGCCAATATGTGTAATAAAATTAATAGGAATTAAGAGGGCATATAGAAGTGTTATATAACCTTTGTGTAAGAGTATGGGCAAAACACATAATGAACTAGCATGAATCTGATAGCACCCTCAGCTTTCGCCCATGCGAAACTGAGCATCGTTTGGAGTAGGACCTCCGCCATCAGCAAGCACACTGCTCGGGAAACACACTCTTCAGTGCGTCCCCTCGGTATAGCAACTTTTGGGCATTAACCATTAATTTATCAATAGTGTAACTTCTGGAACCTCTTTGCTTCTATTCTAATACTGAGGGGCCGACTGGCAGCTAATTTTACCTTAAGAGCTTAGTGTGCAGTATGCGTGTTTAGAAAGCAGCATCTGCAAGCGACAGGCCACAGTGATGAGCCCGCAGAATAGAGTTTTGTAGAGTACAAGGTCAGTTGTATTCAGTTAGATGCAATTAAAGTGTGTTTGATTAATTCCCACCTTTTATTGCTTTTACAATAGATAATTTAGGGTAGTGCATCCTTACGGCCGAAATTTGACCCCAGTGCTTTGTATTGAGTATAGTGCTTTGTATACTCCATAGGCAGAGTAGGATCAGTGTTTGTCAATGGCTGTGTAAGGGCCTGTACCCTTACACTTGTATAGTGGAAGAAACCACTATTTTAACATCAGTGCCAGGTAGTGCACGACTGCAACCTCCCAGCATCCCTGTGGCCATCTGTCCACAACCCCAACATTTTCTAAATCGAGCTGGCGCCGCGAAACAAATCATCTCGCCCCCTGCTTTTGGTAAGAGGCAGGGTGACCCACATCATTCTTGAGAGGGGGCACACGTCAGAAATAGCCTTGTACAACTAGCGGTGTTAACGAGCTGCAAGTAAACAAGTTAACTAGGACCTACTTCATAAATTACGTGTACAATGTGCGAAACATACACCACCACCCTGGCAAATCACATCAAAATACGACGTAGTTTGAGAAGGAAGTGCGACGTAAGTAGAAAATTAAAAGCTTCATCCAGCATAATGTTACCTGTTGATATGTGTGCAACACGAAATGTTTGAGAGCACTGGTAAAGAAACTGGCAAGTCAAAATTTTAGTATAAACTTAATATCAAAAGTGTTCTGTGTTTATCTGTGTTATGTATGTCAAGTTATGTCTTCACATTGACCCAGGGTCGCAGGGGACTCGTCAGCAGCAGGACACGTTGTAACAGGTGACTACCCCTCCCCCTCCTTCATTAACAGCAATGGGACTTTTCTCGATACACGCGTGGGGAAAGTGGGTCAATTGCAAAGACTACATAACTGTTACGATGGCAAACGCAACACAAAATATCTTTGGGCAGTCGCGCAGTACACGCCCCTATTTAAGATGCACATAAGTCGGGGAAAGTAAGAGCATTTAGTCCAAAGTAGCTGAAAAAAAAATGTAGCCCAGGGCATCCGTTGCCGATGTAGGGAACCAGAGACCACAAAATGCAATACAAAGGGAAAATAACAGCAGAATCTCGTTCGCATGGAGAGCAATCTCTGCCGGCATTCGCATGGCATTATGCACGGAGTGTAATAGTGAGCTGCCCGGGGCACTGTCGGCCCTGTACACCTGCAAATTTACTCACAAGAATAACATACAAATTTATTTCGGCAGTGAACCTGAACAAAATTATCGCAAGGGACGGTGCGCGAAACAAATATAGGCAAAGGCGAAATGGAACGTGCACAATGTAGGAAAGATTTTCATGCAGGGTGCCCGACACAAGGCGATCATGCAACAAAATACCAGCAGGGATGAATACTATGTCATGGTTTCGCGAGTACACTTGTCCCAAACCTCCGTTGAAAGTTAGGGTCTTATCCATAGTCGGAGCTTCATCCAAGGATGATCTTAGGTCTGAGGTTAGTCCGGACTAAAGGTGGACTAACTATATCGTATTCATAAACCCCGGCCAGAGTAGGACCAACTTTAGTCGAACGACCATGGATGTACACTGTTATCTAGTTTACTGTTAAAACGCATTGCAGACTTTCGTCTTTAGGTGACGCTAAATTTAATAATAGTTAATTTCAAAAAAATGTTTGTTTTTAATTTCTTAGTAATTTTCAATAATATTAATACACATAACAAGATAAAGAATATAATATATATTATGCCGTGTAATGATATGAAAATAAAAGTTTTTTTTTTATTTTTTTTTTATAAAGAAAATATATTTTACACAGCAGCATTAAATTGAAAATGTAAATATATTAACCCTATATGCGGGTAAGATTATTGGCGGGCTGTCTGAGTTGCGCCAGGACGTGCAGGGCGTCCTGACCTCTGGGCTATGTGTTCCTTGCGGTCTGGAGAGGGAAACTTCCTCAGCCCGCAGAGAGATACAACTGCTGCAACCGAATGGGTGGTATAAGGGCCCGAGCACACCCCCCCCCCCCCCTGGCTAAACCTTTTCAACGAGCTTCGGCAATGATGAGAGATTATTTCCATTCAAAAGTCATGCCCTCGGTAATGTGGTATGTTATTTTTGCCCGCTCATATAAACAAATTACATTAACGACACTTTATTCCTTTTACCCTTGTTTTATAACTGTGTCAAATATTTCAATACAGCAGAATGCAGAACGTTAAAATTAATAAACTAATATCTTATTATTCCATATTGATTTGTTAAATATTCGTAGCACACCCAATGCACTGGTAATATGGTCTGGTTTCATTTTATTACGTCAATACTGTGTGTATAATGATGTTAAAAGTGTATTTTAATGTTAAATACTTTGAAAAATTCATTATAAACTGGTTATAATTCTATTCTACCTCTCAAAAGAGATTTCAATTTGCATTCTTTTAAATTTTATCATTTAGTTACTAATACGGTTTAGATATTAATGTACATTTTTATATAGATAAACAACTGAAGTTAGAGTTTTATTGAAATTCGCTTTTAGTGTATTATCTCATCTCCTAAAAATCTGTCTGCAGAGATGACATTTGACTGGAACAAAAACTAAAAGGCATTGCTGTAGCTAAAAACGTATGTGTTATTAAGCTTATACGGTATAATTCCTTTGAATTAATATTCAGAGAACATTTCATTCGTTAGGTCAGCATATTTTCGCGTACAGATTGACAGAATCGGCCTTAATCGTAATTTTTATTTTTCGTAAACTTTGTCTAGCTTTCACTATCATGTAATAATACCGAAACTTCGTATTTTATATTCGCCAGGTTTCTTTTTGACCTTAATACTTCGTTAATACTACCCTCAGTCCAGACTAAATGTCATGCCATACTAAGGGAAGATGATCCTCTGACTAGCAATAAAAATGCTCTCTGAATACGAAAAATTTTGGTCGGAGGATGATCTCTCCTTAGTCCGGACTAAAAACGACAATGCATAAGGTCTTTAGACTTCGTCACAGGGAGTGAGATACTACCACACAGATGTCATCAAGACGTATGCACAAAAGAACAGGGCAAAACAGCTGTGTGTGAGCGATGTGGAAAGTTGTCACATTGTTGGTGTATTACTGAACACGACATTGTCAACACAATTATCCGACGTTTTCGCTGTGAGCAATGTGTCCGCAGGTCGCAGGAGCCATTGGAATGGGCATTTTCGGAGCATAAAGAAGTAGTAGCGGCACGAACGAACCGGACCACAGTGGACAGATGTGAGAAGGGTATTCGGCGACCTTTGGTAGTACAACCAGCCAGGGTCAATGATCAACCTCAAACATCTCCGGTACCTCAGATACGTCACCTAACCTTAAATAAATTCCAGATGTTACCGACATTCTAAGGATTAATCAATAAAGAACCTCGAGGATTTTTGAGAGATTGCACGCGCCACTTGGCACGTTATATATAGTTTGTCGTGAAGAATGGGCGCAATGCATTGGCGAGAAAATGCAAGGGGAAGCACGCATATGGTGGAGGTCCATCAATCATTACGATGTGGCATGGGAGGAATTCCTAGCCGCATTCAATTGCCGCTTTGAAAATACCTTTTCGTCACTACAGGCGCAAAGTAGGGCATAGTATTAGAGGACCTGCAGGAAGATGCTATCCTAGGTGTTACATGGCTCGCCGAGCAACAGGCGATTGTTGAACCTGCGGCCCTCAGAATACATTTTGGACGCAAAGAACGGCGCACAGTGTACGAACTGGAACCTCACATTAACAACAGAGCACCAGAAGTTAGCCTGGACGAACTAGACCACAAGTATCGTAGGAGTACGGAGATACAGTGCAGGAGGGAATACTCCACTAGCAAAGAGAAGTGTTCGCGGCCGCCGACCCACTACAAAAAAACAATTGCCTAACTTGCAATACCATTGGAACACGACCAACCATTATTTGCTGTGCCATGCAGATACCAAACACACCAGAGTGCGATTATCAAGGAGCAGATCAGAGATATGTTGGCAGACGGAGTCATAGAACCTTCAAAGAGCCACTACAATAGGCCATTACACTCCTGCTGAAGAAGGGCGGCACGTGGCATTTTGGTATGGGCTTTAGGCCAATAAACCAGATAGCACAGCCCCGCCCTACATAAGTGTGAAGGACGCCTTCCACACTCTGCAGAATGCAACAGTCTTGACTTCACTAGATTTATGCAGTGGGTACTGGCAGGTACCAATTCGACCAGAAGATGGACACGAGACAGGCTTCACAGGCCCTGACGGGCGAAGGTACCAATTTTGTGACATGCCCTTTGGACTGAAGTATGCACCAGCGACGTTCCAAGCCATGATAGTTCGTGTTCTCGACAGATACATAGGTGACTTCATGCTTGTGCATCTGGACAATGTGATAATCTGGCCTGAGAACTGGAAACAAAATCTGCACCACTTGTCATTAGTCTTAGAGAGACTCGCAATCAACCAACTGTCGTGTGCGAACAGGAAGTGCCACATCGGCAAGAGATGCATCGAATTACTTGGGCACCTTGTGGATGAGCAAGGTAGTCAGTCGATACTGGAACAGCTTGGCCTGATTGACCGGCATGAACCTCCGAAAACTTGCAAGCAGGTGAGGAAGTTTTTCGGTTTGGTCAGTTGGCTGAAGGTAACATTCCCGGATTTGCAACAATTACAGCGTTGTTAACTGACCTATTCTCACTCACACACAAGTTCGTATGGTTCGTAGACCAGGAGGCAATTTTTCGGGAACTGAAGCAGCAATTCCGGCAGTGCACAGACCTAGCACGTCATGATCCCAAAAGGCACCTGTATTTACAGACGGGCGCTAGCGAGAAGGGCCAGTAATTGGGCAAGTAACAAGGGCAAGTAATTGTGTATTGGAGAGGCAAGTTTGGCCCAACCGAATCTCGATATGATGTAAAGATAGTGTGTGTAGCAGTTGTGTGGGGGGGGGGGGGTAAAGCATAACCTCACGTACATAGAGTAACAGTGTTTTACACTGAGGACCGACAAGTGGTTACTGCTCTGCCTCCACAAAATGCATGCAGCCAGAAGCAAATCCGCACGCTGGGCCATGCTGCTGCAAGCATATGATTTTAAAGTGCAGCATGTCCTTGGCTCTGAGAACCAGTTCCTATTGTAGTCATCGATGAGGCAGAATGGGGAGCTCTGCTACCCCCATACACAGAACACCAGAGATGGACGACGAAAGAGTCGCAAGGTGCTATGCGATCGAGACGGAGAGACATATATAAGAAGTACAAGAAGTAGAAGCAACCACACAGAGGGCATGTGAACATACAAGAGAAAGGAGAGAGCAGCTAGTACAAAAACACGACGAATGGTGGTGAGTGTGGAATGGTCAGATCGAGTGTAGACCCCACCATCGAGAGGTGAGGTGGAGAACATTCGTCTCCAAGAGGGCACAAGAGCAAGTATTGTTACACATACACAGCAGCAGATTGGCAGGGCATCCAGGCGCCACAAAGATTGTGCGGGACCTAGGTAAAATTTTTCCACTGGTCAGGGACCACTCAAGATGTGAGGAAGGTTGTGAGACAATGCATCACCTGCAATCAATACAAGAGCAGACGAGCAGATGGAGTCACCCAACAGCAGCCTAGGATTCCTGAAGAACACTTCGAAACCATTTCCATGGATTTAATGGGTCCACACCCAATGGAAAACGATGGTGGTGAAGGACACATTATCTCTGTGGACAGAAGCATATCCAGTTTATAGCACATGTGAACACACCATTGCACGGATGAAGGAGGTAGAGTGCTTCGCATACTGAGGATACCCAAAGAACGTACTGACAGATCACAATTCACAGTTCGATTGTGGAGGGACCCCTGCACTCAGTGGCAAATACCTCACCTCACCTCACCATAGCCGTATATCATCCAAGATCAAACCCGACGGAGAGGCATAACCAAGACCTCAAGACCCAGTTGCGTCTCTGGGTCTGGGATAATCGTTCATCATGGGCAGAACATTTTCCCGTCACACTCTTCACAAACAGGCGGCGGGTAAATATTGCAATGGGGCAGACACCAGCGGCAATACTGCAAGGAAGAGAGTTGCCCGCTCCAGGAGAATTCGAGAACCGACGTGAGGAGGAAGGCATTGACCAAGAGAACGGAGTGGAGAGGTGACAGTGCAGAGAATCCGAACTGACAGCAGCTCGATAGGTGCAGGAGTGGTACATCGCACTAACCGGGCCCTGCACAGGCTGACAGCAGGCCAGTTTTTATATATATAGTTCACCGGCTTTCCAATAGTGCCAAGCGGTTCTATGCAGGGTTCGCGCCGAAATGGAGTGGACCACACACAATCATCAAACTATTAGGGTACACCATGTACCTCATGAGGTTGAGTGGCAGGCAAAGTGTGTCAGTTCACCACAACGACCTCCGCCTGGCAGTAGAGGCCCCCCAGTGACATGGTACCAGAAGTGCTTACACCAACACAGGGAGGCAGGCAAGAACAACAGCCAGAGACACAGATGCCAACAAGAAGTAATGAGAGCATGCATAGCACAGAAAGTGAGGGAGGCACAATGAGACCTCTGTTCCCGCCCACGACACCCACCATTGAAGCGCCCGAGAAGGATGTGGAGGGCACTGTGTGGTCTTAGGTGGATGCGCAACTGTTGACACAAGCAGGAATTAATGCCGACTGTACACAGCCTCTGCCTGCTCCTGACTTCAGTACAGAGGCCAGTACGGCCGAAGAACTGCGAGGCAAGGAAATCACCATAAGGTAGGGTGACAGAGGCAACTGTGGGGCTGATCTCCCCACAGGGTAGCATATTGGACACCTCAGCCACGAAAACACCAGCAACGCAAACAGCAGCAGTAGAGATGGGGATGATGGTCACAGCAATGGGGGACTGTGACTGGCTTGTACGACCTTTCATCAGGTCCACCACCTCCTCCCCTCTCGCCATGTCCAGAGTGCGGCAACAGCAGCAAAGCAACCAAAGCATAAGACAGAGCAGCAGTGGGAGCATTTGGAAGAGCATCAGCAGGAGCAGCATAAGTAGGAGTAGCAGTGACAGCAGGAGGAGCGTCAGCAGCTGTGGAGATAAGTCGTCTGCAGGGAGGGTATCGACCCCTCCACGACGATCCAAGCGACATCGGCGCTTGGCCAGCATGGCATCCGTTCGTTGCAGTAGGACCAAACCCCACATACACCCGCATACGGAAAAGCAGCACCAGCACAGGAGTCAACAGAAGGAGCCAAGAAAACGTATGGAAGGCACCATGGAACGGCATGGGCCATACATTTTACAGTCTCGCCGGTTCCTGAAAGTACCAACAGCCTGCAGTGCCTTACAGCGTATTAGAGCTCTGGCAGACTGCGGGGTCCAAATGGCCACCGGAGAGGGGGTATTTGACATGAGCCGAGAGCTCCCGTGTCCTCTTATGACCATTTGTGCTTCTGCAGTCAGCTATCGCATTAGTGCACACCAGGGGCGAGTCGAACAGCCCACTGTACGTCGGGGCAGGCCGCCGGGAACAGAGAGTAACTTTCCCAGTGATCCAAATCGCGTAACTCCAAATCGGCGATTTAACTTATTTCTTACAAGAGGGAAGTCTTGTGGGCAATTAGTTGGCGGTCTTGTATTGCGTCGCTGTGAAGTCACTACTATCAGATAATAGTACCATTGGAGGGAACATGGAAGCTGCCTGTACAGCAGTATAACGCGTGTGTCAAGTTTGGCATTTGTCGGCGGGCCTGCAGGCTGAAGTATAAGTGTAGAGATGAAGCGAAGTGTTTCAAAAGGCTAGTGTATATACCCCATTCATTGTGTCAAGATTCCTCTCGTGTGATCACACATGTTAATATGAATTCCTTTATAGGCATACAGAATGAAGCTGCACTTAGCTTGTTTTAGCATTCAGCTGCAACACATAGATGAATACCATATGTGTGACATAAAGAAAAAGGCATGTTCACAGGATGTTACATTATGCAACCAATGCCCTGTGAACGACAATGTGCAATACTCTCGCCAGTACAAGATTTGGGTGGAGTTTTTAAGATAATATTGTACATTGTTTTAAATCACCATTATGTGCGCATTTTAACAACAGTGTTCAAACCGCATATTCATGTTTATGTAAAACATTTGTAAGGATGGCGGCATTCCTTTGATGCCGTCACAAAACATGTTTAGCACTTAGAGCCACGGGAATGTAGCCAATATATGTAATAAAATTAATAGGAATTAAGAGGGCATATAGAAGTGTTATATAACCTTTGTGTAAGAGTAAGGGTAAAAAGCAAAATGAACTAGACCGAATCTGATTGCACCCCAGCTTTCGCCCGTGCGAAACTGAGCATCATTTGGAATAGGACCTCCGCCATCAGCACGCACACTGCTCGGGAAACACACTTTTCAGTGCGTCCCCTCGGTATAGCAACTTTTGGGCATAACCATTAATTTATCAATAGTGTAACTCCTGGAACCTCTTTGCTTCTATTCTAATACTGAGGGGCCGACTGGCAGCTAATTTTACCTTAAGAACTTAGTGCGCAGTATGCAGGTTTCGAAAGCAGCATCGGCATGCGACAGGCTACAGTGCTGAGCCCGCAGAAATGTTTTTTGTAGAGTACAAGGTCAGATGTATTCAGTTAGATGCAATTAAAGTGTGTTTGATTAATTCCCACCTTTTATCGCTTTTACCTTAGGTAATTTATGGCACGGCATCCTTAAGGCCGAAATTTGATCTCAGTCCTTTGCATTGAGTATTATGGGTCGCAGAGTAGGGTTAGTGTTTGTCAGTGGCTGTGTAAGGGAGCCTTTGCCCTTACACTTGTATAGTGGTAGAAACCACTATTTTAACATCAGTGCCAGCAAGTGCACGACAAACACCACAACCAGCATGACTGCAACCTCCCGGAATCACCATGGCTGTCGGCCCACGACTCCAACATTTTCTCTATCGAGCTGACGCCAGGAAACACATCATCTCGCCCCTGCCTTTGGTACGAGGCAGGGCGACCCACATCTTTTCTGAGAGTGGGCACACATCGACATCTGCATAGTTAATAAGAGCTCAGTGTACAGAGCAGCAGGTTGCGTACATGGTGTGTCTCGCATTTCTCACCCCAGCGGCAGTTCAACTTTTGCGAACTATCATTAATCTGCAATGGGCTTAATTTACTAAAACCGTTTAGTTTAAGCTGCTTGGTACACCTTACCTTCACTTCCCCAGTGCTTGCATCGGCTGGGGAAGCCTCTAATTCACCTTATTCTTATTGGTCATGTGCAATTTTTCAGTGTCGCCTTACCGGCAGGCTTTAGACCAGCTCGTGTCTAATGAGTTGTCTCCTACAGGACCTGTAAAACATAACCTGGATAAATCTTACATCTAAGAAATGGACTCCATTATTTCAGGTGAGTATATGAACATTTAAGGGCACGGGCTCTACTGCTCGTCAAAGTATAACCTTTGTCTATTGTATAGAGAGAGAGAGAGAGAGAGAGAGAGAGAGAGTGTGTGTGTGTGTCTCTCTCTCTCTCTCTCTCTCTCTCTCTCTCTCTCTCTCTCTCCTCTCTCTCTCTCTCTCTCTCTCTCTCCGCACTTTTTTCAAGAGTAAATGTGGGTGTGTGTCTAGCCCGAATAGGCCACAGCATATCACACAAACCACATACTTATCATCAGATAGTATTCTTCAATGAGGAGTCCCAACACATCAGATAGGATTCCACCTTGGTCGTCGGCTGAATGACCCCAAGACTACAAGAGATTGCTCTGCCAGAGTATGGCATCATGCTAGTGATACCTGGTGCCCGAGTAAACATATCCAAAATAACCAGATATCCCTGAAACAGGAAATCGCCATACAAAATTGACTCCTCTAGTCACCACGGCACCCACCTCCATCAATCCGACTACCGTCGAATGGGTGGCAGAATATTTATCGCTTCCTAAGGCCAATTTTGCCCCGTCTCATACGTTTAAACACTGTCAAGGGGAGATAGTTTGTTCCATGGGTACCGGTTGTACCTTTGCTTGGCTTACCATGGTGTGGGTAGATGTATCAATTTCGGCCAGTGGGAGTGGCTCGAAGCTAGGAACTTTTATATCTGCAGCCCGAGACATGGTTCCTAGTCGAGCAGATTCACATGTGTCGTCCAACTTCGTCATCTGCGAGGGAAGGTGAGAGTGAAAACGTGTCGTGGGATTCTCTTTGGCCATGTTCCACTGTTTTGATGCCTGTGTGTTTCAGCTACTCAGCATGTGGAAAAGGGGGCGGGGGAGAGTTGTCAGTAAGTCTATGGTACCTTCCATCTACCCTACAGTTGCCCCGACATTGTGGGTTATCTGCTTCTCAGCAGGGAAAAAGATAACCTTCTTCCTCGCAGGGTTTCTGGAATCCCACATCCTCTGGAAGTGGCGTGGAGTGAACAGTATGGGAGAGAGAATGTAAGGCAATACGACGCCCTTCTGTGTCGCGTGCAAATGGTTGACCTCGTTTGTACACGCCCAGATGTCCATTGCCTGCTAGAAACGAAGTCTCCCTTACCACTATCGTCTTGAACTTAGATGGAATTTCTTCCGCCATCGCATCATTGCAATAGGTTTTCCGGAACATCGATGATGCGGCTCATGTATTCCTACCCTGTAGAGGGGCGAGAGGGTAGATATGTTAGAAGTAGAGGGGAGGGTCCATAGGGACGATCTCCCTGTACTTGGCGACTGGACTATGGTCCTAGTGTGTGCGGGAGGTAGCGATTCTCTCTTCCCTATCGTCGATGTTCATATCCTCCAAGGAGTCTAGGGTTTGACCTCGTGCACTTGTAAATGTGTAACCTCGTTCTCCTCACCTCGCTCTACTGGAAAAACTTGGATGTTCGTTAGGGTGATACATCAGTTCAGGATTCCTGTTATGCGTATAGTAATTGCCAGTGGTCTGTCAACGTATTTACAGCCCCCCTTGTGCGTGCCATACAACTAGTTGTACAGCCTCCCTGGGGCGTGCCATACAACTAATTGTACAGCCCACCTGGGGAGTGACTCCCAGGGGCTTGTGGTATAAGCTGGTCTCATACTAATGTCTGATTTGTAGGGGTCCACTCGAGGTTTGGGGCGGAGGCTCTACGAACCTCGCATCAATGGCGTTTCTCGCCAGATTCAAAATTTTATTCTGCTGGGGTCGATACGGGATGTCTACCCTTCTTGTGTTTCCTCTTGCTCTTTCCCGACCTTGAAGGGTCGGGCAGTTCGTGTGGAAATGCTTCCTGAGCAGAGCCAATAATTGGATAGTGTGCTGTTGAGAGTAGGGGGCGGCACATTGGCTGCCAGCTTTGTGGGGAGGGGGAGCAATTACCTTGGCAGTGGCACATGCCGGTCTGTCGTTTAACTCTGGCTCTTTGTTATTTCGCTCGATCTCTCTCGCTCGCTCCACGAGTTCATCATGGAACAGGGTTTTGGCATGAGAAGGAGACTTCTGTATGATGGGAGGAGGATGCACATAATATTTCTCACACAGCCTCCCTCTCCTTCAAGGATTATATATCCAGAGAAACAACTGTTCTTTTAGAGGGATATACATTTCGGCTTCCTCCTGAAAAGTCTGCAATTGTGTGTGGAATTACTTAATGAGGAATGCGATTACCTCTTCGCCAGAAAAATTAGTGATGACTCGAGTTTGCAATTAATCCCAATCGGAAATGAATTTTCTTTAATTGTTCCACCAGTCTTTCACTTTTCCGGTCCAGCTGGTCGCGAATACAACTCACCCACTGTTTATGGGGAATTTTATGACTGAGAAGGTCTTGTTCAACTTCATTTAAGAATGCGATCGAAGATCGTGGCTGCTCCTGAGTTGCGGTTAGCTCCTGGGTGTTGTGCTCGTCTGGTCACAATATACAAGATTTGTGGAATTCCAATGTTCCACCCTAAACTGTCAACGCCTCAGGGCACATAAGGGCACAGGACCCTAATTTCCTGTCATTTCTCAAGTGTTTATTCTACGCATTTTATCCACAAGTGTTTTGTACTGTATCATTTCTACACATTTAATTAATGTTGTATGTGGTCCGCCCTGAGAGTCCACGATGTTCTACATTCAGGTTTTATAAATTATTCTGCAAGGAGCCAGGAAAGGAAGGCATTGGTCGTCGGTGACACGACACGGAGCATCAGCAAGAGACAGCTCTACAAATTTGGCACCGTCTCTGGAGATGCCTAGTGCCAGGAAAATCATAACCTGTTATCGAATACCTTAAATGCTGCTTTTTCATTTATCCATGCCATGGAGACACCCAGCCAGGAGTCAAATTGGCGCCCAACTTAGTTGCCATACTCTTCCACCAACTTCTAGCAAAGTCTGAAAGTTTTCTTGCCATTATTCCCGGACCTTATATTCCAAATTTGTTCAACTTCGCAAGTTTTCCCAACTGCTATCTTAATACCAGCAATGTGGGAATGTCAGGGAAGCAACACAGAAGTGCTCAATAACTTCCGATGCCAATCAGATGCCTGCAAAACGCCCAGGATGCAACCACGGGGCATCAGTCAAAAAGTGCGCCAAACAACAGGAGTAGCTGCTATTATGGACAAGGAACAAGACACGGAGTAGGAGAGCAGCCATCTTGGGAAGGCAGTGTGACATCAAGCCACTCGCCTCCCACTCCAGCCAGCTAAGCAGAGTATCGATTGTAGCAGCGGGCAGACGAGCACTGTTCCCCCACCCCACGCCGGCCATTCGTCGCTCTTTCGGCTTACAAAGGAGGGCCCTGATGCGAGAGGGGTGGTGCACCTCCCCTCCTACACCGCACATCCATGACCCGCATCTCCTGCGCCGTATCCACATGTTTGTTTACAAATACAAATCAAGGCTGACCGGTCACCCGCTAGCACAATGGCGCTATGATTTCTACTGTGTTTACAACCTATGAAGATTGGTACCGGCATGAAACAAGAGGGAAACAACCAACTGTGTGATTGCTCGTGCGAGTCCAGCCGAGCGATCAACCACGCTATGGACAACCTCAAAATGAACAGTGAACCAGAGTTATTAAAATTTGCGACTCATGAACATAATGGACATTTTAGCCAACAAATGCAAAATTCTTCATTTCTTAACTGATCTAGTTGGTGCACCAGTGTAATGTCCACAGGCCAGGGTACCACAAATTTTTACGTGCGTACGATGCCAGATACAGAAACATCGCGAGTATCTTCAACGAATAGAAGTAGCAATTATTTTGGGACTCAAGTATGAATGCAAGATGTGCACAAAAGTGAATACACAAAACTGGAGAGTGCAAAACTGGAGCAATGTTTTCACCGAGTTACACAGGTTGTGGCAACCTGCGAACGAACAAGTTGTGAAAGAGCAGCGGAAGGAATGATGTGTCAGTGTCACTACTGCGGGGGTGAGGTTTCACGCACAATGCAGGACTGTATGAGAGCGCATCAGCTACCAGGCGAGGCAGTTCACATGCAGAGACTGCGCGGCCAGAGAACCCACTCGTGTGATTCCTGTCCGAACGATAGCGTCGATCAGCCAGTCGACCCCATTCCTGACTAACCTGTGTAATGTTACTTTCTCAGTTCGACCAATCAAAAATTACCCCCAACCACTGTCATTCCAGCAACCTGCAATACTTAATCCTACAATTTCCTTCCACGTTACCACATCACCAACAGCAGCATGACAACAACAGTATGGAGAGAACATGGCCTACAGGTGGATCTGCTACAGTCCTCCGCCACCAGAGGTCACAGCAAATGTAGCGCTGCAATCCAGCAGACAATGCTTAGGTCCACGCCTAGTAAATTCCAGAACCTTGCAACATTTTCAGGAGAGCCGAATGAACACCCTACAGCCTTCCTGCAAGATTGCCAGTTGCGTCTACAGAGATACAGTGTTCACGAGGACGAGTAGCCTAGCTGCATTGGGAGGCAGCTTGAGAACAGTGCACGGCAATGGTTGAAATCTGTCAACCATGGCTTAACGTGGTCGGAGTTTTTACGGGCATGCCAGTATCGCTTCGGAGGGGCATTTGGGTCCATACAAGACTAGAGTAAACTGATGCTACAGGAGCATCAGGAAGGTGAGACGCTGACAGCCTTCATCACCTGCAAGTTACACCTTATTCGTCAGTTCTGCCTAAACCTACTGGAGCATAGACAGCTGGAGGTTGTAGCTGGGATGTCACGAGCCAAGTTCCGCGCAGCCTTGGTACCACTGCTGAATGACGGAATGGAAGAGTTAATGCAAGCCGTGCTAATCCTGGAGTGGAGCGCCCAGTAAATGTGTCGCGAGCCCAGTGCCGCACTATGGCACCACAGGAAAAGTGAATGTGGTGAAAACGGGCATGACAGGAGTTTGGACACTCCCAAACGGGGACAGTTCGTTCTAAACGAACGTAAATCCACCACTGACAGTCGTGACGAACAATCGCGCAGCATTACAGATCGCGCGGGAAAATCCAGTGTGAAAATGTTTGTGGAGTGGTATAGAAGCCAGCCACCACAAATTCCATGTCGTTACTGTGAGGCTGAGCTATATCACAGGAAAAGTCATTGTCAGAATAACCCTCACATATGCAAGCATCAAGGTGGAAATCAACAGCAGCAGGGAAATGGAAAGCAGGGTTAAGGATGCCGGATGCACCCTGTAACCCAGTCACACAGGTTACCCTAGATATAACACTGCAACAAGCGCTTATAAACCAGGTGAGTGGGAGCAATGCCCAGTTCATCAGAATTCTGGTCAGTGTGAATGGTAAAAAGGGATTATGCGCTGATATATACCGCTGTGTCTAACAACTTCTTCCAACCACAGTTTGTAAAAAAATGCATAATAACCTGCACGGACCAAGTATTACGGTTAGCTACAGGACAGAAATGTTATGCAGTCATGGGTCAAGTGGATATTACTGTCAGAGTATGTGACATTGGAACGAAAATTCAGGCAATAATAACAGCCGAGATCATGGAGTATGCTATTCTGGGAAACACTTGGTTAATTCAACAGAACACGGCAGTGGAAGAGCGTTTTCATTTTGGTTCTAATGAAATGAGAATTGTGTTCAATATAGATCATAGGCTAGCAAATAGCGCACCGGATGCACAGTTAAAGTTATCTCATCATAACATTCTCCCGGAGTATCAGGAAGTCTTCCAGCACTTATTAACTGAATGTAAAGCAATATTTGGTAAACATGACGCCTTACGCAGAACAACAGTTGCAGAGCACGAGATTCCTTTGACGCAATACGAGCTTATCCACTGCGGCCCGCGCAGTTACCTTCCCCATCAGGCCAGAATAATACGTGGGCAGGTGCAAGAGATGTTAACAGACAGTGTGGTTGAGACCACACACAGAACATATAATTCCGCCGTAATGCTAGCACCAAAGAAAGATAGCTCGTGGCGTTTTTTTGTTGACCTGTCCGATCAATCAGGTGACACATAGGCCAAAATAATACGTGAGTAGGTGCAACAGATGTTACCAGAGGGTGTGGTTGAGCCCACGCCCATCAGTTCGCAGTAAAGCTAGAACCAAAGAAAGACGGGTCATGCCGTTATTGTGTTGATCTCCCCGATAAATCCGGTGACCCATAGCGTGCTGCTGCCATATAAATAAGTCATAAGGAGAACTTGCGCACCTTAGGAAATACCAAAATTCGGTCAACTCTGGATTTACACAGCGGCTATTGGCAGATCCTCGTCTGACAGAAGGATCTTAAGAAAACCGCCTTCATGGCCCCAGATGGTCGACATTTCCAATTTTGTGCAATGAATTCTGGTCTCAAGTGCGCCGGGAACTTTCCAATCAGTGATGGCGAGAGGACTAGATGGCCTGATCAGAGATTTTACACTAGTGTATCTGGACGATGTGGTCGTGTGGTCAGAGACTTGGGAGGAACACTTACATCATCTGTCTGTTGTCTTAGAGTGCCTTTCCATAAATGGACTGACATGTGCTGCCAACAAATGCAGCCTTCGTCAGGCAAGTATAGAGTTCCTAGGCCATATTGTTAACAAGACTGGAAATACGCCCACGCCAAAACAGTTGAGCATTATTGACAAGCAAGCACTGCCACACATGTGAAAACAACTGTGCAAATCTATTGGTTTGATAATTTGGCTGCGCGAGCATATTAAGGATTTGACTACAATAACTGCACCATTAACGGACTTGCTATAGTGCGAAAGAGTTTCGTGTGCGGGAAAGAAGCAAATGAGGTGTTTCAGGCCATTAAAGCAAACTTTAACGTGTGTCGCATCTTAGCCAGGCACAAGCCCAGGTGCTACATACACCTGCAAATGAATGCGAGCAGGGAAGGCATAGGTGCAGTATTGTACCAGTGCACGAAGCCAGGAGAGAAACAGGTAATCGATTTTTCTAGTGCCCAGTTAGGAGCAACTGAACGGCGCTATGATGTAAATGAGCATGAGTGTTTGTCCGTGGTCTGGACAGTTAAGCGATTCAGCGCCTATCTAGAATATCAGCACTTTACCCTCCGTACTGATAATAGGTGCTGGTGTACATTTACAATATGCGCGAAGCACGCAGTAAACTGACGCGGTGGCCACTTATGTTCCAAGCTTATGACTTTATGGTCGAACATGTATGCGGAAAAGAGAATGAGTTTTGCGGACACGCTTTCTTGAGCACCAGATAATCATGCGGGACACCGCAGAGTGGGAGGAAATTTTACCGCCAGACGGACAGGAACCATTCCCGGAAGCCCAGATAAATCAAGTAACTGTCATGGCATATGATGAGCTAATTGCTTAAATGTGCAAGGAAGTAAATACTGTGCAAGAACCATTTGCATTTTCGCAAAATCAGAAAGAAAAATGCGCAATGGAAATCTTGGGTACTTTGGCATGTCATTGATGGATGACTAGAGAAATGTGTACTCAACAATAAAAATAAGTGGCACTTGTTTGTACCAAAAAGTGCAGGAAACGTATCTTCGCGCATATCCATGCATGCATGCAGTGTAGCGGGACACCTAGGGGCTGAAAAGACAGTGTAAAATATATGTGCAAGGAATGCAACCAGTTTAAGACCTGCAGGGTGGACAGAGAACAACAACAATAACTGCGTGCACACAGCACCCATTCGAGGCCATTAGCTTTACCTGATGGGGCCTTACCCAAAAATATCAGGTGACAAGAGATCCATTTTAGTGATTACAGACAATTACTCGAGATGAGTCGAAGCTTACACAATCATTAGTGCACGAGCTAGCAATGTGGCAAAGGTGATGGAAAGTGAGTTTTTCATTCAATGGGGATTCCCACAGGACCTGTCCACCGACAACAGTCCGCAATTCAGTGGCAGAATATGGAGATAGTAGTGAACCTGGTGGAGAGTTTGGTATTTAAAAACTGTGGTTCACCACCCACGTGTCAACCCCACAGTGCATCGAAACCAGTAGTTGAAGACACAATTGTGACTCCATGTGGGCGAGCAACATGTGACCTTGGCACAACACCTGCAAGCCGCACTTTTCACTCTCCACCGGCATGTGAACACTGCCTCAGGAAGATTACCAGCAGACATTCTGCTTGGCGAGAATATTAGCCTGCCCAGTGAAAAATTTTGCCTCGTCATGGAGTACAGCAGTGCAACAAAGAGCAGTGGTTCATGGGAGGAGAGTCGACGACGCTGCCGAAAAAACTGCATCGCCACCAGGTGCAGTACGGGGTGAAGTAGGTGAGGAATACAATGATACCCCCACCAGCACTGATGAATGGGCAGGAAGGGTACGTACATGCCCATCCACAGTCGGGTCACCCAAAGCAACTTCTGCGCGGGGTTTGAAGCCGAAGTGGACAGGACCCCACAAGATGGTATAGAGCCTCGGACCCACAACATACCTGGTTCGAGTGAATAAGAAACAGTTATGGACCCATAGTGATGGCATCCAGTTGTCGCCAGGAGATGTCCCCGACGATGCCACACGAGAGGCTCTGACGACCCCCGACAGCAATCCACCTGCCGAGCTCGGAACTGTTAGTACAGCAAGAGCAGGTGGGCCCGCACTTCCAGCAGGATGAGAACAACCTGGGGACCCGGGTACTTCGACATCAAACACCACCATGTTCATCAGGGGCCAAAGTGATGGACAACCCGATGTGAACAGCGACTCCAGTCCGGACAAGGACGTTGGTTCACAGTGTGCAAGTGAGGAAGAAGCAGCACAGCTGGAGTTGGAATTTGCGAGCCAAGTTACCCACGATGGGGAATCCCCTGCCGAGGGAATCAGGCCAACCACCAGCGATGAAGGAGCATCAGCACCTCGGATGGAGGGGTCAGCAACGGGTGGAGGAAGCCCGATATCGCCAGCACTTTGCCACCTGAAGTCGTGCGTCAGAAGGCAGCCACTGCAATGTTCGATGGTGTGGGCCAGGGAGCTCTGCCATTCGAGCGCCCGTACTGGGATCAGCACCAGAACCTTTGGATGAGAGTGGCACCGTGGCGCCTAACATCGCGCCACCAGCAGCACCCTGTGCAGGGACGAAGGAGGAACGTGTGACTCAGCTAACTGTGAGGACCTATGAATGGAATCAACCCCCCACAGTGATCGTCAATCCGGTTCGCACCCGTTGGTAGCTCAACTACAGTTACCAGTGGAGGAGTTCGAGCTTTATCAGTGACACATGTGGCAAGGACAGTGAGTCAGCTGGCTCATTGTGCCTGCTCCAGACAGGGAGGTGGATTGGGCAGATGCCGGCATGTGGAGCATTTGAGGACACCCAGCGCCCCGATGAAACAGCAGATACAGAGGACTACAGCAGCAGATACAGAGGACTACAGCAGCAGCCACAATCTACAAGGCATATGGGGCAGCAGAAGAGCCCGTACATGCTCTGTCGGAGGAGACAGCAGCGAACCACATGTCACTGTTTTGTGTGTCACAACAGCTTCAAACGCTCTCCGAAAGTTCTATGGTGAACTTTAATTGGGGGGGGGGGGGGCTTTGACGCCGACCATTGCTTTCCCCTAGATCGTCGGCCCGCCACAGCAAGTAACATGTGCAGACAGTATGCACACTCTACCCGGGGCGCAACAGCGTTTAGTGTCCAGCGAGTGTTGTCAAGGCAGTGCAAGGGAGTGCAGGTGTAGAGTAGGGCACACTAGGTATAGCGTGGCCAACTTTGTGTAGGAGTGCTAGTTTGTGGTCAACCAGCCAGCTACTGCACGTGGTGGAGTAATATTTAATCAGTGCCAAGGGTTATTAAAAGCTGAAATGTACAATTAATGTCTATATATATACATATATATAGCGAAACAGGGAGAGATGTATGAATAAGAGCCATTCAAAGGCATCTATCTTCACCAGTGATTTCTGTGATTTTATGTTTGTTTACATCTCATGTGTTTCATCCCAACCTCATTTATCAACCTGTGTTATGTGTTCATTATGGATTTTTCAGTATTATTTAGTTTATTGTGTGCCTCCTACACTTGTGCTTTACCCCAAGTAAGTTTAATGATACTTTGTGCAAGAAAGTAGTAACGTGTGATGCGCAGGCCCGCCACCGCCGGTTCTCGTGTCCTTGTGCCAAACTAGTCAATGCACGGCACCTGGAAAGGTGGGTCGTTTCTCTGCATCGTGTGTGCCCAAGTTGCATACAACTTCTGTTTCCAATTATATTTAACTTGCAATTGACATTAATTTACCAGAACCATTTTACGTTAAGCCACCCGGGACAACACCAACCCCCTCCCCCTTCAGGGCTGCTTAGCATCACCACCAGGAGCTAAATTGTACAACTAACCATTGAGTAGCCCACGTGACATTTTATCAGTTTCGCCATCACCGATAGGTTTGAGTTCGGTACCAATTTTAAGTTGTTCCCGAGAGGAACATGTAAAGTTATGGACAAATAAATACCATCACTCAGGAAAGTGTGTGTTAAATTCTTACTATGCATCAGGGTGTATAAGGGCACAGATTCCTCATTTCCCCCCATATCTCATGTGTGTATTCTATACATTTTATCCATGAGTTTTTTGTACTGCTTCATTTCTATGTATTTAATTAATGTGGTATGTGGTCCGCCCTGAGAGTCAACGAAGTTCTACATTCAGGTTTTATTAATCATTCTGCAAGGAGCCAGAAAAGGAAGGCTTTGGTCGTCGGCGACACAACCTGGAGCATCAGCAAGATATAGATCTACAAATTTGGCACTACATCTGACGATGCCTAGCACCAGGCAAATCATAACATATTATCGAATTTTCGACTTAAATGTTCCTTTTTTTTTTTCTTCACGACATGGAGGTACCCAGTAAGGTGTCAATACATTTCTTCTGCCTTAATCAAACTGGAAGAGAGTGGTCAGCCCATTGCCCCTATTGCTCCTTCGGCTTATGCAGACTGGAGGAAAGCGACGACTTCCCTTGTTCCTGGGATGACACCTCCTATTTATACTAAAATACCTGATTTATTGGCTTCCAGAAAGGTGTTAGGATGGCTAGATTCACATCGCAGGGGTTCTTTATTCGTATTTTGGTGCTGTGCTACCCTTTTCTTAACTCCGGGGTGGAGGCATTGACACATCTATTGCTTCAGCGTGAAGTGCTGGAAACTCTATCGATCTTGTAAAATGAGTGCTCTGCTTCTGCAGCGAATCCTCGATCTAGCATATCTCAACTAACTGTGTCGAAGTCTCCATGAAAAGTGAACTCTTCTTGTCGAGGTCAGGGCGACAATGTGACGGCTTTGAGTAGATAGTACAATTTTTCTCATTCCCATGTGTGTAATCTTGTTTGCTGTGATGCTTGTAGACCTTGTAAGCATGTGTTTAATTGCAACGATTGTGCTAAAATGTGAATGACATGCCCAAGTGAGCAGGGATGCTCGTTGATAGGGGAAGTCGTAAGTAGAAAGTGAATGTCAACTGTGCAGGAAAAGGTCATGTATCAAACGCCCACCCATCGAAAAAACAAAGACCCATATTGTGTGCTAAAAAAATTTTTTGGTCTTGGTTCATCTGGGTTGCGTGACTTGACGATATACAATGTTGTGAATCTAGTGTAGCATCTGCTCTGCATGGTCGCTGCTATAGTGCATACTTCGAGCGAGGTATATGTCTTCCTCTTCCGCTCGGCGCACGCCTGGCTTGTGTCTGCAATGGCTAATGGCTTTTCCAATCTCTCTTTCATCATCTTCTGCCTCGCTTCCGTTCGCTTCTGCTGGAGCTGTAGGTGCCTGGTGTCAATCTCAACTTACTTGTTGGTTCGTTTTCAGGGCAGGAAGGAACTGCTGGGTTGGGAGTTTGTCTACAGGTCTAATTTGTGAGTAGTTTCCTTGCTCACTTCTCTACTTGACGTATGATCACTATACCTTTGTTTAAATTTAAGTTCCAGCGCACATAATATAAAAGAAAACTGTGATTATGACAAATTAATAGATGAAAAATGGTTATGTTAAAGTCTAGCATCAAAGGTTAGATTCCAGTTCAATAACCTTCGTTCTGCCCATAATGGACTGTGATATTCAAAGCTAATTTACCGTGGCTCCTACTGTGAATGAAGTTAATGGCCTTCTACAAGAGCCAGATTTTTCTCACAGCAAATTGAATTGACATGTAGTCCTACAATTTCCTTGTTTAATTACCTCCTTATTTTATCTCTTTTTTCTTAATATGTGAGCATTATTATATTACTCTCTAGGTCCCTACTAGTACACCTACGACTGCATGCAATTTAAAATTTAGAAGATTGTTTAATAGTTTACTTATACTGCAGCTATCGACGTCAGAGGCAAGTTGTTTTATATATACATCAATGCTAAAAATTAGTTTAAAATACACAAACGCAAAAACCACATCCAATATGTACAATTTTCGGTGCAATTATTTTAAAATTCATCGGTTGATGTTTTCTTTCGTATCAACCAAATCTATCGAATTTTCAGGCCGTTTCAACTGATGGATAAAGAGCCTGAATTACGACCTCTCAGTTCACTTTTGGTTGAATGATAACTACAAGCTCGTGTAAAATAGTATATTACGACCTCTAGTTATTGGTAACTAGAACAGTTTTCAATGGTTAATACTCTATCACAGTGCTTGACAAGCATTTATACATTTTGTTATGCTTCCAAATGGTATCTCTTTAAATACGTTTGTTACATTTTGTTTATATTTTTTTTTTGGTTTTGGAGTTTATATAAAATATGAATTGAAATTTTTTTGGTATTGTTAGTGTTATGTAGAATAGTTTTGAAAAATGAAAGTAAACTCGGCGAATGTTAGTATCGGCACAGAAGATTAGTTTTGGAAATTATATTATTTTTATTTGTGGAAATTGTATTTTTTAATGACACCTAAAAGGAAATAAAAATTAGCTCTAGATTTACTGTAATTTTGAGGATTCAGATTCCTTGTAATTTCTGAAATAAAATATTTTCCCCTTCTATTCTCAAAATATAAAAATATATAAATAAGAAACACAGGCACGAATATCAAACTTAAAGCATAACGTAATCAATGGAAATTCTATACTCAACAGATATTAACTTAAAATGTACGATATTTAAATTAATTTGACTCCTAATTGTATCACTATTAATCTATTAAATCATATGAAATTTATACTTTTACTGTAATGGTATAATGGGCGGGTATTAGATAATTCAACTTCAATCTAAATTAATTCAACAAGTCTAGGAATTCCCACCAAATTCAGCAATATTTATTACACTGCTTGTTTACTTGGAAATAGTTAAAAGGAGCACAGCAGAGTAGCGAAGACGTTCGAAACTACTTATGAAAACTGTTCACTTTGACCAAGAAACAACTGCGACCAGATCTCGTTCGAAGGTAATGTAACCTCTTCAATAACTGAACATGTTTAGGTGAAGTAGTTTTCATCACCTGTAACCGCAGCAATAATGTTGTTTTAAACGTATGATGTTAGTCTATGGCACAAGAGGCTGGCAACTAGTTGCCAAGGTGTTGGTCAATAAAAATATTGGTAAGGTCAGGAGCAGTGAATATAGTTTTGGAGTCTCGGTGGAGATAATTACCCAGGGCACAAGATATTTTCGGGTTGACAATATCGTGAAGTCGGAGAGTAGCTGTGGACTCGTTCCTCAGGGTCGTTGGGCCGACGACCACGGCAAATCCTCCAAGAGCAGTTGTTGTCTCGCCATAGGTTAAAATTAATACTGACTGAATAACTTCCTTACTTGTTGAATTTTAGGATTTTACGCCCCTCACAATCCCATACGAAGCACTGTTACTAATTACGCCGACTCGTGACCATTTCTGACGTACTTGAACAGTGAGTTACACTTTGAGAATTTGGCAGGAAAAGGCCTTTACCTTAAATACTTTGTGGCGAACTGGAAATAAACCACACGTGAAAACTCGTCACTGCTGCGAGTTATTCAGTTGCATGAGTACATAAAGCTTACACTTGGTGCGGTGTACGAATCTGCCAGCTCGGCTAATACTGTGCAAAATACATGTGGTCACTTGAAATAAATTAAATATAATTGAAGCCTACCCAGGCGATGAAAACACTGGATCGGAGCGAGGGGTGGTGGAGTCTCGGGCAGCTGAAGTACGAAAAGGTTGTGGTATGCTAAAATAACTATTGCTTCGAAATTATTAGTCCAACATGGCGTTGGCTGCCCGAGTACGCGAAACACGAGAACCGACGTAACTCGTCACACCCCTCGTAAATACAAACGACTACTGACTTCCTCCGCGTAGCATGTTGACCTGCTTGGTGTGCTGGAACCCTGCATTGCACTACTTTTTTTGCACACAACATTTGCAAATCGGATACACACCCTGCATGCTGGTTGGTACATATTACTCCTAAAGATTAACCCTGTAAATATTATTAATCATACCAAAACCTTGCAACAAATATGGTAGAAGGACAATATGGGAAACAGAGGCGTTTTAACTTTGTCAAAATGCGAGACACGCTACAACAGCGCTTCTAGCAGCTTGTGCTTATGAATACCCGGAAAATTCTAATTCACATTGCTCGGTATGCGCTATTTAAGTGCAGTTGTCCTCTTGTAGTTTAAAACATGTTTTTTTGCCGAATGTAATATAATAGTTGCTTATTCATATTACTATGCCGTATTTAAAAATGCACTTAAAACATAAATATTGTCACTTGAAACAAGGACAATCAGTTGTAACAGAATCATGTTACTGGGCACTAACTTAGATGTTTCAAGTTACAAAGTACAAATGTTAATCAATTATAAGTAAGAGTTTGGAATGCTGAATGGTATTTCATATGTCAGATACATAACCGACTGCGTTAATTCAATAAATTCTTGAGAATGGAGCTATCACGAAGCTTATTTTTCTGCAAAAAATTCGGTAATGATTATAACCAAAAAAACAATTTGGACAGAAAAAACCTCTACAGCTTATGTGTGTTTTATTAATGAAAGATTAATTAATACATGTAATAGTTAAAATTAATAGTTCACAAATTTCTATTCCTAACATATATGGTTTTTATTCTGCTTTCTTTTTTCGTAGAAGGTATATTTTGGTTGAATATACATTTCCAAGAGAGAAACATTTTGGAAAATAATTTTTTATTTGATAAAAATGTATACTCGATTATTGTTTAAGTTTTAATTTCCCGAATTTTCCACCAAGATAAATAAACACACATCCAGCATGTTGCATTTCATTTCAAAGTGTGTATTCTTGTCTACAGAATTTCGGCAGAAGGTGGTGGCCCATCCGTCGGTCTGTTAGACGGATAAAAAATGTTGCCTTGTGGTTGGTCGAAGATCATATGACCGCCTGACCGGTGTGACGGATGGTTGCAAGTCCACCTTTACACATATAAATCAGTTCTGTCATGTAGTTATGCCACAACTACACTGCCTCAAGTGAAGCACAGGCAGTTATGGTTAACCCATTGGCAGCCATGCTTCAACCATAAGTAACAAACATTTGAAACCTCATTCACTCCTTCATAATCTGATTGAATCAGTTATGAAATGTTGGGGGCTGTAACCGGCAATTATACACAAATGACTATTCTGTAGCTTGGTAATATCTAGTGCCTGTTCATCAACAAAACGAATTATCATTGTAGTACAGAGCAACTCGAGATTAGGGGAAATTTTTAATTGAAATGGGTGTACTGTCAAATTTGTAACTTGACTAAAGGCACAGTTAAGTGCAGAAGGGGTAAACATATCGCCTCCTCCTCCCATTCTTTTCCAAATGCTTGTTTCATTGACACCAATTGATTACTTCATCATTTAGCAGGTTTTTATAAGTAATGGTAAACTGTTCACCCCACTCCTTTCAAAATGTTTTATTTGCACGTATTTATGTAAAAATAAACAGATACACACCTAAACATACCACACATAGTGAGACTGTGTTCAAAATGTCCATTTAGTACAATAGTACTTTAACATGTAGTAGTGTTCAGTTCGGATGCTATTAAGTAACTTGTTCAGAAGTGGTTGGGATTCGGTAATTTAGGATTTTAGTAAGTATCGTTTCATAGTACAATATCAAATGTATCATTATTTTACTTGACTAATTCAGGTCACGTTACCTCTTAGAATACTACGTCAGTGCCTATGGAGAGTATGCCAATTAAATTTCGTGGAACTATTAAGTTTGATCATTACTTTGACCACCCCACTTGGTATGTTCATATAGTACATACATGAATTGGACTAAAATACCTTCTTAAGACATCCATTTTCTTGGCTAGTATATATAATCAATGGAGGAAGCAGCAACACTGACTACAAAATGCTCACAGCTTTTAACAACACTATTGTATGCCTATATCAAATATGAAAATGTACCATCGCCTCTGAAATCATGCCACTTAAGTGACATTTGTGAGATTATAGTTGAGATAAATAATTTAAATAGTACTCAATATTTAAATAAGGTTAACTGTATTAAGGAGAATATTTCAGGACATAATTAGATAACAATCTTTAAACAATTTTATCAATCATTTCCCACAATTTACTAATTAAATTTGTGCAGTACAGCTGGCACTAGGATGAAAATGCAATTGGTCAAAATATTTTATAGTACATACTAACATATGCACTCAAGCCATTCATCTTATTTACTTCACCTCTCAAGTTTTGCACGCATAAAGTACATTACATTTTGTAATTCACTGTTAAAAACAAAGCTTATTTCCAAATTTTTATAACATTAGATCATCATGAACAAGTCACTTCTAATAACTAACTCGAATTTTACCACAGATTTTCATATGCTTCATGGCAAGAAGACTGGAAAACACGTTGCAGAATTCAAAAGCAGCTGAACTGAAAATAACTTACCTTGGTGATGAATTTAAGGTACTTTCTGTTCAAATTCATAGTACTTGTTATTTTAATGCAATTTGCAAGAAATTTCTCCAATACCGTGACAACGCAAACAAAACTGTGAAAATAGGCTAACAGGCCAAAAGAAATGTGTGCATATCACTATAATCGACTTATCTGCATTGCGGAAAGTGGAAAAATAATTCATGGAAAAAGGTGTATGCACAAAGTTAAAATACTGAGTACTTCAAGGAGTAAATAAAAGGAATAGGAATTTTAAAAAATCCTTTATTTATTTGTAAAAAATTAATAATAAATATCACTGAAATGTAATGATGACTCTCAGGAGTGAAATATTATAGTTTGCAAGTTTTGTACACAGTTGTGTAAACAAATTTGTGTTAGGTGAGGAGGAGGAATGTTGCTACTACTTTTGATTGATTTTGAGGGTAACCCTCACTCGACAGCTGGTTCACACCCTGCAATATATACACTGAGTTGCCAACTGTAGGTAACCTGATGACATCTCCACTGCTGCAATTAAAGCATCTGGTATGTTGTGTCAGTACACGTTGTTTAGCACACAGGTTGAACTTTTATGCACTGGTTGGAGAAGACTTATTCTTGCCCCCGAAAGCTGTACTCAACAACTCTCCGCTCATTCAAATTAAAATTACTTGCAAACTCAGTGTGTAGAGAAATTAAAATATTTACACAGTAAAACAGTAATGAAATGTAGACCTTTAGGTGTATAAAGGTTAAGAGACTACCTAGATACTATTACAGTTTTCATTTAGTTGTTACTTTAATAAATCATCGAAAATATTTAGTATTTCGTGCAAACACAACCCAAATAACATACAAATTAATATTCAAATGCATGGTTTTCCAAATATAAACAAAACATTCCAAAGTATGAAAATACACGGAAAAAGTATATAAACAATACGGATATGTACATTAACAAAATAAATATGCTGAAAACTTGGCAGTTGTTAAAAATGGGGACTTATTAAAAAAAAAAAAAAAAAAAAAAAAAAAAAAAAAAAAAAAATGGTATAATTCCATTCTACTAATTACACAGAACACAAATTTATTAGGGGCATCAACATTTGACCAATAGAAACCCCAAAAACGATAGTGGGGACAGTTATGAAGATAAGGGAAATTGCGGGTTAAAAGAGGTGAAATATAAATCATTAATGTAATATTTATATATGAAAATGCATTATATTGCAAAAAAAGGAAAACTTATCTATACACTAACTAAATAGACATTATTACCAATACAAGCCTAAAATACGAAAGTGGGGAGGGCTATGAAGATCAGGGAAATTTTGGGTTAGAAAAAAATACATAATATTTACCTTTTCATTATAAAATTTTGCCCCTCAATTTCCCTCAAGTTCATAGCCCTCGCCCCTATCGTATTTCTAAATTGTATTGGTAACATTATCAATCCAGTTACAGTGCCTTATGTTCAGTTCAATCCTTTTGTAATTAAACATGTTTTCAATATTAGAGTAATATTACAAATAGTACAGAAATATGTTAAATTGAAGAACACTCATACATTATTTCTCAGTGTAAATAGGTTCTACATGACAATCATTTATGGAGAAACTCCCAGTTTCGCTAATGCGTTACCACCTAAAATAAATTACAGGCATGCCTTAAATCATTGTTTTGGGTATTTATTACCCTACTGATGGGGGACTCTGGCTCAGTGCACAATGCTAGGCTAATATGTAAACATTGTACGAACAATCACAGACACAAATATGAAAACACTATTTAACGCAATTAATCAATTTAGCCCTAGCTCAACTTGCTGAACTATACAAAAACTCAAGAGGCCCAAACCAGTTTAAATCACGAACACTGATATTTAAACATTGTACGAGCAATAACCAACACACATACCTATGTAAACAACTTTTCTGAAATATTCAATCAATTATATCCGTAGCTCAACTTGCAGAATTAAACACACACTTTAACAAGAGACTTCAGCCAGTTTAATAGACGAACGTGGAAATTGTAAACATGCTATACTTTTATTTTTTCAAGGTGTCGCTCCAATAAAAACAAAACCTGCACCTTTCAGGTTAAGGGCTATCAAACTTTGCAAGGGCCTTCAGTGTACAAGAGTAGAACTAGCAGCTACGACACTCAAGTGACTTCGTTCTTGGTCTTGTAGAAGCAAAATTGGGTTGCGAAAATCACCTTTTCTGAAAAGGTTGGAATACACTATTCTCATTATGTAAATACCGCCAATCCCTTTTCCATGCATTACATCCATGTCTGCTCTTATATTTCTGCACCCATTGCTTGCACCTAGTAAAAAACAAAACATTATTTATGTAAATTAAGGTTTTGTGGAATGGAATTTGCAATAAAAACACTAATGGAAAATGTTATCCACTACAGCTCGTGTACTTACCGACTTGCATCCTTTGAAAATCTTAAAAAGGATTTGCTGTAGTTCGCAACGTTGTAATTATTGTAGCCAATACTACACAAATATTTCCTGTCATAATAAATAACCGCTCAAGCGAAAAAATTCTAATTAAAACACATTTTTTTATCGTACGAACAGCACAAACGACTAGGAGCGCTGGTAGCATTGTCTCGCTCTTTGTCTGCTACTTTCCCATATTGTCTTTCTACCATATTTGATTGCACTGTGTGGAAGATGTGGAGTTGATAGACAATTGAATGAACATTACAGAAAATTACAAAAAGACTCTTTGAAAACATTGAAGGCCTTAGGGCTGCGAATGCATACATCTTTATTAGTTGTGTCCCCTTGTGTGAACTTACCTTGTCCTTTTATTGCACTAATTAAATGTCAGAAATTTCACAGGGTATATTTTCGCATTCCTGTGCTACGCGCATGTAGACGTGTTCACTCGGCACTGAACCTCTTTCGTTCCTTGCCACACTGCACTGCATTTGCACTCGTAGATTGCGCACAACATTACATTCCAGAACCTGGTGCTGTGGGCTAACGGGCTAAGGATAAGGGGTCAAAGTGGGCACACGTTAAGTATTAAATTTTCTTTTCCTGGCAGTATATTAATCGAAATATGTCCCAAATATTTTATTTGAAGGGAAAATGGCTCTTGGTCTACGAATGTTATATATGTTATCTAGTTTACTTGCAGATAAGAAGGCAGGTGAGAGATCATTATTGCAGAATTCAGTATGTATTACTTCTGCTACTGTAATAACAGTATAAATTCTTAACATTCATTAATGCAGTCCACGACTTTGGCAAACTGTGTTTTATTTTTGAGTGAGTCTGTGACAAAAGGAGATCAAAGTTTAATACTTGATGACTTTTATGTAATCTTCTGGAACACACAGGCATTGTTGCAGCTTCAATGCCCATTCTATGATTGAAAAGTCAGAATTGGTTCTAAGAAAACTGTTGTCAGAGACTAAGAAGTATTGGGTTATTGCTTTTAAGACAGAATTTTATTCAATAATTGTCATAAGTAACAAAACTATTTTGATAATTCTGTTCCGGTCTCTGCCCGACTCTGATCATAGAATAAGGTGTATTGTTTTGGAGGTACTATATGATGAAGAATATGTTCTTGCATGTACGAACCAATCTCTTGAGCCCCTCTCCCTGCTTCTTCATCAATCCAAGTGTAATACAATCCTTTATATTTTGAATCATGGATGCCACAGTTATTATCAATACATGCTGTGTTACCAGAATGAAGTCTTGCAAACAAAATAGTTTCAGCAAGTCCATTTGTTGAAGTGATGTCTTCTTCATTAATGGAAATATTTAAAGATAAACAATAATTTTTAATATTTGATAACAACATATTACGAGGCCATGGTGGTGTAGTGTTTAGACTACTTCTCTCTCACCTAGGCGAACCGAGTTTGATTCCTGGTGGGATCGCTCCCAGATTTTCGTATGTGGGAATCATCCTGGACAATGCTGCTGGTCGGGTGGTTTTCTCTGGGAGTCTCCTATTTCCCCCATCCTTTGAATCCGGTGATGCTCCCTAATTATATCGCTTCAATCCGCATTGGCTCTCAAGACCACGATTTTAAGAGCTGCGCAAATCTTGTCACTCTCTAAGAGCATATCAAAACTCTCTTGATGATTAGCTAGTGTATTACCTTGATTATGCAGACCCTGAAACACTTTCTTGGGAGGATTTTGCATGACAAGATACAGAATCCATTCGTCAGCTTTTAAAATGGTTTTTATGATCAGCTAAACAATCGCGAAGTACAACGACAGGATGAACTTCTGAAACTCCTGTATTGTTTACCTGTATGTCATATTCAAAATCTCGAAGAAATGAAAACTCTCTTGGTGATTCTCCCTGCAAAAGAAACAGACTTTGTATTTAGACGTCAGTTTATTTGCATTAATTTGGCCTATACCAGCTAACAATGTTTAAGACGTGAGATACTATTATTTAAGTGTATTTGTTTTTGGCTAATATTCATTTATTTAGTACTATTAACTATTAAATTTGTGCAATATTGCTATTTACCAGTTTTACTTAACAACAATACATTTAAATATTTTGAATATGAGAATACAATAGTGTATTGGCGACAATAGGCTGGTATGTTCATTTTGAAAATATTCAAAGTTCTTATTTTTTTATGAGGTTCGACGTTTGCCATCATGCTCTATCCTCTTGATGATATATCTTGTAATACCATTATTACACCATCTAACAATGATGTTTACCAGTCTAAGGTAATGACTAATGATTAAGCCAAACTAACTATTAATTATTTTTAATGAATTCGCCAAAAGACACCCTTGTCAAACCCTTGTCGTTTAGTCTCTTGATGCAAAATAATACAACAGAGTTACACCGAATGGTGCTTAGCTTTATTGGCTGTATATAAGGGTTTCTTGGAAATGTTGGTTTCTCAATTTTTTATAGTATAGTTTGTACCTTTTGTAACTAAACTGCAGAAATGACTCAGAAAGACCATTACTCCACTTTGTCTACCATTGCACACCTATGTCCATTACAACATTCTTTAACTTTCTTCCTTAAAAAAAAAAAAAAAAAAAAAAAAAAAGCAATATTTCTATATATTTTTAAAATAACTATTCAGATTCTCTAGTAAAAAAATTTCACAGCGTGATGCTTTTAAATGATATTGAAGATTATTTAATAAAATTTGTTGTAAGGAAAAATTTTTGTGTCCGTGTTTTATTCTGAAATAATATGTTATTACCTAATATTTCCAGTTGGCGGCGGGGAAACGAGAATAGCATCATTTATATCTTCTTTGGTTTGTTACTGTTGGAACTTCAATGGTGCTGGTGCGAGTGTTTATCATCTGTCCGAGCCATTTTCAGCGTTAGTTTTTATGATGTTGTCGCTGTTTGTTGTATAACTGTGATAACGGGCATTCTTCTGTATGTTTTATGGATTCTACTTGTGCAGTAAGTATGTTTGATTACACACAGGATATTTTCGTTTAATTAGGTTTGCGAAGTTTCAAACGTGTAAAGTCAAGCTAAGGGTTGTCAGATTCAAACAGGACTCTTAGGCCCGTTCTACAATGCACGGGTACGTAAGGAAGTGGCCTCGGAGACGCAAGAGGAACAATGTGAGGACTACGAAATCAAAAATACTCCGCTGTTGCAAATTAATGATGCAGGTTTCGTAATATAGGCCTACACATCTTAAAGACAGGTAAATACAACTGCCTAACCATGTGCAGTTATTTATTAAAACTAAAATTATACACACCATGCGGCAAATCGAAGCACTTGTTGCTGTGTATCACAATTGCTACGAAAACGAATATCAACAAACCAAATACTAGATTCCTATTGGTTACAGAGGTGGAAGTTGCAGAGCTTTCTTTACGTTGGTAAGTACACCAAAAGAGTTGAACCGTGCAAAGGTTTTGGAGGTCAAGGGCTTACTACTGAGTGAAGACTGAAAGAGAAATGGTTATTTGTAACCGTTGGACACCCAACCATCTCTACAGGGGAGGGGGAGAGGTATGGCAACGGACACCACACATTGGTAGCAAGTTTACCTGACATCCTGCTAGCAGATGAACAGGGCTTGCAGGAATTTTATTGCTGTGGTGGTAAACTGACATTTCCTTAAAGAGTTTCACTGTGGAAAATTAGCAGGACACCAAAATAATGATTTTTGTAAATGGTTTGAGATCGGGAATGTCAGGTCAGCATATCTATACAATGGCTACAAAATTTAAAAAAATGGGACCATAAGTGTGCAAGTCTCAGAAGTGTAAAAGGTAATTCTTAAGAATATAGGCTTTTTCGAAAATTGGAAAAATAATACCTGGATAATTTTAGATATAATTATTAGTAATTATGATTACTGAGAATTTTGGAGCGGCTTCAAGTAGTTTTCTCTAAAAAATAAATAAAATGTGTTAGGGAGGAGGGTGATCAAAAAATTGGTGTATTTATTCTAAAATACGTATAATTTACATTTATGTAGGGTTGCTGAATTGTTTTACATTTAAGAATACTGCTTGCAACTAATTTTTAATACGTAACATGTCATTTACGGGTTGTGTGTGTGGTGTGTGTGTGTGTATATATAGAGATAGATAGTGTGGTGCCGAGGTTATACATATAACACTGGTATGGAGCATTGTTGGGACATTATGTAATTCTAGTGAATTACTCGAGGCTTACCTGGTCTATTTTGACGGGACGATAAAATGTATTTAGTAGTAGAATAAATATAGATATCTTACATGATACAGAGTTCCGTTCAGAGATGGTGTTTATCTTTGGGGGCGATGGTTACCGCCATGTTATTTTCAATACACTAAGTGTCCATATTTGTTGATGTTGGTGGATTGTCAGAAATTGTCGGACGTTGGTTTGTGCCAGTTCTGTTCGAGGTTTCTGATTACGAGTGATTAAACACGTTTTATTGCAATTCATGTTGTTTGAAGTGTTAAATCCAATAATTGTGTGAAATTACAAGTGTTTCTATGCTATTATAGCAAGGGAAAAGTTAAATTATAATATAGGTATGTGCTGTGATTAGTGTGTGTCTGTAGCGTGTACAGATGGATTGACTTTTAATACATACATACACTCGCAATTAGGCTACCGCCCTGTGGCGAGCTCTCTCACCTCTCCTTCACCCAACCAACTCCTTTTCCACTCCCTTCCTGAACTTACCAATCCCTCTCACAGATACCAATTCCTCCCTCAACACATTCCACTCCCTCACAGACCTCACAAGCATTGACTGCCTACCCCACTCTGTTCTCCTCCACGCCCTTTGAAACTTCTCACTGTTGTTTCCTCTTCCTCTAAACACCCCCTTATCTAGCTTGCAGTGTAGCCCACCCCATCCTCCCTCTTCATTCACCACCCTGTACTTCTTGACTAGCCATTTAACTTTCCTCCTGTCCTTCAATGAGCTCCACCCCATTTCTTTCATCATCACTGATGGCCTATAGTTCCCTTCTTCATCATCCTGCCCTTGCCTTCTCCACCTACCCTTCACCCATCTTGCTGCTTTTCTCTTCACCTTTTCCAGTTCTTGCACCTCCACCTCCGGGTCCCATACTGCTGCTGCATATTCTAACATTGGCCGTACCATTGTGCCATACGCCTTCTCCTTCACCTCACAGCTGACTCCATTCAGCACCCTTTCCAGCATACCTAGAGCCCTTCTTCCCTTTGCAACCACCCTCTCTACCTGTTTTTTTCCACCTGAGTTCTCCCTGCAGTACAATCCCTAGATACTTATATTCTGCTGCTTCTTCTATCTCTTGTCCCTCCCATCTGTACATGTCCCTGCTTATCATCTTCCTTGTGAACCTCACTACCTTAGTTTTTCTTACATTTATCTTCATTTTATTTTTCCTGGTCCACAACCATATCTTATCAATGTCCGCCTGCAAATTTCCGCCCCCCTCTTCCACCTCAGCATATACAACACAATCATCTGCAAACAATCTGATTTTTCCCCTAATCCCCAAACCCATGTTATTTACCATTGTGGTGTGCGTATTCATATATGCCGTATGAATGGCGAGTGATTAGGTGAGTATTAACTAAATGAAATTTGTGGAAAACAAAATATCAGAAAGTGGTATAATTCCACTCCACTAATTCCACAGAACACAAAATTACTAGGTACATCAACATTGTGGGGGCGGTTATGAAGATCAGGGAAAGTATGGGGTAAAACCAGTGAAACATCTACATAATATAATATTTATTCACGAAAATATGTTAAATTGCAAAAATACTTTACAAGTGTAGTCAAACGTTGTGCACCGAGCCAGGCACTCGGTGCCAGTAGGGGAGTAAATCCCCTAAACATTGATTCAAGGCACCGGCTAATTTTCTTGGGTGGTGACGCTGTAAAGTTATGAAATGTTACATGTGTTTGTTGACATTCAAAGCTATGATCATGCATACCATTTATTCACTTATAATCGCTAATTGCATGAGATACAGGTTTCCTTTTTGCACTCCAGGTGATACGTAACAATAATTTTGAATAAGTTTATTTCGAAACTGTTTCCATAATAGGTCTAAACTTAATAGATATCTTGTCTGAAGGAAAGTTAAAAGTTTTATTACAACTTCCTCTATGTGTTAAACTTCGGGAAAGACAAATGCTGTGAAAACAAACTTTGAAAGTCACGGCTGTTGAAAAAGAAAGTTAGTGGAAGGGAGGTTTGATAGAACGTTTTTGGAAGGACTGCCGAACAAAAATACTCCACGATGACGACTAGAGTAGGTGTATAATGCCGATCCTGGTGCAGCACAATTTTTCCAATAATTTTAGTCAAAAAATACAAGAAAAAATAGCATAATCTTTTACTTGCTATTTGTAACAAAAGTACAAGAAAAAATTAAAAACTTAAAATCTGAAATTAATTTAAAAAACAATAAAAATCACGCAAATGTAACCTAAAATAAAGCAAATTTCCCGTTCTGAAGTGGATTTTTCATTTTTCTAGAAACACCAATTTGTAATTGAAAAAAACAAGCTCTTTTCATTGAAAATCAAGTAATTTAAGCCTAACATCACACATTTTGATACCAAAAAAATAAAACAAGCACTTTACACCAAAACTACAAGAAATATTAGCATTAACAATTTATTGTTATTTGTAACGAAAGTGTAAGAAAAGAATTAAAAAATCAAAATGTGAAATTTGAGGAAAAAACTACCAAATCAAGCAAAATATTAAAAAAAGATAATTGATAGATTAAAAATAATAGAATTTATATATTTTAAGACAATTCTAAATCATCCATGGATTTACCATGTTTCATTTTGTTTAAGCCTTTATATGTTATAAAATTTTGATTCTCGCTTATTAACTTTAAAGCATTTTTATCGAACACTTATATAATGATCTGGTAAAGTTATTTTTAACTTTAATTCAAGAATACAACTAATTTTTTTTTACAAACTTAGGGTCGTAAATTTGAAAATCTGTAGCAACATTCTTTTTATTTTTTCTAGGTCCTGCAGTTTAGTCAGCTCGAACGAGTTGTTATACTTTGCGCTCAGCGATTCCATTTTTATGTTTATTTAAAAGGGAAAAAACTAAAAAATAAAAATATTTATTTTAATTTTATTATTTTATTATTAAAAAAAAAGGCTTTTATTATTATTATATATAATGACAAACATACAACAAAATGTAAAGCTTGTTATAGTGAATATGTGAAGAAATATAATCATAGTAAGAAGTTAAATAATTAATAAATATTGCTTTCTATATTAACATTAACTAAAACATTGTGTTATTTGATTTAAAAAAAGGGAAGGTACCAAATAGCCCATAAAAATATAAATCTAATTAATTCTGTGTTCTTCTAAATACAACTATAAAAAATGACAGCGAACAATCTTGCAGTTGAGTTGGATGAAAAAAATATTTCCACACTCTAATAATCTATTTTATAAACAAGAGAAAATGGAATTAAAAGAAACCTTTCCATTCTCTAATAATTTATTTGTTAAGCTTAGAAATAAAAGAAGGGAAAACAAAACATATTTTTACAAGTTTACCTTTAGTTGACGCAAATATTAATGAATTATCCTGAAGTTAAAAAAGATTAAACAGAAATTTTTCCATTTTATAATAATTTCTTTGTTAACAGAAAAAGTTGAAATAGTTATAAGAATTACTTAGTTAATTAAGTTTTTAAAGGCAGAATATCAATTTATAACATTGAAAATAACTTTAATTTAGTAGAGCCTAATCATTTTTTAAGATCAGTAAAAAATATGGTTTTTGTAATATTACACAAAAAACTTAAAACATTTAGAGGGTTGAAAACCAGCATTAAATTATATACTAATTGTCGCAAGCAAGAAAACAAGTAGAATTATTCACATTTCAGTCATTTAATCATAGAATATTATACAAAAGTGAATTTTCAGAGATTTATAACATCATAATGCAGGAATTACTTACACAACTATTTGAATTTCATAAAATAGGTTCTGGATGAGCTTTAGATATAATTGGAATACAATTAGCAATAAATAAGTATAATCTACTAAGAGGCTCATCATATATTGATCTACCAGAAGTGATTAAAAATAAAAAAGCATGCATAAATGTTGAAAATGATGATCAAAAATGTTTTATTTGGACAATAAAATCTGGGTTGTTTCCAGTAGAAAAAGATTCACAAAGAGTATCTAAATATAAAAACGTAGGGCTTAATATAGATGAAGTAATAGATAAATATGAATATCCTATTAAAATTGATGATATACCAAAAATAGAAAATCAAATTGATACATCTATAAAAGTATACTCAATTGACGATAAATCCACAGTATATCCACTGAAACTTACAAAAAATAAAAAGGAAAACATATAAATTTGCTTTATTTCAAAGATTATAAAAATTTGCATTATTGTTGGATAAAAGATGTATTGAAACTGCTTTTTTCACAAAAAAAGAATCAACAACATAATACTTATGTGATATGTGTCTTCAATTCTGTGTTCAATTCTTTTATTCTGAAGAAAATTTAAATAAACACACAAAAGATTGTTCTAAAAATGAAGCAGCAAAAATTAAATTACCTCTGAAAGGAGAGCAAATAAAATTTAAGAATTACAAACATACAATGAAGGTTCCATTCATAATATATGCAGATCTTGAATAAATTCTAAAGTAAATGTCAACAACTAAACCAAATCCAAAAGAAATATATAAATTAAAATTATCAAAAAATATTAGGTTTTAACTGAAGATGATATTGATAATGGTCTTTATGAAGAAATACTGAAAGATATAATCTTACTAATGAGTAAAAAAATATCATTGATTTAAAATTGAATAATGAATCATACACAATGAAATATCAGTTACACAAGCATGTGGTTTTGGTTATTATATTGTATCTATTTATGGTGATTAAGCCTCTAGTATTATATTGAGGCCCAAATGCTCATAAAATATTTATACAATCAATAAAAGGAGTAGTAGAAGAAATTGGTGAAATATATTCACAAATTGAACCAATGCATCCATTAACAAAATAAGAAAAAAATATTGTATAGTAAATAAAATAATGTGCTGTATGTGAAAATGAATATACGAAGGACAGTGAAAAAAGTACATCATCATAATCACATAAGTGGAAAATTCATTAATCCAGTATGTAATAATTGTAATCTAAAATTAAAATTACCAAATTTGGTTCCAATTTATTTTCATAATGTAGCTGGATATGATGCACTTTTATTTATTAAAGAGCTAGGATATGGTGATAAAAATATAGAATTAATTGCAAATAATGAAGAAAAAATTTATTACTTTTGGGAAAGTAACAGAAAATTAAAAAAATGGGATTTATACACACATTTAAATTTATGGTCAGTAGTTCACATAAATTATAATCTAATTTAGATCAAATGAAACACACACAAAAACATTTTCCAAAAGAACATGTAGACTTACTTATTAAAAAAGGTGTTTATCCATATGATTATATGGATAGTTGGAAAAAATTTGAAGGAATAGATCTCCCATCAAAGAGTGAATTTTACAATAAATTGAATTAATCTGATATAACTGACGCTGATTTTGAACATGCATAATGTGTATGGAACCAATTTAATATAAAAAATCTTGGTGAATATCATGATTTATATTTATAAAGTTACATATTATTGTTAGCAGATATATTCGAAAATTTTAGAAATACATGTATAAATTCTTATGATTTAGATCTTGCGTGGTATTGTACAGCACCAGGTTTATCGTGGGAAGCAATGGTTAAAATGACTAAACAACCACTAGAGTTATTACACAATCATAATATGATTTTAATGATTGAAAAAAGAATTAGAGGTGGAATATCACAATGTTGTAAGCAATATGTTAAAGCTAATATAAAATATTTCGAAGATTTTAATCCCACTCAAGAATCTAATTATGTAGCATATCTCTATGCTAATAATTTATATAGTTGGGCAATGTCACAATATTTATCATATGGTGGTTCCGAATGGGTTTATTATACTGTTACAATTTCTTTGTCTAGAAATTAAGTGGGCTATACCAAGTTCGTTAAGGGATGGAGGTCTTAATCAAATAAAAGAGTTAATTATAATTTCTTTATTTTATTTACAATAACTATAGCAAAATTCTCTGAACTCAAATTCTCACAATAAATTGAAATTAATGAAATTAAATAATTAAAGATCAGTCCCAATAGACAGTGTATCAACCTATTCAATTATTTTATAATATATGCACCTATATTTGACAGTTCGAATATTTACAGTAAAATCAGTATTACACGTCCATTCAGCCCCACCTCAGTTCAGTCCATGTCCCACCAGTCACAATTTTCTAGAGTCCTCCAAGCGCTCTCACACACAGTAGGCTTCACTCGTTGGTTTCACACCCTCGTCCATTCAAGCCACGAATACCTCACTCGCCGTCGTCCCGCAATCTCCAGTCATTGTCCACACTTCACTTCGCACGCGCACACTCGGTCAGGCCGCATCCATCAAAGATGGCTGGCCGCTGGGTTGCAGCAGTATATACAGTGTCTTAGGCCACCACCTAAAGTCTTCTTCAACTCGTGTGATGCGTTGTGGAGGGCTGAGGCACCAGCCAGTCTCACCAGAACATTCTTGCATCATCGCCAAATGTATCAGGAACTCTAGCAGGCGAGAGGAAGTCTGTGACGCCAGTAAGTCTCACCTTTGTCAGCATTCATGGTATTCCCAGAAAGGGGGGAGGGTCAGGAGATCATTCCAGGAAGAGGGGAGGGCGAGGTGGGTCTCAGATTACTGCACGGGGCAGCTGAGCCGGTACCAGCTGCAGCACGTAATAATACATTAAATGATTTATAGAACTGGAGTAAAAAAATATTAGATTTGGAGAATGATTCTGAGTATGGTTATATATGAGAAGTTGATTTGGAACATCCACAAGAACTACATAATTTACATAAAGAAGTACCTGTTTGTCTTAAAAATAAGATAGTTCCAAAAACAAATCAATCTAAATTATTAACAACTTTACATAAAAATGAAAAGTATGTAATACACTATCGTAATTTAAAACAATGTTTAAAAAATGGATTAAAACTTACACAAATACGCAGAATATTAACGTGATTAGTCCGATTGGTTGAAATAAGTATATAGATTTAAACACAACAATGAGAACTAATGCTAAAAACACAATTTTGAAAAAGATTTTTATTTGCTCATGAATAAGTCAGTGTTTGGTAAAGCTATGGAAGATATTAGAAACAGAATTGATATAAAACTAGATGAGATGCAAAAAGAAATGTGAAAAATTAGTAATAAAACTAAAATTCAAAAGTACTACTATATTTAAAATGAAAATCTTGCAGCCATACATATGAATAAAATAATTGTAAAATTTAATAAACCAATTTATGTGGGTATGTTAATTTTAGACATATCAAAATAATTATTGTATGATTTTCATTATAACATAATAAAACCAAAATATGGTGATAAAATTGAATTATATTATCAAGATATTGATTCATACATTTATAACATTAAAATTTAAAATTTTTATGAAGATATGAAGTTGATGATAGAAAAATTTGATACAAGTGATTATCCAAATGAAAATATTTATAACATGACTCAAATAAATAAAAAAGTTTTAAGAATAATGAAAGATGAATGTAATGTTAAAATAATGAAAGAATTTGTTGGTTTACGATAAAAAAAAAGTATATGCTTATAAGGTTGATGATAAAGAAAATATAAAATCCGAAGGTGTGAAAAAATGTGTAGTTAATAAGCGAATTACATGTGATGACTATAAGAATTGTTTATTTAAAGAGAAAATACAATATAGAACAATGAATATAATGAGTGAATAACATGAAATATATACAGTTGAAGTTAATAAAATTCCATTAAGTCCTTATGATTACAAAATAATTACATTAGAAAATAAAATTTATACACTGCCATATGGATATCAAATAGAATAATTTTTAATTAATTTTTACATTATTATATTTTAAACTTCTTTAGTTTCTAACACAACATCAATATCAGCACCATCAAAATCAATCAGTTTGTCATTTTCATCTCTAATTTCCTAAATTGCAGGCTCATAAATTATATAATCTCTAAAACCAAACATAGTTTTTGGTGGAAAACTAGCAATTATATCAGTTTCTAAATGATTAGATTCATCATATTTTATGAATATACCATGTGCTAAATTACAGTGAATATTTATTGTTTTAAATGGATTAAATAATTTAGTGCCTACAAGAACTTTGTCTTTTTCAATAGTTAATTTTCTTTCAAAACCAAGAATATCAGATAATCGATCATCAAGTTTAATATCAAATTTAAATTTGATAGATATTCCATTTTTTATATTATCTGCTATTAATTCAATATTATTTGTTGAAAATGTATGAATTGAATTTATAGTTTCTTTTAACGATTCAATATATTAACCTCTTGGAATAGTTATAACTTTATTTTTATAAACAACAGGACTCAGATTTTCAATTGTTATGGTATTATTATTATATATAGACTTTGAAGATGGCCGCCACAGACGGACTACAGGTTGTGTTGTTCCGTATTTATGGTTGTTTTGGCTTGTGATTAGTTCTAGCAATAGGTTTAAATATAGGTGGAGTAATAGTTTAAGGTATAATTAGAGTTTTAAGAGTTAAGATTAGTGTTTTATGTGGTAAATAGTTATGAGGGAGTAGTGTCCGATTGTGTGCACGAGGCCGGGGCCTTTGTTATTGTACGAGTGTAAAGGGTGTACGGTGTAAGTTAGGCTAGTTAAGAAAGTGTGTGTATACGTAGATATTTGGTGTATGTTATAAGGGAGAGTAGTTTTAGTTTTAAGTTAGTTAAACTATTTTTTTTTTTTTTTAAGAGAAAGGGTAAAAATAAAATGGTAGGGAGGTGTAAGTGTAGGGGCTGTGGAAAGGTGTGGAGAAGGTTAGATAGTGGTGTGCAGTGCGACCAGTGTGCGGTGGTACCATGTTGGCTGTATAGGGATCAGGGAGGAGGAACTGGAATCACTACAGGAACATGAGTGGAAGTGTGAGGAATGTGCTGAGGGAAAGGGTTTAGTGGCAGTGGTAGGGAACAAATTGAGGGTAGAGAAGGAAACGCAAATAAGTGGAGAAGGTGGAAACTGGATTTGGGATATGCTGAGGGGAAGTTTTGTAGAGTGTGTGCCAGTGCCAATGGAAGGGGCTAAGGAGGAGAGGTGGAAAGGGGAGATGGTATATTTGATGAGAAGGAAAGAGAGGGAAATGATGCATAGGATTGAGAGGATGGAGGAAAAGGTCAGGAATGAGATGGGTAAGAGTAGAGTAGAATGAGAGTGGATAAGTTAGAGGAGGAGTTGGAAGATGTAAAGGGGGTGCTAAGGAAAATGAAAGCCAGTCCACAGGAGGAAAAGCTGAGTAGAGAGGAAGAGTTAGGCAGAATGCAAGTAGGGCTGCAGAAGGAACTGCGGGAGGAAAGGCAGAGGAGGAGGGAGGCAGAGATAGAGGTGGTAAGATTACGGAGGAGGATAGATGAGTTGGAGACAGTAGAAAGGGATAAGACAGTAGGAGACATAAGACAGCAAATAAGGTTAGAGGAGCAAGAAATAGTAGCAAGGGATAAGATGATAGTAGTAAGCAGGAAGCAATCAGGAATAGAGGAACGGTAATCAGAAAGCAGGGAACAGGCATTGGTAGAAGGTAGGAAGCAGTATGCTGAGGCTTGCAAGTGTGTGATTAGCAAAGACCAGCAAGCAGGACAAAGTAGACAGTTCAGGGCCATAGGGGAAAGAGGAGGGCTGGCCAAAGGGAGGGAAACAAGGGTGCTGCAGGAGGCCGGAGACAAGGATAGGCAGGTGGTTGAAAGAGCCACAAAGCAGGAAAAAGTTATAGGAAGGGACCCAGAGGTAGTTTTTCTAGGCAGCTCTATTGCAAAGGGGGTGGAGCTGAGGAATATCAGGAAGGAAATGACATATAAACCAGCTTTTGGGGGGGGCAAATATCAGGGATTTGGAGAAAAGGGTTAGTGGTATGAGAGGTAGCAGGGTGGCAAAGGTCGTTCTCATTCATGTAGGGGGAAATGACCTGGCTCATAGGGAGGTGGGGCAGGAGGTAGGGCGGGACCTCAGGGGATTGCTGAGGAAAGTGCGGGAGAAGTTTCCTGGAGCTAGGGCAGTAGTCAGTGGCGTGCTGGTTAGGAAAGGAGTATCCTATAGGAAGGCAGTGGCTGCGAGTGAGGTATATGAGAGGGTGTGTAGGGATTTGGGGGCTACATTTATAGATAGTAGGAAATGGGTAGGCTGGGAAAGTGTAGGGAGGGACCAGGTTCACCTGACCGAACAGGGAAAGAGGATTCTAGGTGACCTGCTGGGTAGAGAAGTAGCTGGCTGCAGGGAGAGGGTCAGGGCAGAGCAGCAGTTGTTGAAATAGCAATCAGTTAGAAGCAAGGAAACGAAGGGGAGAGAAATGGAGAGGATAGCATTGATGAGGCCGCAGGGGGAGAGATAGGAGGTAAGCAATGTAGGATGGTAAAGCAGAGTACTAGTATAAAGATAATGGTGGTGAACTGTAGGAGTGTGTACAACAAGCTGGAGGGCTTCTGGGGAAAGGTTGAAGGATATGGGGCGGATATAGTGGTAGCTGTGGAGACTTGGTTGACTGAGGAAGTACTGGACATAGAATGTAGGCAGGATGAGTTCACCATCTTCAGAAGAGACAGGGATGGGAGAGGAGGAGGAATAATGGTGTGTGTAAGGAAAGGACTAAAAGGGGCGATAGAATGGGTTAGTGAGGATGTCGAGGTAATGGAAATTAAATTGAGTGGTAGTACTAATAGGAGTATTACTTTGCTGGCAGCGTATAGACCACCAGGACAGGGATGGCAGGCAATTGAGATGATCAAGGAGAGGGTGGATAGACTAAAGGACAGGCAGTGGGTTGTTGTAGCAGGGGATTTGAATATGCCAGGGGTGAAATGGGTAGAGGGTGCAGAAGGAATGGGTAGCATAATGCAGAGAATGGCAGCACAGTTAGTCAACAGAGGATTAGTCCAGATAGTAGAAACACCTACGAGATGGAATGAGGAGGATGTTGGGTCAGTGTTGGATGTGGTGTTGGTCAGACCTAGGAATGCTGTAGTTGGTGCAATAGTATTGGATGGTATAAGCGACCATCATATTCCGGTTGTAGAAATTGGGATTGGCAGGATGAGAGAAGTGCAAATGGCAGAAAGTTTGGTGTGGCAGTATGGGAGAGGAGGCAAGAAGGGGGCAGAAATCTTCTTGAGAGACAGTTTTAAAAAATGGTATATGGAGGAGGGTTGTAGAGGGGTTGTGGAGGGAGTTTAGAAGATTAATGGAGGTTATGTTGGAGAAATTTGTGCCAATGAAACGGTTACGTACTGGGGGAGATCCCCCATATTATGGACAGGAGATTTTGAAAATGAAGAAGTGCAGAAAATTACATGCCAAGTGGAGAAATGAAGGGATGATAAGATCTAAAGAAATAATGAAACGAATGGGTAGCGAGCTTGAAAGGAAGATCAAACAGGCAAAGAATGTATTTCTGGGGAACATTGTGGAAGAAGGAAAAGGCAAGGAATGGGGGGAATTGTTTAGGTATGTTAGGCAGTTAATGGGAGGAGAGGAAGGGATCATTCTGCTAACAGGAAGGGATGGTAGGCATGCGACAAATGACCAAGAAAAATCGGAGATGCTGCAAGGACAGTACTTGTCAGTGTTTGAGGCAAAGGAGGGTTGGAATAGGGGGACAAACAGGGTTTGGGGGGTGTACAGTGAGTTTAAGATGAGGGAGTGGGGGATACAAAAGGTAATTAGGGGTTTGGAGAGCAGTAAAGCAGGGGGACCAGATGGGATAGGAAACGCAGCACTAAAGTTTGGTGGCAAGGAGTTGGCGAAATATTTAGAAGTGCTGTTTAAAAAGTCCTTAGGTGAGGGTAAGTTACCACAAGATTGGAAGGATGCTATGGTGGTACCTATACACAAGCAGGGAGAGGATAGGGGAAGGCCTGGCAGCTACAGACCAGTGAGTCTCACATCAAGTACAGGAAAAGTAATGGAGAGGCTGGTGGTGCAGTATGTGGTGAGGGTAATGAACAATAGGAATTGGTTGGAGGAGTCCCAGCATGGTTTCAGGAGGGGTTACTCATGTGAGACTCAGCTGGCTGGGTTATTAGAGGATCTGGTGCAGGTAGTTGATGAGGGGAAGCAGGTGGATGCCTGCTTCATAGATTTTAAGAAGGCATTCGATAAGGTGCCCCATGGAACATTGATGAGGAAAGTGTAGGCGCTGATACCAGACAGGAGGGTAGTGGAATGGATAGGGTACTTTCTCAGGGGGCGAAGGCAGAGGGTGAAAGTGGGGGAGGCAATATCGGAGGAAGACGAAGTTACGTCAGGGGTACCACAGGGAAGCGTGCTGGGTCCTTTGTTATATACCATAATGGTAAATGACATGGGTTTGGGGATTAGAGGAAAAATCAGATGGTTTGCAGATTATTGTGTTGTATATGCTGGGGTGGGAGAGGGGGGGCGGAAATTTGCAGGCGGACATTGATAAGATATGGTTGTAGACCAGAAAAAATAAAATGAAGATAAATGTAAGAAAAACTAAGGTAGTGAGGTTCACAAGGAAGAAGATGATAAGCAGGGACATGTACAGATGGGAGGGACAAGAGATAGAAGAAGCAGCAGAATATAAGTATCTAGGGATTGTACTGCAGGGAGACCTCAGGTGGAAAAAACAGGTAGAGAGGGTGGTAGCAAAGGGAAGAAGGGCTCTGGGTACGCTGGGAAGGGTGCTGAATGGAGTCAGCTGTGAGGTGAAGGAGAAGGCGTATGGCACGATGGTATGGCCAATGTTAGAATATGCAGCAGCAGTATGGGACCCGGAGGTGGAGGTGCGAGAACTGGAAAAGGTGAAGAGAAAAGCAGCAAGATGGGTGAAGGGTAGGTGGAGAAGGCAAGGGCAGGATGATGAGGAAGAAGGGATGATGAAAGAAATGGGGTGGAGCTCATTGAAGGACAGGAGGAAAGTTGAATGGCTAGTCAAGAAGTACAGGGTGTTGAATGAAGAGGGAGGATGGGGTGGGCTACACTGCAAGCTAGATAAGGGGGTGTTTAGAGGAAGAGGAAACAACAGTGAGAAGTTTCAAAGGGTGTGGAGGAGAACGGAGTGGGGTAGGCAGTCCATGCTTGTGAGGTCTGTGAGGGAGTGGAATGTGTTGAGAGAGGAATTGGTATCTGTGAGAGGGGTTGGTAAATTCAGGAAGGGAGTGGAAAAGGTGTTGGTTGGGTGAAGGAGAGTTGAGAGAGCTCGCCACAGGGCGGTAGCCTAATTGCGAGTGTATGTATGTATGTATATTTGGTGTTAAAAATTTTGTATGAAAACTGATTAATGTGATCAATTTTTTATTATGTGTTATAGCATAATGGATTTTTTGCTTTAAAATAGAACTATTGCTTTTCAACTTAAATACTTTATTATCAATTCATATAAAAATTAACATAAATGAAAATACTGACTGGGCTATTGGCATTTTAATTTCCGAAGTGGCATCAAAAAATAAAAGAAATGGCAAATTATTGCCTGATAACATTAGAGCAATACTAGTTGGCCCGTGCGGTTGTGGAAAAACAAATCTTATGATTAATTTTATTTATAAAGAAAGGATGTATAGATTTTAATAAATTGTATGTTTGTTCAGAAAGTATAAACCAACCTAAATATATTCAGTTACAAAGAGATATCGATGAGGCAGCCAAAAAACTAGAAATTAAAGAAAAAAAGACTCACTTTTCTTATAATACTGACGATATGCCTCCTTTAGACAAATGTGAAGATGATTCGCTAGTTATATATGATGTTATTTTAGAAAATCAAGACATTATTCGCGATTATTTTACTCTGGGCAGACATAAAAATATCTATGTATTTTATTCAGCTCAAACTTATTCAAAAGAACCAAAACATTTGAATAGAGATAATACAAATTTTTTTAATGTATATTTAGACACGATTATACTAATTTAAAACACATTTATAATGACTTTTTTGGAGGTGATATGACTTATGAGAAATTTAAAGAAATTAGTTCAAAATGCTGGGATGAAGATTATTGTTTTATTATAATAGCTTTGAGTAGAAAAATAAAAGAAGGAAAGTATAGGAATACAATTAAAGACTTTATTAAACTAAAATTTTTTTGAAAATATGTTTATGTTAAAACAGATGACAATGGGGAACGAACGTCAAAACGGGCGTTAAACGCGATGTGCGTTACTTTATTGCATTTTTTAAATGGTCTAATTATAAACAAATATATTTAAAATTTATAAAATGGCAGCTTTATTAATCCACGAGTTATGCGAGTTGTCAAAACCTAACCATTTTAAAAAAATTTCTTCATCTCTAGTTTTTAAAACTTTTCGACTAAATATTCATTCAGATAGTCAGTTTTCATAATTTAATATTCATAAAAATTACCTTTTATTTCTTCTCCATTAATATCTTTTAATTTGTAAGTTGGTACATCATAATTTAAAACTTTAATAATAGTAAATAATTCTGTTGACCAATTAGCATTGTAACCTTTTTCAAAACTTTATATCTTGGTTTAAAATATTCACAAAATTTGTTTGCAATTAATGTTTTTTGTTTTTTTTTTTAACTTCAATTGGCTTCATTCCAATAGTTCTATGTTTTGAATTATTATATTCTTTCACTAAACCATCTAATATATTTATCCATTTATGATTGCCATTGAAAGCAAATTTTTTCCATATTATAGTTTTTAAAGTTCGATTAAATCTTTCAACGATGCTCACTTTTAATTCAGAAAATGAAGAATAATGGTTGATGTTTTATTTTTCCATAAGCTCATTAAATGCTTTATTATAAAATTATGAACCATTATCAGTTTGTATATTATTTGGTTTTCTTTTAATTAATATAGATTCTAAATCATTTCATACATTTTTAACTGTTTTATCTTTAATTGGTACAGCAAATGCAAATTTTGGAAAAAACCTCAATAATTGTCATAATATACTTGTAACCTTTATTTATATGCGATATGCCTTTTAAATTACCAGTTTTCATTTCTACAAGATCAATTTGCTATAAATGATTAATTCCATACAAAATTAATTTACTTCTTGGAAAATTTCTTCTTGCTCTCTCGCAGTGGACAAACTTTTTTTTAAAATGTTGATTTAGTAGAATTACTTATAGAACATTTACTTTTTTGAACTGATTGCCCTATTTTAGTATTTTCATTTTTTATATTATTATTTTTAGTGACCTACACTTCAGGCACCAAGTGTTAGCCATTTAGTAGTAAAAAAATTATATAATATTTATATTTCACAAATATTCCTATTGTTATCAAACCCAACATCATATTCAGATATTTTAGTATTTTTATTTTAAAAGTAAAAATATCACCTATGCTAACATAAAACGCTTACTGTAATCTGTTTTTTGAGATCCCTTAATAACAGTCACAGTATCATCAGATAAATTGGGATTACAGTAATTATTTGATAAACATTGCAATTCATCAAGAAAGTAAAAAAAAAAAATATATTAATTTCTAAGTGTAAAATATTATTAGTTTTATTACACTTTGCACTTAAATAAAATATGTAAGGCTTTTCATCCCTACATTTTTTCCATTTTTAGTTAACAAGTGTCTCACAATTATTTAAAACTGATTGGTTTAAAATTTGGTAATTTATCAGCTATTTTTTTTTATCAAATAATCTTTTATTAGCAGCATCTTTTCCATTTACCGGATCTGCCATATTATTAATTCTGTTATTATGAAGAGAAACATAGTATGTTGTGTAAACAACAAAAACTTTACTAATTTGATCTCTTGAAGCAGAAACAATGGTATTATATCTTGATTCTACATAATAATTTAAAATCAGAAACTCTAGTGTTGTATTTTGATTCGACATCAATTTTTAAAGCATAGTCAGAAACAATTGTTTTATATTTTGAATCGACATTGTTTTTTAATGCATACTCAGAAACAATAGTTTTATATTTTGAATCTACATATTTTGTAAATTTCTGTTTTACATTATTTATTTGTTTTATATAATCAGCAGTAGTGTTATTGAATTGTAAATTTATATTTTCTTTTAGAGCATAATCAGAAAAAATAGTTTTATATTTTGAATTTTATATATATATATATATATATATATATATATATATATATAGACTGCATATTTTTTATCTACAGGTTCACCTATATTAACAATTCTTCGTCCAAAAAATGAAACATACGATTTTGTAAAATCAAATCAAAACAAGTGCTTAACTCGCATTGTCAAAAAGAAACACTCAAATTGAATTGTGAATCTACATATTTTTTTAAAAATCTTCAGCAATATTTTCAAAGTTTTTATTTAAAGATTCAATTAATGGTTTCCCAAATATATCTGTAATATAATAACATAGAAATTATATTGTTAAACTCAAATTCTCTCGAAAAAATATGTAATACAATTAAACATAGATGTCCACATATAACTGAATTAAAATTCTGAATTCGATCATCATTAAAATAAACATTTCTGTTTATGAAATAATTAATTAAATTTGTGGGAATATTGCCTCCAAATGAATCAAAGTAATAAATATTATTATTTCCTTTAAAATAGCAAACCCAATGAGTGCCAGGATTTGTTGAGATATCAAAATTAACCACTGCACATTAATTTTTTAGCATATTTTTTGGTAGTTCATCAATTATGTAAACTTTTATAAAACATTTAATATATTTTTCAATATTGACATTGAATAGTGGGTATACTTTCAGATTTATTTTGGTCTTCCTCTTTTCTTTCGCAACTACACCACTTCCAGCTTTATTTTCCATTGCCAAATTATGTCTCCATTATTCTTCTAATTCTTTTTTTATTTTTACTGGTTTGTTCAACAGCAGTACGGTGAGTACACTGGAATCAATTCCTCCATGATGTAAACCATTGGTAAAGTTAATTTGAAATTCTTGCAGTCTTGCTTTTTTTTTTTTTTTTTTTTTTTTTTATATATCATCTCTTAAAAATTTATCTATACCCAAATTTTTTAATCCCTCATAATGAATATACAAAGTAATATTTGTTATTTTCATTTATAAGTAAAAAAATATATATAATTAATTAAACATTTTAATGCCCTAACCTAATTTTCTTTTTGTAAACATAGTTGAGGAAACTGCTGCGAAGCAATTTTTTCACCAATTGGATTTTTTTTTATAACATAATTTCTTTTGCTTCTTTTTGTAAAATTTTATCTGCTTCATGTCTAGATTCTAAATCTTTATGATCTCAATAAGCAATATCATGATATTTGCATGCTTCAATAAAATCTATTTACTCCTTTATCAACTCTTTCTAATGTTTCATTTAATTTTGTAAATGGAACACAATAATTATAACCGGGCAAATTTAAATTGTTTAATGCCCAGTTTATCAAACATTTTCCATGGTGTTTAGAAATCCAAAATAAATGTGGAATTACATTTAAAACTCTTATAAGATATGATATACCTTCTGGATTATTTATAACAAATGCAGAAAATTTATTGCATAACATATTCATTATGTTCTTTTTTTCATTGTAAAAACTATTATCTCCATAATTTTCTTCGCCTTGAATAACTAATAATCTGTCAATTAATTTTCTAAAATCATCCATCCAAAAATATCCTTTAGACAAATTATTATATTTTATAATATCTTCTCAAATTTAGGTGTTCTTGGAGAAACCATTCTGTTTGGTGTATTTGGTAATGATTTTGACAGAATTTTTTAAATATATTCTTCATAAATTGGATTAATTATCTTAATATACTTCGTATTACTACTTGAACTTACATTATTATTTTTCTTATTAGGAATATATTTTTGAAATATGGCATTGGTTGCTAAAATAATACCTTTGTAATTTTTAAGGTCAACATCATTGAAATTACCTTCGAGTTCATCATGAGTACTTTTTAACAAATTAATAAGACTTTCTGTTAATTCATATTTTTTACCTTTGCTAAATAAAAAATATTTATCTATTTTTAATTTTGCATCACCAATTTCAAAATCTTGACCAACTCCTCGTAAACCAAATTTTCATTAACAACATTAATGTTTCCAGAAATATATTTTCCTAATTGCTCATCAGGATCTGCAAATAATTCTTTTGCAAAAAAATGTTTCTTCTGGAGTTTGTGGATAATAAAAATTTTTTGCTACCGCTGGAACTAATGTGTTTATTAAATTTTTATTTTCTTCACTCACTTTTTCTATTTTTTTTACCAATATTAATAATTCATCAATTAATGGTTGTCCTTTCTTCTGATTTCTTACATATTCTTTTTCATTGTGTTTTTTAAATGTTTTATACTTATCAATGAGTAATGTAACTGTATGAACTCCTTTTGATTCTGCCATTTATGTATTAATGTTTTTACATATAAATGAGTTATAAAAGTATTGAGAGCTTTGAGGGGCAAACTTTTCCTCCAACTGATCAAACTAGTAAGAATTTAAATGTTTACAATAATAGAATAGAATTTAATATTCCAATAGCAGATGGCCTTTCTTTCCCAAATGATGCCTATGTTTATGAGCAATTTTGTATACTAAAGAGAGAGAAACTTCGTGATGATGCAAAAGATGAAAAATTAGTTACTGTAGTAGAAGTTTGCACAAATTTTTTTCTTTTCCAGTTTTTTAGAGTAGAAATCTCAAAACATGGGAAAATTATTGAAGTTGGTGATAATCCGGGTATAACTTCTACAATAATGAATGATTTATTAAGATCGCCAAGTGAACAACATTATTTAGAATTTGCTGGTGTTGATAGTAGATATTTAAAAAATCAGTTTCTTAGCCATCAACCAAATGAAATAATGTATCCACTTAGATATCTGTTTGGTTTTATTAATGATAATGAAATTTATTGGAAAGGTGGTTATAAAATTACTTTTATTTGTAATTCGACTCATAATAATTGTATATATCTTTATGAAATTAAGGATATGCAAGGTGCTGTTCAGAGACATTGTCCCAATCCAGTTGGAATTTTTATTCAAAAATTAAAAATTATGTGGCCAACTGTTGAATACGAGCCTAACACAGCAATTGCAATTATAGAAAATATATATTTAAAAAACCTAAAATTCCTATCAGTTTTATTATTGGCAATTTTTAGATTTTAATTTACAATTTGATATGCCTGATTTTGTAATTGTTGGCTTTCAAATTAATAGAAATAATAATCCTCAACAGTATAAACATTCTTCTACGTTTGGTCATTGTGATGTAAAAATCATTTCAGTAAAAATGGGAGAAATGAAATATTTCCAGAAGAAAATTGGAATCTAGATATTAAAAATAATATTTGTATGAAAATGTATCTGGCTTATAATGATTTTAAAAACTCAAGAACAAAATTTAATTGAACATTTAGAAATAATGAACTTTATTATAAACCAACTGTAAACTTAGAAGGTGATTTCAATTATTATTCATTTTGGGGGCGAAGACGTTTATATGTTATTGGTTGATCATATGGAAAAACAACTGTAGTTAAAAATAACAAACATAAAAATTAGTATTGATTTTAATAAAAAGTCTGAAGCTGGTACAATTTGTAATGTTGTTTTAATTAGCAAAAGGAACCTTACTTATGGTGATTTGAAAGACAATATTACTGAAGATTTATAAATTTTTAATTTTATTAAATGGAGGATGTAAACTATTTTACTGAAACAAGAAACTGTTTCAATATTTAAATACAATTTTTTAGGTGTATTGTTAAGTAGTTTTATTGAATAAAAAATAATTTTCATATGAAGACTGTTTCTTGTATATGAAGGCCCATTTAGAAGAGTGAACATAGTAAAACACAAATTGTTACGAATTTGTCGATTTGCAAGGAAATCCCGTAGGCAAGTATAATATCACTCAACTAAAACCTTATTATACTTCACTGCCGCAGCAGCCTGTCGAAGCAGATAACTAAATAATAGTATGGTACTTAGTATATTTATCTCTGGCTAGACTTTGTATGTGTGTGCATGCGCGCATACACATGCTCTGTGTGTATGTGCACGTATGATTTTGACATCTGTTACGATCAACATCGCATAGGGTCTGAGGATACGTTTCCTCGGGAAAAGTCACATCCCTCATATACACTAAGGTCTTCTGAATTTTTCCCATGTTAGAATTATTGTATTTAGAATCACTTGTGAACGTAAGGTTTACTTGGCTATAAATGTTGTCCTTGTCATCGCTAGATGCAATATATGACTCGGTAAGCGTAACTGATTACGAGTGATCAATGAACTAAGTTACTGTGTAAATAAATATGAACTATCTGAGTGAACAGTGAAATGAACTAAACCAAAACCTAGTGTACTACAAACAGTGTTAACAAAAATGTACCAAAAAGACATTTGTTTATAAACTTTCTGCTAGCATAAGGAAGGACTCACATTAATCGAGTATATTGTAACGGAAAAAGACAGTGTAAACATGCAAAATAATAACAACTATGTTAAGCACTTATAAGTATGTTCATAGAAATATCAGACCCAGTGGATCATCCTATGACTGTTTGTTACGAAAAGATGCTAGGACAGAGATCGACATCTGCCAGGAGGAGTCTATGCAAGGGTGATATTGTTCATGACAATGTGTGTGGGATCGCTGCATGTGACGTTGCACCTACTTGAGCTGATTCAGGTGAACTCTGAACTATTTCATTTATCAGCTGCATCAAGAATAAATTGAACTATTTCTCTAAACAAAGATTGACAAACATAAAAAAAAAATGTAGTAATATTTTATGTAAGATGTTATAAAAGAGAAAAATCCTATTGATTGATGAACTGAATCAATTGATGATAATGTTTAATGTTTTCTGTCCCATGTAATTATTGTTATGAAATGTTGCATGTAACTTATTGAAGGGTTTTGTTATGTCTAAATGTAATTTATAGGTTGCTACTAATATTTATAATAGGTCAAGTGCGTGTACTGAAATCTTGAGTGTCCTATGTATAAATTGTCCCAGCTGTCAGATATCAGAATTTTGATTACAATATTGTCATGTGTTAACTTTTGCCTAATGTCAGACTTTATACATTACATCAACCCTTTACCTTTTGGAAACGTAACTCAGTTTTCTCCAGCTAATGAAAATCGTTGTTACAACTGGAGGGACATCTGTAAAGTTATGAAATGTTATGTTTGCTCTGACATTCAAGGCTATGATCATGCATACCATTTATGCAGTTATACTCGTTAATTGCATGAGATATAGATTTCCTATATGCACTCCAGGTGATAATGGTAATTTTGAATAAGTTTGTCATTTCAAATCTGTTTCTGTAGTAAACTTAATAGCTATCTTGTCTGAAGGAAAGTTAAAAGTTTTAATATAACTTAATCTATGTTTTAAACTTTGGGAAAGACAAATGCTGTAGAAACAAACTTTGAATGTGACTGTTGAAAAGGAAAGTCAGTGGAAGGGAGGTTCGATAGAATGTTTTTGGAATGACTGCTGAACAAAAAAACGCCACGATGACGACTAGATGAGTTTGGAGCTGCAGGAAATGATTTTTGCCGAACTTTGAGGAGTTGGGAATGTACGAGGATCCGAGAGCTGTCAACAGGGATGTGTGACGGCGGAGTGCTTGATTTGGTGACCCGAGGACGGCTGAACTGCTCGAGGTATTCCGGGTCTGAGGTACAAAAAAACCTGAGATTCTTGCGTCGTCTCATCGAAGGATGAAGTAAGCCAGCATCAGAGTAAATTTGCTTCTACAGTACAATTCTTTTCTGCAAGTTTAATTTTATGTCAGTATATGAAGAGGCCCTGAATTTTTGATTAAGAATTACACGGATACAGTGCTCTAGAACTTGAAAATATTGAAGTGTAATTTTTTGTTGAATCTTGCTATTTGGACATACCAGAGGTTACAAAGTCATTAAAAAAAATTATAAGAAGTAGTGCTTATGACGTACAGCTAGCAGGACTTATTAAAATAATTCATATTATAAAATTGATAGTCAACCAGATGAACACTTAACTAAATCAGTTCTCGAGTTTAAGATGTATCTAGTGTTGACAGGTTCAAGTTACAATTTGATTGAGCTGTTGGAGTACCTTTAAATACAGAAGAGTCCCGTTGTAGCGAGATGTCACGGTTCCAGGTTCGATCCTCGCTATAAGTGTGTCCTCACTGATCCCGAATTAGACCAATTTTGATCCCCAGTAGAGCCTAGTACTTAAAAATCACCCTAAAATTGCTTTTAAATTGTGTTCAAACCACCATAACGTAAAAATATCCTGTTATATGATAACTGATTGTGTGAAAATTAGCGGAAAATCTGACCGCGCCATGTAAGAATAGCCGCTCAGCCTGCAAATCAGTTGCTCAGCCAATGCAACATTGTCCTGCAATCAGTTGCCCTGCAAGCAATAACTCGCCCATCACAGTTCCGCACGACCATCTCAAACCAAATATTCGTATATACTGGCATAATTCTCGCACCTATTTTAAAAGGATTTTTATTGCAAACATTAGGGTGCGTGAATTATGCAAGGAATTGCCAAGACACGTGCGTGTAAACATTAAAATGAGGTCTACTGTAAGTATTCCCTTGCTAACAGCAGGGGATACGTTTTTTAAAAACGCTGCACTTTATTTATTGATAATAGATATGAAGATACATATTCAATATTAAATCACTTGTACGCTGGGACTAGCTGCGAAAACATTGCAGTGTGCAAAGTTGGGCATCGGCGAGTGCCTATATCCTCTATAGCATAGCTGGGTGAGTGCCTAGATCCTCAGCAGCATGGCCGGGTGTGGCGACCTGCTGCTGTCACTTGGCCCTGATCCTCGGGTGAGGCAGCTGTCTATTGGTCTGTCGCTACAAGATTACTCCGCCACTGCCGTCTTAACAGATCCGGCTAATTTTGTAACAGCGGCCTAGTATTGGGAAAACATGACATGCACGTTAAACTAAGAAACTATGAATTTTCGGCCCGCTTCTCTATTGCAGTATTCCTCTGCATATGCAATTACCTGAAGTTTAAACGTATGGTAGCAGTTTGACTGGCATGTTTACCCATTATGTATTTGTACTAAACAAAAATTAATATAAATATAAACTATTCCCTTTACATTAAAAAAACCACCCGTATACAAATAAACTCAGTGACTGATTTTGTTTACATGTTTGCAGCACGGGCGTGGCAGCCAGAAATTGATAATGAGACCAGTGGCCTTGAAGTGTCGGCGACTTGGTGCACTCGAACAACACGCGTGCCATGTGCGCCTGTTAACATTACATACCTTGTTGAGAGAAACATGCTGCCTGAAATATGAAATTAAAAGTTTTTTTGCCCTAATTTGGCGCCATTAAAAAGGGGGCGTGAATTATGCCAGTGCGAGAAGCATGCCAGTAAATATGGTAGTCACTGGAAAAATTATACGTTTTCAACTAACAATACCTGCAGGGTACGAGACTTACTCTAAACCAGTAAAAATTCAAGAAAACTTTATAAAAATGGATTAAAATTAAAATATCTTTAATTGGTATGCCTCAGTATGGGAAAAAAAACTGGCAAAAATCTGTTAATATGTAGCTGTATTCAATGATCCAGATATCGCTTGGACTGTTATGTTTAAATGAAATTTGTTTTCATTTAACAATAAGGTTTGACTCACATACGCCAAGTTGTTTGAAACCACACACAGTTGACAGCGCAATGACCGTGAATGACTACAGAAAGCATTACTGGTTGTTGAAAACTGCATCAAGGTAGAAAGGGCGGGATTCTATTTATAAAACAATGTGCCTGGTTTGTTACAGAGGGTGGTTGGGAGGCAAGGCCGAAGAATGTGACACATGAGAGCGGCACAAGGTACTAGGGAAATGGGGTGACAGGGCGAGGGAGTGGAGTTACGGCAGACAGATAAAAGTGCGCTTCACACGGTCATGAGTCCCGCCAAAAGCCTGCTTCACATAATGTCGCTGCACTTGTTTCAACTCGTAAAATTAAAATTTTTCATATAATATTTTTGTTGTTTTTTGACGATTCCTCAAAAAGACCTCATTATACCACTGTTCTCGCAGTTTCCGTGCTCGCTACAACGGGATTCTACTGTATCTGACAGGGTTTCGTGTTATTCTTTAACTTCAAGCAAAGTGATTTTATGTTTGTTTAGGTTTTTTTTATATTCTTCATTAACATAATTTAGGTGTATCAGTTGTTCGTTAAGAGAGCCGTGGCTGATGATTGATTTTTTAAAATGTCTTCATTAAAGTTGCATTGTCTAGGTTTATTCATGTTGCTTTTCTGTGTACTATAGATGCTTGTTTAATGAATATTTTTGTTGTAGTGAACTATAGTTGTGAATGCAGTGTCCAGTGTATGTCTGGTTAATGTATGAAGTTTATCATTCCTCTGACACACTTACTGTACCTAAAAATGTTTAACAAATTATCTCATGGCACACATCACACACATATCTTATAGGCCTATGTTTCATTTTGAATATATTTAGACCCAAAATAATATGTACAGAATTGTACAACGCACAGCATCACACATCAGCGAAGCTTGGAGATTCCCCATAAATGATTGTCATGTGTAGCCTTTTTACACTGAGTAAAAATTTGTGTTTTGCAATTTAACATATTTCTGTATTATGTGTAATAATGTTTCATGAAAACATGTTTAATTGCAAAAAGATTGAACTGAACATTACCTAAATTGACAGTTTACCAATACAATTTAGAATTACGATAGTGGGGCGGGCTATGAACTGGAGGAAAATTGAAGGGTAAAAGTTTATAATGAAAATGTACATATTTTGTATTTATTTTACCCCACAATTTCCCTGATCTACATAGCCTTCCCCACTATCGTATTTGTAGCTTGTATTTGTAATGTTGTCTATTTAGTTAATGTTTGGTTCAGTTTTTTTTTTCCGCAATTTAATGTATTTTCATGAATAAATATTTTATTATTTACATATTTTTCGCCCATTTTACCCCATAATTTCCCTTATCTTCATAGCCCTCCCCACTATCGTTTTTGGGGTTTCTATTAGTGGAATGTTGATGCCCCTAGTAAATTTGTGCTCTGTGTAATTTGTAGAGTGGAATTATAGCACTTTCTAAGATTTTTTCCCCCCAGAAAAGCCCCTATTCTTAAGTATTACCATGTAAAATACTGATGGAGAGAAAGTAATCATCTGAAATTTGCACTGTTGTCGTCCCCGTGAAAAGAAGCTGGATGTAACAATCATGGTGTGCTCGAATATAACAAAAATATTTTTGAAAATAACAGTGCATGATATCCTGGTTTTTAAATTTTGTGTATTCAGTTTTTAATGTTTGTATACAGCATTTCCGTTGAGGTCTGTCTACAATCTGCCATACCTGTGCCCTGGATGTGTCCAAATCTTGATGTCAAGTGACGTATATTCTTGCAGTTCAAATATGGTTTACAAATACGTTGTCCGAAAGTGAGCGTTCAGAGTAACACATTAGATTGCAGTAAATTCGGCACATTATTTATTGTTATGTAATGTTTTTTGTATTGCTAAATTGTTGAATATATAATATTTGCTAGATGAGTGATTTGAATATTTATGTATCTTTATGATATAGGCCCTAACTGTTTTCTTTTAAATAAGCTCGGCAACTGACATCCAAGAATTTTATTTGAAATTAACATTTTAAAAATGTTTTTAAAAGTTTTAGAATCTTTCATATTAAATACTTAGTTAAGAGCGAATGCAGACTGCACCAATTAGAATTTCATCATGTTCGTCTGGAAATCTGTCTTTCACATTCATTGTTTACATTTCCAATGTGAACATTCCACGAATGCAATCAAAAGTATCTGTACTGTTATTTTTATATCATCATAGGATACAACTTGGAACAAAATTCCTGTTTTCTGAATACTTTGACTTGGGGCACAGATGGAATTGGGACACTGGAGGTTGGGACGGCGCCATGACATTGGAGGATCACGTGTACCAATCAGTGTATCTTTGTCCTAAGACACAGGTTGGGATAGTACAATTGTAGACAGGTTTTTACTGAACTTGCATGTAACATGTCGTATTCATTCAAAAAAACAAAGTGAAGAGAAATAAATTTTTTTAGGGAAGCAGTTATAAATCAATTTTGGCCCTCTGTGACCACAACGTATTCTAATGTGAACCTATTATACCCAAAAGAGAAATTATACATGTAATTTTAATGAAAAAATCCATAACACCATTTGATTAGCAGTATATGTTGATAAAACCACAATTTGTTTGTGTTGTTTTCTTTTTGGTTTTAACTATACATGAGGGACTACAGGTGGTGTTCGCCTAAAATATTTAGGGAACAAACTGCTTTTGCAAACTGAAATGAAAATGGTATTGCTGGGGCAGGTAGAGATATTAGTCCAGGAATATTAGGGGTTTCACCTCGGAATGAGAGATAGTCAGCTATAAACTTGTATAAACCTTTATTTTGACACCCTAAAACTTGTCTCAAAACCTACCTATCGTAGGGTGTCCGCGACCACAGATATTTCAAGGTCAAAGAATCGATTTTTTACACATTTATTGCCAATATCTCGTTTCCTATGGATTTTATGCTATTTGTATTTTTTATAAATATTATAGAGGATAAAATTCTCTACAACTTTTGTTTAAACATTTTTTTTATATCTTGAACCATTTTCGAGATAGAGGGCAGAGTGCGCGCAGTGTTTAACTATTTAGAGTATCATTCGAGGTCAACCTGTAGTCCCGATTAAAAACACGCCGTATAAAGTTTATAAATTATTGATAAATATATAATTCTAAATAATTTGCATTTTTTTATTAACTATTACGTTATAATTAATAATTTTTTTCAATAATTCAGTATCTATTCATTTAATAATACTTACCTACTCGTGTACTTATAAAGTTATTAAGGGAAATACTTTAATTATTTTTTAATTCTAATCTTATTTATACTAATTACTTCCTAACTAAATAAAAAGAAAAGAATTAAATTTTTAATTAATGTTTTTATTGAAAAATACCATTTCATACATTTATGAACGTTGAAATTAAAAAAATTGAATAATAATAAGAACTACAAGTTCTAATTTCAATTTTCTTCTTCTTCATCATCGTCTTCCAGTCGCTGTAAAATTTCAAATTCCTCTGTGTTCTCTTCTTCAACGACATTTGTCTCCAGTTCTTCCAGGATTTCTGGGTCAAAAGTACCGTCTTCATTGATATCACTCTGATATGGTGAAGCATTAAGACAAGCTTGCCCATTATACTGGCCGCAAGCTAAATAGCACTGCAACCCTGCTTTCCTGCATCCACATCGTGAACCACAACCATTCTTGCAGTTGCAGAATATTGTGTTAAGCAATTCCTCCGGAGCTGATGGATTCATTATCATAACAGGTTTCAGCAATGGATGATCGAATGTCTTCTCTAATAATAGCTGCTGCAGCTTCTACAGTTCTTAGTCTTTCTGCTTGAGGATTTAAGTTTTTATTATCGTACCAAGCTTTTGATAAAATATTAGCGTGTGAATCACGAAAAGAAATGATCGTAAAAGCTCCTACTTTTTTCGTAATTATTATATTGGTTAAGTACTTTTGTTGTAGCCTTGAAATAATAGTTTTATCATCTGGTACATACCCTGTCAAGACATCTTTAAGCTCTTTTAGTGTAAATTGTGAATCGTTATTATTTTCTATGTAATTGAAAATCTCTATCATAGCTTCTGAAACTTGATTATCTTGACGAAGTTTCGGATGAGACGATGGTACTTTAATTGTGAAGAAATTCGTATAACAAACAGCATGGTATTTAACTTCAGCAGCAACTAAATCATATTGAAAAAATATACGATTTTTCACCAATTCTCCGAAAGTATCACCACGTTCTTCTGCTTTTTTCATAACATTGTCTTTAAACTCGAGAGTACTCACTGCACTTATCTTGCGTCTGTACTTTTCTTTTTTCTTTGTCTCTGCGGCCTCGTCAGCTATTTCACCACAAAATAAACACTGCTTCTTGAAATCGAACACTTCACTTAGTCTTTTATGCGGTACAGTTGGAGAAGCTGTAGTTTCATCTTGTTCTAGTCGCCGTTTTGCTGCTAATATACAATTTTTGCTAATGTAAACAGTTCGGCACATTTCATGCACTTGTACGGAGGTTACGGTTTTTAAATAATCAATAAGACCGTCGTTTCGTTCGATACTTGCAGTTCTCAGAGTTTTTATACCACTCACTAGATTCACTAATGATTCACCTTCCGAATCTGACTTTTTACATATAAAACACAAATTATCCATCACTCTTAAAATTGAACGTCCGTAGTTACCAAGATACGATTCAAAACTAACGAATAACAGTGGTTCCTTGAAAAAGAAACCGGTCGTGAGTAAGCAATTGAACATCTGTCCTTTCTGGCTATAAATAGAAAGGTTCGTACTATACAATAGAGGTCCGTTGTCCCAGGTATAATTTTTAACGTTTTAAAAGAATCTAAAAGTTTACGGATTTCAATATAGATGTACTTAATTATTTTCTACTTAAAATGTAATTAAAGTATTTCCCTTAATAACTAATTAAAGTATTTCCCTTAATAACTTTATAAGTACACGAGTAGGTAAGTATTATTAAATGAATAGATACTGAATTATTGAAAAAAATTATTAATTATAATGTAATAGTTAATAAAAAATGGAAATTATTTAGAATTATATATTTATCAATAATTTCTAAACTTTATACGGCTTGTTTTTAATCGGGACTACAGGTTGACCTCGAATGATACTCTAAATAGTTAAACACTGTGCGCACTCTGCCCTCTATCTCGAAAATGGCTCAAGATATAAAAAAAATGTTTAAACAAAAGTTGTAGAGAATTTTATCCTCTACAATATTTATAATAAATACAAATAGCATAAAACCCATAGGAAACGAGATATTGGCAATAAATGTGTAAAAATTGATTTTTTGACCTTTGACCTTGAAATATCTGTGGTCGCGGACACTCTACGATAGGTAGGTTTTGAGACAAGTTTTAGGGTGTCAAAATAAAGGTTTATACAAGTTTATAGCTGACTATCTCTTATTCCGAGATTCTTGCCCTCATTTGACTAATATTCCTGGACTATATAAGAAATCAGTTAGATGAAGTATACAGAAGGTCAGTTAAAAAAAAAAAAATGAACTAGTAGAAATAACATATACATCATTTCTACAATAAAAGAATGCAATACATTTTGTGGATTTTTTTGAGTAGAGTCTTGGAGGTAATGATGAAACTACTAACAGTGAAAACTCGGTGTGTATAGAGGTTTAAGTTTGTTGCATCTTCAATGAAGTACTATGTTAATTTTTAACTTTGTGCCCTCCTTTGAAATTCTTCCTGGAGTTAGTTGCCACTGATATGTTTGACCACAATATAGATATTTAATGAAGTACTGATATTCCCATGAGAATCCACTGAAAATGGACTTTGTTATTGAAAGTTACAAAAACCAGGTCCCTACCAAAAAAAATCACAGATTTTTGTTTTGAGGGTTTGGTAGATACCCTGCAGAGATGCTGTATGCTGTCTTTTTTAATGTTCAGCGATAGTTGCACGTTTTTCCATCCATTTAACAATCAATAGATTAAAATTAGTGTTTTTAAGCTCCAGAAACCAGCCATTTTGGAGAGGTAGTTAACTAGAGAAAAGGAAAACAATTGTTTCAATTTGATTAATTAGGTTGAGAGTCCCATAGCAAGTACATCTTAGAACTACAGAGCAATAATTTTCAATGCTTTGAAAGTAAAGAAAATTCTTACTTAATGTGACTTTGTCTTTATATACAGCAAACATGGCTTATGACTGCAGTATGTAAAACTGCAATAATATAGAGCAATGTAAGTTTCTTTTTCTGATAAGTTGGTTATTTTTGATTTTGAAGAGTTTGTGGAATTTCACCGTGTATATAGTTTTCTGCAGTGTAATGACTAAAGTTGCAAATATATTATTCGTGTTAATGCAGGGGAAACTTAACTGCTATATAATGATTTTTTTGTGCATGCAGTTTTCATTTCCCCGAAGTTTCCATAGCTGACATACAAGGGTTAAGTAGGTAATTACAGACCTGCTAACCCTTATGATTTTCCTGTAATTTTTACCGAAAAGTTCGCACATTACAATTTTACGGGAACTCTCCATATCTTAAGATTTTTCTGTCGGCCGGATTCCAAAATTCATACAATAGTGGCGGCTGGGCTCTTGGCTGTTGATCTCTATGAAAGTGTCACTTATGTCATATTTTTGCGATAATTCAAGGTGTGGCCACAACCGGGAAATCGGGAAATATGGCAAAAAGCCGTGAATTTTCTCGAGTGCTAGGAAAACCTTGAAAATGCCATGAATTTTTCTGCAAGTCGGGAACGTGCACGTGCGAGAGATTTTTTTCATGCGCACGCAGCAGCTGTTAAGATTCACTCATATGTAGTCTTATTTTGTCTTGTTTTTAACTAAATAAAATTTTTAGGTTGTTTTTATGTTCCTACAATGCAATGTTATGGTGACACTGGTGCCAGTAACTGTCAAAAACGTACATAAATTTATTCCGCAAAAAAAGGAAATGGTAACCTTGAAGTGTGCCTTGGCGCAGCACATCGATCAATATCTTACCCAGCATGCATCCAGTCATATGACAACTGAACGCAAGACATGCTGACTGCGGGTAGACATAAGTTCCAATGTTGTTTGTATTTATAAACTATACGTTTCAGTGTTTAAAAGTCATTAATATCGTCTCTTCACGCGAGTAACTTGTGTTAAATAGTGAAAAATATTTGCAGTTCATACTACAGTATTTGTGGATTTTTTAAAAATTACGTGGCACAAAAGTCCATGTCTGTGAAGTGTATTCTATTTGTGGTCATGATGAGTTAGATGTTGAAAATATTTTGATGGAATACCTTCTATAATTTACATAGTAGCAAGGTTATGTAAACTTTGCCGGTGTGTTTGTACATCAACTGCACATATTTATTTTGAGGTCTGGGAGTCAAGCATTTCATGCGATGACGTCGGATTGGTGCAAAAACAATATATTATGAAGTTGATGGGTGTTGATTCCAGATTTTTAAATTTTGCTGTGGTAAAGTATGGGAGTGAGCTTTAATCCAGGTGATGCAAAACAAAGTAAAAATGATTTTGGTAAGTCAATTTATCAGATCTTATTTCTAGGTTAGGTATGTCCAATACAGCACATTTCTCCAGTGTGTTTTTGTTAACGGTTTGCCTTGATGTTTCACTGGCTTGCTTGTCTAGCAAAAATAATCATATAATTTTATGTGAAATCACCACGGTCTGTTGTTTAGGTGTCGTTGGTATCTGTTAGCAGTGGTAATACAATAAATTAAAAATATTGACAACAATGAAGTTGTACTGTTATATTCATGCACCCATGTAATGACAAAACAACAGTTTGCGGTTTTGTATGCCAATGTGTCAAATAACACGGCGTGGAGTTTGTGAGTTGTGATTAAACGAGAGTCTTTTAGGAGTATTTGAAGTGTGAGGAAACTTTTTTATAATGATTTGCCTGAAATATGTTGGCTTTAGTTTGTCTTCATAGTCTGGTGCACATACATAATAGCTGTAAGATGTGTGAAAAGCATTAAATAACATGTCCAAGTATTCAGGTCTGCATATTCTGAGCCATTTCCATTCATTCTGAAATCGGAGAAAGGAGAAAAATATCCTTTTTGTAGTGTGGGTTGCTGTGACAAAACTATTTGTCATGGTGGAAAAAGTGACATTAAAAATCATGTTAAAAGTGCATGTTTTTGTCTATACATTTTTTTTTTACGATTACCAGAATTTTTGTGTTCATATGCTTGATTTCGTTACTCAAGTAATGTGCGGATAGTGTTGGAATATTTGGTAAGTAGCAGAATTTTTCTCTAAAAAATAATATATGTCAGTCTATATGTAATAATATTTGTTCTCAGTTGATACATGAAGCTCAGAAGTATGTATTGTTGCATCTAGAAATAATTATTATTTTGATTTATTATCAAAATGTACATCAATAATTTTGCATTTTTATACCAATACCGGTAACAGCCGATGAACAAGAAAAAAATTTATATAAAATGCTGCGACCAGATTACGCACTACTTTTCAGCATTCTTCAGTCTTCTTGATTTCAAACTTCACAAGTTGGCAGGTGTGTAATTATAGGTGGTGTATATATGCTAGGCTTTAAGGGCTTTCCCTATATAGCCCAAACACAGCCAGCGGCGGGAGGGTGGATGTTTTCGGCGACAACTGGGCATGTCCTGTCTCGTCAACGTTTTGGTCGAGGTTGCATGGGGAAGGAGAAGCCGTGCAGCAGTGAGAGGGGAAGATGCATGCATCTTGTTGCGCGTTGGCATTTAAGGGCTGAGTGGTAGATGGTTCTTTTAGCCACAACACCCCAGCCCCAAGGCCATTCCCACCATCTCCCATTGCAAGTTGCAAACTCGGGGGATTTTCTTCTCTGCTTGACACAGCTTGTGTGGTCCGAAGCTTTGGCTAGGCTGTGGTATGTGCAGTATTTGCTATATAAAATTTCAAGTTACAATACTGAAGAGTCTGATATTTCTATGAAATGAAGCACATTTAATTAACATGATAAATTTCATCCTATAGTCACAAATGCATTCCCATAAAAAATTTAAGTAAGAGAGACTGTCATATATCAATTAATATTATCTTTTGCATGGGTTACTGAAAAATTAAATGTTTGATGTAGGGACATTTATGCAAGTAAAGAGGCTGAAATGATATTTAAAACTTTGTGGTTTAAAAATACGTAACCAAAGGAGAGAGGATGTTTCTTTAAGTTAATATGTTTTGGGACTTGGCATCAAAGTCATGTGTCAGTAAACAGAAATGGCATGTTCACACTGTAATTATTCCCTGTATTAAATTATATGTATGAGATAATGCATATCTGATAGTTTGCACAAATACATTAGCAAAGGTTATCTTTGAATGTATTTTGTAATGGGGGAAGTAGACTAACCGTTCTATTAATTAGGACAGTTGCAATTGCAACACTTTTTAGTGAGTCGCAAGAAACAATATGACATGAAAGTAGACATTTTAACGGAGTATGAAATGTGTAGGTACTCTTTAATGTAGGTACGTAATACTTCTAGTCCTGAGGGATAGTGTCAACGTATGTAGAAGAGCATAAGACAAGTCATATAAGCACATAGACTAAACAACATAAACATTGAAGAAAAATGCTCAAACTCGCGTTTTAAAAAAATGTACATATTTACATAACCATAAAAATAGTTCCCTTTTCACATTTACAAACTGCGGTCAGAAATGTGCAGGTTTTTGTAATTAAGTGCTTCAGTTATCATTTTTATGTATAGATTTTTTTTTTATTAAATGCTTTTGTGACACAAGAACAAAATTACTGTAGAGAATCAAAGCTAAAATGTTGCTTCATAACTATATTTGAGCACCAACTTTCGACAAGTAATACTAGATTGGAAGAGGAAACAAACTTTGAAACAGAGTATCGATGGATTAAAAAGGTATAATTACACATTTTGTACATATCATGATACAAACTTACACATAAACAGATAAATATTCTAGCAGGTACTCATAATACCATCAAGTTCATTCACATAGTAACAATAAATTAAAACACAAAATTTCTTCACGTCACAACCAAACAAGACTCTTGTGTTCATTAATCTTACGTAAACTAGTCCTAATGAGTAGTATAAGGTATGTACTTGTTATTTTCTGTATGTCTATGCCTTGTAAATAAAATGTGTGTTATATATCATTTACATTTATTTAAACTATAGTCCATTCCCCATTGGAAGCTACTTTCTCGGAGCCCTGCTAAATATCTACTTGCAGGCCCATTTCGTATCCTTCCGCCAAATGTAAACAAACATTGCCATGTGACTGCCATGTAGCATCTGTCAAAATCAATGTTTACATACCATTGTGTGTGTACATGTGTTGGTATACTTTCACTACACCTAAACATAAACATTGAAATGTGACTTCTACTTTTATACCTGTCAAATGTGTTATTTACTGTTTACAGCTTTTCAAAGAATTTTGTCTTGGGTCTATTTCAAAAACCATTTTGTACAAATATTCACAGTTTAGGCCTATAACATTATTTAGGTCAGCTTTATGACGTTTTAAAAATACCTGAAATAAGGATAGTTCTTAAGATTGTTACATTAACATATTTGTTTTCCACGACATAGCACATTACACGTAATGCATGTTAATATTTTGCCACGCTTGTTTTAAACACTGTTAAAACTGTGGGGTAATGAACTGTAGTATTTAACTTTTTGTTATTGATGTGTATTGGGTTATTTCTTGAAAAGGATGGCCTCAGTTCGAATAACGAAGGAATAGACAGTCCAACGAAAAAGTGACATTAAAATCGAGCACGCAACTCGTGTCACTCATTTTTTGTTATAGAAGCTTAAAATATAGCGGTGAACATGTACTCAAATAAGTCTATCGTAACTTTGATTCCACTCATATTTATATGTATTGCTACTTACTGTGTATTAGGTATATTGAAATTTATTGGGGCTGGGGGATTGGTTATTTTTTGGGATTGGTGGAAAATCACGTTACACAACTGTGTTTAAAACACCCAGGGCAAAGGTACAATGTTGTGATAATAAACATCGTGGATGTAAATAAATAACTTCATCATAAAAACAGTTCACATTTACAATGTGTAAATAGTTCACATCAAATATTTGTAATCACGCACACACAGATCCAGCGTAACTATCACCAAACAGCCACACCATGCTAGTTCACGTGCAGCGGTTAACGATACACACCATAACAGTATATTTATTACTGCCGCGGAAACACAGATTTATCACAGCATCGGAACTTGCTTAGGTAGGTTTAAAAATCACGTCTACAAATGTGATGTGGTAATTTGAAATATTTTTCGGATTAAGTATAATTTATGCTTCGTTTGGTAAAACAGCAACACACCATGTCATGGCTCGCCACGTCTGCCAACTTCACTTTGTTTCTGCCCCGCCATCATATCTAAATATATTAAAGCAAGTATTCAAACATTAAAATCTCTTTTCAGTTGTAAATTTACAAATTCAAAAATCATCATTTTGCTGTAATAAGTATGAAATATGGTACAATTGAAAACAGGTACAATTATCCGCGTACTAGCGAAGTGAAACTTCCTGAGTGTGAAAGAAACAAAGACAGAGAGAGAGTGACAAAGCTCGCTCAGCAGACAGTTGCTTCAAAAATTGCTCTCGCTCTATAAAACAACACCGTACCACTACGGCCTATTCACTATATTTTCCGCTGTTATTTTAAACTGTGAAAATGAGATATGTTGCCATCGGAGTACCTGAATATTTAAATATTTCAATAGGCACTGTTAAATTTATAAATAGTATACTAAACTATGTTAAAATGATTTCTTAATTGTGAACTATTTCTTACCGGCCATTGCCAACACGTCGCTGCACTCGCTGCTGTTAATTCGTATTTAAAAATAAATAAATATTACAAGTTATAGAAGATATTAAGGTAAAGTTTCATTTATTCAATAATACAGTACTCTAAAGTTATCCATAGTGTTATATATTTGTGGAATACAGGTTATTGAAAAAACTGATTGACATATTTTGTCTAGAGCATTTTTTTCAGAGGTTGATTTTCATAAGTCGCTTCCAATTGGGAATGGACTACATGGTTTTATTTTATTCTAAAAGGGACAAGGAAAAATATGTGGGAAAAAAATCAGGTGATCAGAAAATAATATTGAATGTGAAAATATTTAAGAAAGATATACAGCAGACACTTTGTTACGAACATCAGACACGTAGCAAGAATCTGTACATTATCATTATTTTAAACTCGTTTCCATGATTACTCAATACCCGCAATTCTTGAAGAATCGTATAATTGAGACTTGGAAGTCCAAGAATCGAAGCGTGAAAAATCGGAAACTACAAATACATAACCTAAGACTAGAGGCATACTTTCGGGTATATTGCGATAAAACAAAATGACACAAACAAGTTAAAACGTGAAATAACATGTAATAAGACAAATGCGCAATATCTCATGAAATGAGCATTCTCCACAAGGATGAACTATTTTCCTATGTTATATACACAAATTTACTTCAACACTGTAAAAATCTAGATGCGCGAATCTAGGAAAATTCTCAATTTCGTCTCGAGGTAATTTTTAAGTCTCTGAACTCATAGTTCTACATGCAACAACGCACGTAAATACGTTACGTAATTTTTTTCTTGCAAAACAAACAAAATTTAACATTCCAAAGAATACACAAGCAGTAAAACCTGTACTTCGAGATACGCTACAGTAGTTTGACAACAAATCACCTCCAAGTGCTAGTAACAATTGTGCAAAGTTAACACACACAACTAGAATGTGTGCAGTAATCTATGGTCGAGAAATCACTTGTTTACATTGGCACGTGTACGTGAAATGAAAGTGTGATATCTAAATTGATACATTAAACGGACTGTTTTCATAAAATATCTAGTCTCATAAATTATGGAAGATGCTGCAGCCGATGTAAAAGAACAAAAATTATCTATCATTTGGACATTTTATGTAAAAAGAAAAGTGCAAAGGCGAGTGTAAAGTGTACAAGAAATTAATACGAACACATGCCTAAACTGGTCTGAGATATATATATATATAAATAATAATTCAGATGATATTTATATTGCCTGGATGGTGCTTGTCTAGTTTATGTGTGTATCTCATAATTCCTTTGCATTAAAATTTATTAATGTAAATGATAATTTTTTTTGCATTTCTTTGCATTTCCAGAAAAATTGTTTATGAATTTACCAAAATGATACTTTACTTTAAAATTGGATATTTAAAATAATTACAGCTTTAAAAAAATATTAACTATGATTGCTTAAGTGCGAGTCTTGCAAACTTTTTAATAATTTCATATGTTGGTGAACATTCGAGGAAAGTGAGGTTTGGAAATATTTTCGAATATGTATGTAAACTATGAGAACAAAATATATACATGATTTTATATTTATATATATATATATGTGTGTGTGTGTGTGTGCGCCCGTGCACATGCGCCCCCCCCCCCCCCCCATGTGGTGCATCGTTTGAAATTTCATATGAATATGCTCCCACTGTTAAAGTGTTATATTATTTATGTTAGTAATAGGCCTACTGCTAATTTAGGCCTTGTTTAAATAATCAAATTTCATACCCTCCAATACATGATTTAGTTCTGTAAAGTAATTGTCTGTAACAAAAGGAATTGCAATTTTTGGAATTGAGAGAGGTATTGGCATCGAGATCGAGAATTGAGGAAAAGTGGAATTGTCACATCCCTACTATAAACAACTGAAGAATGTATGTGTGTGAGAGATTTAGGCACCTCAAACAGGCGTGGTCTTCAGGTAGAAGTGTGGAGCAGCAACTGAAATGAATTGGTGAAGGAAACGAGAATATCCCAAGGAAACCACTGGCAAATGGCACCGTCCTCCATGTTTCATGCGTGCGTAAATCTGGGGAGACCCCACAGGGAATCGAACCTGGTTCGCCATGGTGGGATACAAGTAATCTGACTACTACACCATCGTGTCACACTAACAGCGTAATACCGTCGATGTACTAAGACAAATGCTTGTAACAAAATAAGGGAAGGTAATACTAAAGTAAAAGAAAACAAAGGTCAAGCTAAACCAAAAATCGTATTGTGGTGTACAATATTTACGAATAATATTATTTTGAAGTTATAGCACATTTCGCTTGAGTTTCACTGTTGTATTGTGCAATTGAATGAAACATTTATTTTGATCTCAGAAATAAATAATTAGTCTTTACATTGTTGTAAGAAGTTAAGATTTGGAACACTTTGGATTATTTTCTTCAATATACTCAAGACATCAATATAGTGTATGTTGCATTTATTTGTTTGAGTGTATTAAATTTGAATTAAAAAAGCACAAGATTGTATCAGGCATTTTAATTTATAAAATATTAATTCTTAAACAAATAATCACTCAATATATTAATTTGAAAAGCTTTGCAAATTGAATAATAAATGCAATTACATATTTAGGCAGAAAAGCTTTCAACATAATCACAGAAAAATAAACATCCACAATGTTGGTTTGTTAATATATTTGAAAACACTTTTAAATAGTTTTCTATTTATTTTAAAACCCCAAAATACTAGTTTTCTTTTAACACTAAGCAATAATATTATGCATACAATATAGACCTGATAACTGCAACGAGAAAAACAGAAAGTAGCAAATTAAAATATAAAAACCAGGTTAAACTGGTAATGTAGACATTTATATGCAAGAGCCGACTCACCGTGCTGCGCTGCCAAGTCACACAAGTTGTTCACGTTTTGAATAAACTAAAGAAAACTCAGAAAAAAAACTGTAAAATTTTTTAAAAACCGGCAATGACAAATGATCTCTTAATAAAAATACTGATAATAAAGTTAACGTTGTAGTGTCTAAACTGACATAGTGAATGCTGTTGTAATATGCAGAAACTCCAAGAGGTTTTTCACAAAATAACACTGCAACAACAAATACAACTACAACACAGTAATTCAAATGTACATAAATCTTAAGAATACTGAAAACTTCTAAAAGGCATGACTTAACATATGTGGAAAATCAAACAATGAAAAGGCAAAATCTACAATGAACTATTGGATATAAACTGGAACAGTAATTATTATTTCTCCAGAAATGCTGTGAAAAATCAACAAATGTTCAGAGTCAAAAAAAAATTGTATCACAAATGTGATTTGTTTAATTTTTTTGTGTGAGCCAGCAGGTTTAGATTCTCAAACTGAGAAATCATTACTATAGAAAGTGAAACATTGAATGCTTAATTTATCAAAGTTTTCTAAAATGTTTAAGCCAGCCATTATAAAAACAATACAAATACAACACATTAGTTATAAAGTACATTTTATGAAGAAAAAAAACTCAAGACATTTATGCAATAACTGACAAGATACACTACGGCAACAGATGGTACCTTATTGTAAAAGTTTTGAGTACCTTATCGTAAAAGTTTTGAGTGCTGGCAACGTTTCATTATTATCTGTAAACATTGTTACTTTCTTTCATTATTGCCTGTCGTGTGTGAGAAACTATTTCCAGATGTGTACGCTTAAGAGTAAACGTGTGCGATTCACCCAAAAACAACTATGCTGCATAAAAAACTACAATCTAATAGGCTAGGTAAAGTGATAGAATTTTAGTAATACACTAAATATTTTTACGATAAATACCATCTCCAACCACTGGCCAGTAATGGCACTGAAAAATTACACTAACCCAAGCTTTATACATTTACAAACATGGATAGCGAGATCATTAAATTGATGTTATAAAATTTAAATGCCTTACAATTCTGCAAGAGTTTTATTCCAGAAAGTGTTTCTGTTTGTTCGCTTAACCAACTCTATTGAGACATATATTAAGTTGGCCCTATGAATGAATATGTGATAGTAGAAACATAGTTAAAAATTGTCACAAATCTTCAAGTAATTTGTTTGACTAAATTCTTCTTACTTTTTATCGCCTTCAGTGCCAACTTTTTTGGATATTTATGATGTAGTCTGTGTTCCATATCAACAGCTGTGTTCCATATCAATAATCAATGATTTCTGGTAATAGACAGTTAAAATATAATTTTGGGAGCTTACTGATAATTTTTTCTCTCCATAAATCATCATTGCTTTCAACTATGTCGCATATTATGCCCTTGGGTGACCAAACAACAAAGTGACAGAATTTTCTTTTTGAAACATGAAGTATTCCTTGAACTTGATACATGTATGTATCATGTATTCTCAGTTTCGGTACACCACCAACTGCCTCTAGTGGCGTAACAAATTTTGTTGTAGTTGGACACTTCACTTCTATTACAGCATCTTCACCAATCAGCCCATCTGGTGATGCCCAAAGGAATGGATGTTCTTCGTCTATAACCAATCCACATTGGGAGATAGAAATATTGTTTTCAGTGGCATACTGGGAAAGAGCAACTGCTTCTTTTTGTATGCCCCATGAAGTATTTCTGTTTCCCTTATAAACATTGTAACGGATTTGCTTCTCTACATTTACACATGAGGTGGTTGCCTTCATTTTGCAGACAGTTCTACAGAAAGATATCGTTAACTATTTCTTCGGTGCTCCTTCCATTTGTGACAAGCACTTTGCTCTCTAATAACGTCTTCAACTTTCATCTTATCCTGTTTGTTTCAGGGGCCATAGTCACTGTCTGCTGAAAAAGATTTATTAGCAGCTTGCTTGGACTGGAAAACCTAATGACTATGATGAAGGTAGCGTTCTCTCTTCTTAATTCTTGCGACATATTTCTTAGTGTGATATCCCAGACTTTTTTTTTAGCATAATATTTGTGAACAGCTGTGTAGTTCACCTTTAGAATTGATAGAAACTGCGGCTACTTTACACTTTACATGGTAAGAATTTCTAAGGGAGAAGTTAATTCTTTTTCTGCCAACAATCTTCGCAACAATGGAGTTTAAATTCTCAAAAATCTTATTGTCCACATCTAAAATTAGACTGGTGACAATATTTGCCACACACTGTATGCCAGTCGGGAGCTCCTGAAATATTCCTGTCTAGTAGATCGGGAACATAATTTGTTTCTCCTTATTTTGAGGACCCGTTGCAGAAATAATTTCTTTTAGCACAATGGCTATGTGCTCCTAGAACATGATATGGGCTATTTAGAATGTAATTTTTAGTTCTTGAATTTTCATATGATTACTCAGCCTTACCTGTTTTCTATGTTTTATGGCTGAGGTCATTAAGCGTTGAAGGTGGCAGTGTAGAGTATTTATGAGAGCTGCATTTTCACACTTTCTATTGCTAAAAGTGTTGCGAATCTTGTTTGTAATTTCTGTATTCAATTTTTTTGTAATGGGTGTTTGGTCCATATGGCATTGCATCTACTATTTTTCTGTGCACACTACTATCGCCATCGCCAATGAGATTTGGATACTTGATGCTGTATATTTCAACACTTCTCACAAAACCTTCAGCAATTATGTTTTGTTCTATAGATTTTTCAGGTCCTGTCCAGTTTTTAGCACATTTGTGTTCTGGCACAGATTCACCTTTGTTGTTGGACTTAGGCATTCACAGAAGCAGCAATACTTGTTACGAACACCAAAAAACAGTAGCTTCTTGGTCTTGAATCCAATTATGGTGCCCTGCAAAAATAAAAAAGCCAAGTTTATCTCTAAGTTAACTCAACAAATCTTTTTTATAGCAGGTGAAAACACAAGTCTTAAAGTAATGGTAGAATATGTTTGTAGAAAAAATTTTTTTTTAAATTTAAGTTTTCATTCACCAGTGTTTACAAGTTTCGTGATTGTATTCACAAGTTACTGAGAGTTACTTAGAACTCCAGAGAGAGACTTGAATTACGTAGAACTCCAGAGAGTGAATTGTATTTACTCTTGTAGGACCTTTTCCACCAGGTACCATCAGTGACTACGTTAACAATAGGAAGTCCATCTTTATGTACATCTCCAGCTTCTATGGCTAGTTCCGCTTCTTCCTTAGCTGCTTCTGACATAAGTTACTAAGCTGACTGGTGAATAGACTCAGAATCTTGGTCGTGATTGTACTCCACTAATTTCTTGCAGTGCAAGGCATATTCAATGCTGTGCAGAACTCGAGCTGTGAATATCCTCCACCAGTGGTGACCATTCTTTAAACTGCTGCTCCATTCACGTACATAATATCCGCATCACATGGTGGGAGGTCTGTGCGAATCATCAAGATGCATGTCCTAAAAAATGCAACTGAAGATTTTATTACAGATTTTCTTCTCTGTATTTAATTTCATCCCAAGTATTAAGTGTTTCTCAAACTACCATATCTATAGTTGCAGCTTATGTGTAGAGTTATTACATTTTAAAAAGAAAGTGTAGAAACAGCTATTGTGATGTCAGAATAATACAAATTATGTTAGGTACAAAAGACATAAAAAACAATAAGATAAGCGAGTTATTTTTTTATTTTAAATATATTTTTCATTTCTAAACACTATATTTGAGGCCTCAAATATAGTGTTTAGAAATTAGTTGGAATGCGGAAATACAAGTTTGCTGGCCGGCAGCGTGGCGTTCTGCCCGCCAATGACCTGCAGCTGCTCGAGAAGTCACGTGGTGTCGGGTAGTGGCTGGTGTGCTAGTTTTAGGCCTACTGTGACCGTACTGCTCGTTATCTGACATTTCTAAAGTGAAAAAGGTGTATTATGAATACTGAAACGTGTCTTAGAATCCATAAATATATGTAACTGTCTTTATCAACATTACTTCTTTTTTCTAAATAATGTAGTTAATTTATCATAGACTTCAAGCATAGCGTGCGACAACACAGTACACTCACTGCAATTGTCTTCATTACAATTTTGTTATTCATGTGAATTTTATACCTATTCAAAATTGTAATTTACAACTTTGAATGTTAGCAATCGTAAACATAAAGACAGATAACAATAATACGTACCTCAATAAAACATACGAACAAATATGTTTTAACATGTGATATAGGCCTATTGTAGCTTTGAAGATAACGATTTAGCAACATGAGACACATTCTTACCTCTGTAATTTTACACTTCTTATTTCAGGTTCCACTAAACAATGAGAATTGAAGTAATCAAGTACCATATCGGTATCTACTTGTGGCAGATTGTCCGACTGTGCTTTCACAAAGTTGCCTTCCATTTTAGTGATGCGTGTTTGCAACGTGCCGGGGCCAGCTGCTGGCATATGACTAGTGACGTCGAACCAATGAGAGAGTGTTACACTCTCACGTGACAGTGGCTCTGGTAGTTACTGTTTTAAAACTAAAATAACTTTGTCAAAACCAATTTTTATGCAACAAACTGCACATTTTAATTTTCATATGCAATGAAAATGTGTTCGTATCATTTTCAACTATATTTGCAAAATAGCCATTGTTTGACGAATTTGAAAATTATAACTACGTATTTTAAATGTGCAGTAATAAATAGTTAACAAAACTGTTATAACTAACCTTATATTAATAACATTTTTTTTAAATTTAAAAATGAATCAGATGATATGAAAACAAAGTTTACTTGCTCAGAACTCATTTTGTAGCTTTGCAATTTCATTTCAAAAGCAGGTTAGTTAAATTCTTAAAGTGGTCAATTAAACTATGCATAGGTATACTAAACAAACACAGAAAATCTTCAGTGAAGCATACAAAACATTTAGATATGATTATAGCTTTGTCACTGCCATAGTGTTCCATTTCATCATATTAGTGCAGCGGAGGTGATATCACGATCAATCAATATACGGTAACTAACCGTGATGTGTCACAATTTCTAAATTGGTCTATAATGCACGGGGTACATTTTACCCCTTAAAAAACTTAAAATAACATAATTGAATCCAGTAAACTTCTGAAGTCATTGAACGTCACTTGCCACCAGATGTCATACTCATGGCATACCTATTCCTTTATCGAAATTCGTAAAGAAACTAAAGTGTTATTTCAAGCAAAACAGTAATATGGCAAGAACATATTACAAATATCTGTAAACAAACAAATGTAACTATGCATTCATTAGGAAGGCTTAAAGATTTTTTCTTACATTGCTAATGAAAACCTTAACAGTGTTATTAATAATTTCATGCCTTGACTATGCTGGTTTTCAATGATCTGCATGAAGATCTAGCTAAGAGACTTGAATGTATGTAAAATAATTGTGTACGTCTTATTTCGATCTCACAAATAAGGACCATTTCACCAAATACAGATCAAAGACTCTTATGGCTAGATTTTAAAAAAATTATATTGCGCCAGATAAGTTTACAAAAAATATGTCAACAGGATGTCCCCTACTGCCCTTTCAGGTTTTTTTTTTTTTTTCCCCAAGCTTTTAACGCTTATTTCCATGAACAGATTTTCCTAGATATGGCAAATTGTCATTACGCTTAATTATATTGCAGGTTTTTATAGATGCCTTTTAAATGTGGTTAAGTGTCAAAGAAACAGACTTTACCTTATTAACTTCAACACAAGGATAAAGATTATATATATAGTAATAATATTAAATATTATTAATATTAGCATCACTTTTCCAGCAAATATACACTGTACATAGATTAAAAATTGGGTTTGGCTGTGTTGGGGACACAACTGTTATTTTGCGTGAATATGTCTACATTGACGCGCTTGATTTTTTTTTTTTACGTTTCCGGCACCGCCTCACTCTATCATATGGGGTTTTATGGGAATCACTGGATTGCTTTTGAGATGCTCTTTCCAACTGTATACGTTTTCTGTATTTCGACTTGACTTTTTTGACGAGCGATGTATCATGTCAAAATATTTACTCACAAAATAGGCCAAACATGTTATTTGGGGTTGCCTTTTTTTTTTTTAATTTTTATATATTGGTTTCAAAAACCTGTAAACTTCAATTAACATGTTCAGCGTTAATTTGTGTTTCATGCCCTCTTAAGAGAACGTGGTTCTAAATTCCACGTCCTACAATGTGGCTTCATTTCACAACACCCAATAGTGCACTGCAAATTAAATTGGTACTTTGCATATTTATACTGAGTTTGCCAAATTTGCTCACTCTTCATAGACAAGTAACTGCTTATAGTCTAAAATAATTTACTGTTTTATTTATTTTTATCACAATATTGTGTATGTGACACTGATTTAGAGACTGTTCAGAATAGTAATTTTGCAAATTATTACTTTTTGGTAGCAGTGTGAGAAACAAAATAGCCGTTATCAGCGTTAACCTCAGTAACAATTTTGCTAGAATTGAAATTGTTTGCAACTTTAAATATACTGTATGAAAACTTCCTGGGCAAAGGCCAGTTAATGTGTCCATTTGAAATTTGTAATACAGCACACAATCCTGAAGCATGAAATTAGTGTCTTAATAAAATTTTGAGTTCAAGGAAGGATGTTTTCAAGTTTTATCTTATTAAAAGTTTAATACAGCTTGTTCCAGGTAGTTAGAAACACAGTCACTGAATGTTACGGTCTATATATTAGCCTTGGATTGTTTGTTACAAATTGCCATCTTGTCATTTTTCTTTAATGCAGGTGAAAATGTGCACCATGGAGGAAATTCCAGGTTTACCAGTGGTGCATCCGAACGTGGAAATTATGCAAGTTGATCCCCAAAGCGTGTCCAGTTTAGTGAGGACATTCCAGGATGAGCATGATACTCCTTTTAAACTTCAGGGGCAAAGTCATCGTGTGCTGAAGAAACGGTCTTTACAGGCCCTCGTTTCCACTCCTAAAAGAAGATTTTCTTTGAAACCAAAGAAAGTAGTAGCATCGACAAGCAATAAAAATTCAGAGAACTTTTACTTGGGAAGCAAATTCAAGTCTATTAAAAAGGCAGTTTTGGAAAACTATTTATGAGGAGCCATTAATGGGAAAGGATGGGACTGTTAAATATTCTGGTGCAGCTAAATTGAGACGATTGAATTTTGATACCATTGCTAAGTCTAAAGTTAAGAAACGTAAAACAAAAGTAAAGAGAGTATTTGGAAGTAAATGCTTGAAGAAAAAGCGAATGTCTATGAACGATTTCATTTCAAAACTTAGAGGAATCTGTGCAGAAGTTGAAAGTGAAGAAATTGCAGCTTTGTTTACAAACTGTGAAATTAAATAGTATTTAATTTGCAGGAGTGAAGACTGAGTAATAAGCTTGGAAAAATATATGTTTGATTATTTCATTAGCTAGAGGCATGCTTTATTGTTTTGTATGTTCAGCCCAGTTCTTAAATTTTGGTACTTTGGTTGTAACTATATAATGCAACTGGTATCGCATGTGTTTGTTGGTGTCACTATTATTTATATTTGTTAAAATTATGATTTTATAAAAGCATGATGTTTTGAGATTTGTGTGAAGGATGTTTGCGTTGTTGCTGTGCTGAAAATATTGGGACTGAAATATGGTAAGAACAGTATTATAAATGGTTCAATATGCTTTTAAATGGATGGCATTTAGTTTTTGTATGTTTTCTTAATTCAAATGTTTTTAACTTATGTAATATGTATTGAAATTTGTATATAATGGTACCAACTGTTAAATTTTTCACACATAAACTTATCACATTCAAGACCATAGTTTTAAGGACACTCACAGTTCTCCAAAATTTGTCCATTTAATAGAATTGCCCATATGGACTGATAACAATCCTATTTTAACTCATTTGAACCCCTTAGCTGAGAATTGCACAAAAATCACTAATTCTGTGTTTTGTTTACATGTCTCTAGTAAAAATAAGACAGTATGTTGAAATGAATGTTAGTTGTTTGTGGTTATATTACCCCACTTTGGTGGAGCCACTGAAATGTATATTAATGCACCACGTGGGTTGGGCCACTGAAAGAGATATGTGTGTACGTATATTGTGAAAATGCCTCGTGAATGGGCTCCCCTGAAATGGATTATGTTAATGCCCTGCGTATGGTGGTGTCTCTTGGGGTATGTGTGATTATTCGGGAGTAGTTATTAACAAACCAAGTTGTCATACAGGTAACTTGTATATTGGTGTGACCATATTAGCAAGAGATCAGTAATAATCAACACTATCATTTTAGTAAAAAATATACCATTACTGAGCAAACTACCAACCAATAAAGCAGTTCAATCATTGAGGAGTGTTTAATTATTGCATTTGAAAGTTTGGTGAAGAAACATAAGTAATCAATGTTCAGATATAAAAATACAGGTAGCTCAGTTTCAAAATGCTCAACTATAATTACAGTTGACATTTGACAGCATAAGTTTGTCTTTTCACACTAGGGAAAATTTTATTCAATATCCCATAAACAAAAATGTCTAACTTGGTTCTATTCCATTAATCAGCAAATACCTTTTCTTGCTTGGACTGCTCAGATTTATAACATATTTAGGTAGAAGCATTAGATATATACATCTCAAGGTAGTGTAGGCAAATTTTACAAGCAAGGCTTTACAAAGGGTTATGCAAAATTCTTGAAGACTAAATTTGAGAAATTTGGCTGCTGCCATCTGCAATTTATTTTAGTCTTTACTTACTGTAATTGTTCTTCTGGAGCAAGAAGTTCTCATAGTTCATTATAGCAATTTAATTGGTATCAAACGGACATGCATCAACTCAGATAGCACTTTTCTGCAGTTAGATTATTTGGGTATTCTTCTTTTATGCCACTCACACACAGACAGTGTAAAATAATGTCCTGAATCAATCTTGCTATACGATCCACATAACAATTTTTCAACACAAATCAGTTTGAATTTGCCATAGCACAATAGGTGAAGCATTTCCAAAAATTTCCAATGCTGCCAACTATCGATCAACGTTTACATTTAAATAGATTTCTTTAGCAAAATATATAATAATATTATAGTGAAAGCATGGAGAGACCTGAGGGAAAGAATTAACAGGAGGGCCAGATATTAGGGAGCAAGAGTCTCAAGAAGGTACAAAATTCATAACTGGGAAGGGAAGTTTGCATGCAGGTGACTTGGCATAGACAACCAGGCAGATTTGTTGTTTGTTCCTTGACAATTTAGCGTAGCGGTGCGCGTAATACTTAGGACTATAAATTCATATCACAGAACCATTATATTAATATTTAGCTTACCCAGAAATAATAAAAGAAAAATCAGTTTCTAAAGACAAACATAAATTATGGTTTTACTTAACAGATAATTAAGACACTGACAAGGATGCATAGAGACACACATTAAAATACCAAAACGATCAGTATGGTTTGATTGCAAATAAACTGAAATGGTCATGAGAAAAATGCAGATTAAGACAATTGAGACGTGAAACACTAAGGTTTGGGATTACCTCTGATTCAGCTGGTCTGGCTTACATCTTGTGGTGAAGCTACTGATGCTGATTCCACTGTGATTCCAATTCAATAAGAATCACTGTTCCTGGGCCATCAGATATCTTCTTCAAATGGTACTAAATGGTACCTGAACACTTTCAAAATCTTTTCCATGATAAATCCGTACAACTTTAGGCCAGCAGGTAATTAAGACCTACAAAACTCAGCAGGTCGTCCACCAGTCCATCTGCCTTCTGTCATGTTTCAAAGGAAAAGATGCCACATTATCTCTTTGAGCACAGAATTCTCCAATTAATAATCACTTTTATTTTTGTTAAGATTCAAAACCAATAATGTACATAGCAATGCAGACAATTTAAATTGCCGCTAAGAGGAAGATACTATTCAAAGATAATCCAAGGTACATGATTCTTATTGATAAAATAAAATATACATAGATTATTTTGTTGGTCATGAATATGAACTTAAAATAAAGTAAGTAATTGTAATAACTATCAGGTTCAGCATATATGTACATGGAAACGTATCAAAATTTATTCTGACTGTTAAAAATATTTTCTGTAGTGGCAAAATATTTTCGACAGTTTGTAAATAAACTATTATAACATCGTTTGTCACCCATAAATATTTTGAATGTAATATTTACTAAAAACATTTGGCCAAATCAAAACACACATCTTTGAGGTCTAGCCTTACAAAACTCTAAATTTGCAGTGAAAATAAAGTATTAAAATTATAAGTGGACAGAAATACCAGATTATTATACGTTACAGAAATTGCTCCACCAAACTTTAGCCGAAATTTCAGTATTCAGAAAGGAAGTTAGAACTTAATAATAAAGTACTAAGGTGACTTATGATAAATAATTTAAGTGCTTTTGAACTTTTAAGAAATTATAGCATATTGATCAGAACAAGATTTGGAGCATAACCTTCAAAAATTTCAAACATAGAACCATACAAATGAAAATAATAAGTAACATAATCTATGACAGTTAACAATAAATTTCATGTCCATTCCACATAGTATAAGTTTTTGAAACATACATCTTGATCAATTTTATCAATTAAAAGAAAGTGTTCATTGTTGTGTTGTAATCTGAAAGGTGGCGCTTCGTCTATTGGGCGCAATGATTCACAGCACTTGCACAACCTCTGCTTCTCTCGGGCGTGTCACCAACCACTGAAACTGCTTACTGTAGCTCGGTCAGCTGCTGCGATGGCGTGGTGTCCACGAGAACCTCTTTCTTCTAGCTGCTCGTAGCTGTTGTGTCAGGGTAAGGCCAGCCCTCAAACTGAAGATCTAATCAGTTTATTAGACATTTGTACTGCCATTAACCCTAGTTGGCACAATCTGAGTATAAACTTCACATGCTTGTTAGGCGTCTAACCAAACTCGTTGCATGGGTAGTCTGATTGGTTAGTTCTTATGCCACTACTGTGTACTAAACAAGTGTTTAATTTACGTGTAATAACAGTGTGAGAATTAAAAAATTCAACCTAGTATCAGTTCCTTGGGGAATAAGCATCAAAATACTTACAGGGTGGCATCCATATCACACAAAATGATGCTGAAAACTCAAGTGTCCAGCGATATCACTTTCACAGTCTTTAAAATCCCACACAAGATGGTGCTAGCAAAGTCAACGTAATTAAATCTTAAGAATAAAATTAGCTGCATTAGAGTACAGTATATTTGCAGAAAATACTTCACCTAAATTCATTTGTGGAAGTTGTGCCATCACACAATCAACAGTGTCCAAACGAAGATAACACACTAATGATTAATAATTAAAACATTGTGATTGTGTCTATATACAACAATACAACATTAAGGAATAGTAGGAAGGAAGAGACATGTAAGAGAGAACTATTATTACAAAGACGACTAATAATGAAGCATCTTAGATGAACTACAGTGAAACCCTGTTAAAAAGTTTCTGAAAAATACTGAAAAATGTGTGATAAGCAAGAAAACTTCTTTAAAGGGTAAAATTAGGTATTTCTAATAGACTAAGTGCACACTTTTAAAGCTCTTTTAAAGCAGGTAAACTTGTTAACAGAAAACTTCTTAAGAGGGTTTTACTGTACTTCAAAACCTCATGGAATTAAGAATTGGTGAGGGCATGATGTTTGGTGGTTATAACAATTTTACTGCAGCCACAAGTCCAGTACAGCTCAGGGTATGGTGACCTAAATGTAAGTATTTGAAGAAAAACTGGGAAAATGCAGCGAGTACGATAGTGAAGTGTGTATAGGCCAGGTGATAATACTTTTTCTAGGGAAGCTCAGCTCGTGGTCTTAGTAGGTTCATATAGAAAATTTCACTCCTTAGATAGCTTGCATAATACAACACACTCTGCATTCTTATTTCTTTTGTGCAAGTTTCTTGCAAACTGTTTTTTCTCAGCTGCCAATAACTATATATTTCCAGTGTACTTGGGGAGGGGTCCTTACACATGTGTGGAATATATTCCGGCCGCAGCATGATACATCAGGTCAAAACAAGCCTCTCTGGGCTACTACATAATTACAAAAAAATCCACATTTCCACACATTAAATAAATAAAATTGCTGACCATCTCACTTTCCCCAAATGAACAAATACTGTCAGCTGTCTACCTTACTGGGAAAGAAAAAATCCAGTCATCTGATCTATTCCTGCGCTAGCTACTTTAACGCAGTGTATTAACTTATACTCTGGCTAATTGAGCATGATACTATCTCAGTGATGTTAAGTTAAAATGACCTATTATTTTTCCAGAGGTAGGACAAGCAAGCTTGTAGCAGTTGTACTTTCTGACACTTGCTACAACATATGGACCACTATACAGTGGTAGAAGCGTAAAACTGATAAAATCCCAGAACTTGCTTACATTCACTTCCTTCACAAAAACTAGTTGGCTGACTTAAAAACTGTTATAATTCACAACATGTTAGTAAATATTTTTTCTCTTCTCGGCTTGCAAAATGAAATCTCTGCTCCACCAACAATTTAAGTTCATCTCTCTCTTCTCTCTCTCGAAGTTGCATTTCTTCTATTATATGTGGCGAAACTAGTAGTAACAGGGTCAAAAAAGTTGGATCGCCAACCAGACAAAATCTCCATAGGGGTAAGTAACTGTGGTTGATTCGTAAACAGTATTATTCATAACATACTCATGCAAAGGTAACTTGTCATGCCAACTTTGCTGACTTTGGTGGCAATATTGTACAAATACAAGAAACCTCATTATGTGCACACTGGTGAAAATATCTGAAGAAGAATTATGTAAGAAAATGTCTCTGCTCAATAAATTTCCCAAAATAAATAAATAAATAAATAAATAAAAGTCTAGAACCCCGTTCAAGCTGTGGGATTAAAACCTCAGAGCGGTGAGTACAAAAGTCAACTCTCACGTCAACACAGTGTGCATGAAACATGTGTGTGTTTTCAGTGTTAATTTTTTTAGTTGTGAGGCTTAATGTAACTTGCATTTTACTGAATAGTGTGTGCTGTATAAACAATCTCCATGATTTAGTTAACATATAATGTGCTGTGCGATTATTCCCTTTTCTTCCCATGGTTATCGCCGTATTACTTTCTTGTAACAACAGCATAAGTAGTTAGTTGACTTATAACGGTGTTTCTATTTATTTTCAAGCGACTGAATTGTCAGAGTGATGTGGCAAATTGGTTCCTTAAATTCAGGGTAGGTGACTAAACGTATGCTGTACGTTGTGAAACAACTTTACATTAGACCCTTAATTATATAAAGACATTACAATACGAGACACATACATAACACAAGGCAAATACATAACAACATTGGTCGTGTACATAATACTCAAAACTCGTAGCTTCTATCACCTGGCAGGCTCAACTATGCTCATAGGTCTTATCCTCTGAGATGCTCATAGCATACCTTCAATTCAATTTCGCCATTGACAAATACTTAACTATTATTGACAACCTTGGGACTGATGCGTGATATACTGGGAATCGTATCAGTATACTCGTATCAGTAAAAGGTTATGTCCATCTCTTTGGTTAGGAGCAGAACCAGACGCTCCTATAACTGGGGACTTAGTCCTGACGGGTGGCGAGAGCCTTCCCATTATATAGGATAGGCCTGGTAGCTATGCGGCAAGTCACAAAGTTTGGGACAAATAAGCTGATTTTACGTCGAGGTGCTACCGGTTTGCCAATGAACCCTGGGCTACGTATCGCGGAAGCTGTGCTCTTGTTATGGGCAGTAGAGGTAGGTTCAGTAGTGTTGGTAGCTTTGGACAACGGAGATGGTCGAGGTGTACGTCGGAGTACAGCTGGAACCAGATATGCTATGGCAGATGTGGGAGGCTGTTCAGGCTGGTTCAGGTGTTCTTCGACTCACCATGGGTACTCAAATGGCCCTTGCTTCTCTGGAGTGGCGAATAGATCTCTAGGTCTTTCAACCTCAACTGGGTCCTGCATGTGTCGAAGTGCCTGGGCCTGTGTTCTTGGTTCTAAGCTAGCTAGATGGGTGACCAAACCAGGCTTCAACTTGTGCTGCCAGCCAGAAGCCAGGAGAATGTCTTATCCTCTCGCTGAGACCTCTCCGCTTGGCGTAGGGCATCAGAAGTTCGGACTTACCCTACTGCTACTACTACTACTACTGCTACTACTACTACTACTACTGGATCCGTGTGTTCAGCTCACGTGTGGGCCAGAAACTGGCGGACACCTTAATTCCTGTGTCCAGCAGACAGGCTGGTCATTTCCAAGCCATGAAGACTGGCCACAATCTGGTCCCTTTCTGAGTGACGGGCGTTAAGAATGAAGACAGGCTGTCTGTCCTTTTATACTAAATTTGGGCCACTGCCCGCTGCTGGTTGACCTGTGCCACTAGGGTGAGGGGTGGTCTCAGAGTGGAGGGTAGCGAATAAATGGCTTGCATCTGTGACGTTACCGGCCGGCTGGAAGGGGATGCAAAACAAAAGACAAACAATAATTACTAACTAAAGCTATCTAGCCGGGAGTAAAAGAACTTGTTGCCTTTAAGCATTGTTAAGGTGGATCTGTGAATAAAACAATCTGCAAGGCTGACAATACAATCTCACATGTTGAGTCAGAGTGGAAATATTAATTTCCAACTCCGGGTCAAACTGACCTAAGGATGGAGCAGAAGTCGTTGAATCTCTAATACTGAAAAAGCGTCATGCATCAGTTCACCCCCTCTCCGCTGCAACTGAAGCTCATCCTTGAGGATGTGGAAAGGCATATTCTCTAGTGGACAATACAGCACTTCCTCTATGGCCTCCATCTGAACAAGGTGAGATTAGAGCTAATCTCTAAGGAGAGATGGAAGATGATCCGGTTAGGAGAACCCCACTTTTCGTCCAGTAGTCCAAGCTACAGAAGGACGCAGATGATTGAGTCTGCTCAGGTGAAAGTGGCCGGCTCTTGCAGGCACTGCCTTGCTCCTGTTCCCTCCGGCACTCCACTCTACTAGCTTTCTGCAAGTATCCTCTTCTAGCTGCCATCACAAGCAATTGCAGACATCTGTGCGCAGAGATAGAACATACTCCTTGTATCTGAGTATCCCATAGCTGTAAAGAGGAATAATGTTCCTCTCAACTTTTGCTGTCTAGCAGTCTGAAACAAAAGCGTGTTTTCTCGGGTCACAACTATCCTTCCTCTTGACCATCACTTTCAGAGGGATGGTGGTACGAGAAGAAAGTTCCTTTGCGGGAATGCAGAGCTGTCCCCTCAACAGCAATTTTCTCTCCTTCCGCACTTCTGTAAAAGGTGCTACTCTGTGCACTGCATGGCGCTCTCCTCGTTTTGAACTTGGCCTTCCTAACAGCTGGGATGGTGTGAAGGTTGTTCACATCGCAGGTGGCATCTAAATGCACTCTTATCGTGCCTGCCGCAAAACAAGAATAAAAAGGGGCCTTTACTGTCTTGCTCAGATCCACATAGCTAATCTTATCTCCCTCTCTCTCGCTTCTAGGATAAGAAAGGGAAGGATAGCTGAGTATCCAGCTGGCGTCAGGAGACGCCCTGTCATTTTCCTGTTGTTGCAACTAAAATTACAGTGCATGTTTTGTTTTATTCTTACTGGGATCCCGGCGGTATGACTCACGGGCCTCTTTTCATTACAGCGGGCATTCACAAACTTATTCTTTCTTGTTGACTCTCTGCAAACATGTGAATCGCACACAAAAAAATATGAGTGGGTGGAAACATCTTCTAACAGACTATCCTACAACAATTTGCATCACCATTTTTAAGCACTTCACTCTTATAAACCTGCAGCACTGCTGTGGCCATCTACACAGAGTTTTTATAGTGTTTCCTAGTGTCTCACAGCATGCTATAGTTAAGTGTCTACTATTTACATATTAAAGGTTTTCCAAAGAGCTGAGCACTTTCAAACTTGTCTCTTGGCTAAGGGGCTCATTGTAGTGTGAAGCGGCCGGTTATACACACATACACCAGTGCATTCACCACTACAACAAAAGAGTAAAGATTTATAAGAGGAAAAACATTTACCCTTGTGAAAATATATTACAACTCGGAATGCTTTCTTTTGTTTCTGATTTTCTCACAGCCTTGCTCTTACAAAGTCCATAGCTGCTCGCTGAAAATTTAACACATCATTTAGCAAAATGATTGCTCGAACGCAATCAGCAAAACATGACACTGGAAAGAAAAGAACAATTATTTATTAAGAAATGTGGCTCTCTTCTCGCAACCTGCTCTCACAGCTTCAATATTTGTTTGCTTCTTTTTAGCCTGCCCTACTCATTTACTTTCAATTTACACAGATATCAAAGAAATAACAAGCTAAGGTGTGCGGGAAATAATGTCAAATCAAACACGCAACACACCAACCTGTTAATTAACTCAACGTTTTGAGAGCTTTATTTGTTTGCCGTCACATTGATTTGTTGCATGGCTACTCTGACTAATGGCAGATTCAAAGGTTGGCATTGAGCCGACATGCACTGATTAACAAGCGTAGCACTGGGGTTAGCTATCTAGCTTAACTTGACACTGAGGGGCGTAGACTGCTACTTGGCTGCTAGGGGTGATGCCATCTGCTTCTCAGTTAAGGCAGCAGGTTCCTTCACTTATCAAGAGCAGCAATTGACAACTGCTTAGTGCCACCTGTCACTGGCATTACTGGTAGTACTTGGCTTTGTTTGTTGGGGCACCCCCGTTTCTTTGGAGGTGCGTTTGGGGAATGCAGCCACTGGAACCTTACAGAAGACCATCAAGGTGTGTGTCTGTATTGCCCGATCATTTTGTTGGCATGGCAGGCACGGTGCGGTTGTACTCGTAGCTGTGGCCTGCTAGGTTATTTGTAGTCCTCTTGCTGTGGGTGACTGCTGGTGTCGGTGACTGACTGACTGGTACTGTTGCTCGTCCCAGGTAACGGCATGTGAGACGTCCGGTCCAGAGAGTTGGCTTGCTCCTCCACAGCGGTAGGCCGGGACAGCTGGGTGAAAGGTTAAGTGGGTCGAGCCCCACCAGCTGACTTCAGGTCCATGTCGACGTCATTGACAGCTTCTCCTCAGCTAGAGTGGGCAGTCTCCTCTGTTGAATGGGCTGCAATGGGTGATCGAGGTGCTCGTTCGGGCAGCAGCCGTGAAATCTCAGGACTACAAACTGCGTTGGCGTGGTCCTCAAAGTAGGTCTGGAACTGGGAGGCGACGTGTCATCTGGCTGGATCCCTCTCACGGGCATCTTTGTTCTCGTTCACAGAGCTGTCAGGAAAAGTCGGAGCACAGTTTACTATTTCACTACAAGGACCAACTACACAAGAATTAGCTATTAAAATCCTGGAGGTGTCACCCTAGGGTTTTCTCTGTGTACCATCCTGAGAATTACTCTTTACCATATGTTGCACCAGATACTGGAAGGAGGCAGCCTCCACATTGAGTGTCGACTGCGCATTTAAGTCGGCTACACAATCAGGGCTGACCGTGGTGTTGAGTGAGCCCGACGTAGGGGATTGGACCTCATGGACTCTTGTTGCTCGGGGTGCTGCCCTCGTAGAGGATGGAGGTTGCTCTGTAGGTTCCGCCGTGATAACATCCGTCGTTGATGGCTCCTGGCCGGCTATGCTTTCTTGAGCTGGCGATGCAGTCCGTCGTGATGCAGGCTTCGTTGATGCTGGTAATTTAGCGGTATTGACAGAAGGCGTTCTACTGGCGCCAGCGGTCGGATGCAGGCGCTGATGGCTGGTCTTCTGATCTGCTATACTTCAATAAATCTCCGTAGTGGTTGGAGTCCACTTTTCAGAGTACAGTGTGAACTTCCATTGGAACTCTTGAGGGTGTGGAGAGTACACTCCTCTCGGAGGTTTGTACTCTGCTGCTTGCGCATCAAGCATGAATACTTCTTGTTTGGCTGGATACTTCCAGTGTAAGGTGACTCATCTTTAATCGTCCATTGCGCTTCCTGTGATCCATAATGCATTGCTGCTCGTGAAGCCATGGATGCCCGAGGATAACTTCTTTGATATCTAGAGTGACAACAAAATTGATGTGAGTTTTCAGGCTTTGTAGTTCAAAAAGCAAGGTAATTTATCCATCGATGGCGAGGGTGCAGTCTGACTTGGCCATTTGTACTGCCTTGCTTTGTGGCTCCAATTCTTGGTGTTGGTGTTCCAGGAGTAGATCACGGCTAAGTAAATTTCCTGATGCAGCTGAATCCAACAATACTAAGGTGTTTATCCTTATCTGGATATAGGGGGCCATAGACGCTTTTGCCTCCTCATTTAGGAGTTTGACGGTTGATTCAGTTTGCCCTGTGGAAACGTTCCTTTCGTTCCGCAAGCATTGCCATTTACCTTAGACGATTTGGTAGGTGCACTACTTTGTCCTGCATGGGTCACGGCGTCCAGAATGCATCCCACCATTGCATGGGCTTTGGCTGTGGCGATGCTGGTTTTTGAGGGTAGTCCGTATTGAAATGATTTCCTGGACAGTACCAGCATTTCTGCAATTGTGGGGTCTGCGATGGAGGTGGTAAGCGTAGCTTTACATGTTGTTCCCCTGTTTCTCCCTCATTGACGGGCTTGGGCTGATTGAGCAGAGCTTGTGCATGGAAGTTCCTCTCTGCTTTACGGGCTTTGTCGATTAGTTTGTCTACTGATGTTGGCTTAGGTAGCAGTTAGATGTTTCGTACCTGTGGCAACAAAAGGTGTGTGATCTGGCAGATACATCAGTCTTCGTCCTTGTCAGAAAATACTCAGTGATACATATGTACCTTTCTGCGTATGAACTTTGTCCCCTTGCTTTTGGTGGTGGCTGTAGAATTCCGTTGTTAAATGGGCAACTAATTCTTCTCCAATGAAATGTTTTGCCAGGCGAGTACTGAGTTGCCGCCAGTCTGTTATGAATTATCCATATACATTCCACCAGTAGAGTGCCTTCCCCTTCAACTTAAGGTGCGATTGAGGAACCCAGTGATTCTCGACGACCTCGTGACTGCGGAATTCATGCTCAACATTATTTGATAAACATAAACGGGTCTTCATGTGGCTGCGCAGCAAACTCTGGGAGTTGTGGTTCTCCTGTGCACATAACTTGGGTGGGTGTTTGAGGTAGGGCCTGGGTTTGCGGGTGTATTCTCTGCAGCTCGTTTACACACCTCACACTGATAAATTAGGTCCAATCTATTTACTGGCTCGTTGGGCTATCCAATACATGCATGGTGGAAATTAATCCCCACAGAGAAAGTAGCATACTGTATGAATCCCTCGTCCAGGGCAAGTTACCCTGCTGCAGTATGCGGTCTGCGTGGTACGACAATCTTCACACCGGTACTCTAACCTGTCAGCGTAAAGAGGCTCATCTGCCCAGCTGAGACAGGTATACTGGTGCCAAAGGAGACAATAGGCACAATGTATGCGATAAGTTCCCGTTCTGGGACAGCCTGGTTAGGTCTGGTTGCGACCAGTTGGCCCCCTCAATCTCATGCCCGCTACAGGCTTCTTACGACATGATGACTGGGCGCCACAGGGTGTTTTTCTGCGTCTCCCCGAAGTCTAACTTCTGGGCTCCGTAGATGTGGAGTTGGCGGTCGTGGCTTGCTCATACGTTCTACCTTGTGCAACTTCGGCAGTCGAGCCCCACATTGGGCGCCAGAAAAAGGTGGTGGTCTTGCCCCTTCTACTTGACGTGTGACGTACCGGGAATATATACTCACTTGTCCTGTATCTGGCACAACGGTGCAGTACACACCGGAGGTTCAGGTCTCACCTTTCCAGGGTCGCACATGAGTGTGTGAGCTTGACCGAGTCTTCCCAGTTCAGGGAACGTTCGTCTCTCGTGCTGAGATCCCGCAGTGGAAAGGCCAATGAACACCGACTTGACAAGCTGGTTCAAGCCGTGTGTGTCGAAAAACTTGTGTTTTGGCTTGTTTGAATTAATTTCCCGGGATCACCTGCAGTATGGTTACGCGGGGGTAATTACAGAAAGGTGTTAAGTCTAAAGCAATAGAACTCAAATTAAAGGCTGACCCATGTATATTTTCCATAAAGAGAAAAACACGTGAATGCACCCTAGCTCCTGTTCAACGGCATGAGTCTCGGTCGGAAAGCTAGCAGACATTCACTGAAGGTCGGTACAGGCAACCGGTGATACACTGGGCAATGCTGAGTGTGATGTGTTGAATTTTTAAACAATCTTTTCAGCATTGTCTAGACTTGTTATACGTGTATGACGTTGCACTCTGGGCTGACACGAAGCTAGGTAAACTAAGCAAGGCATGCAGGATTAGTCCTGAAAAGGACTATACCCGTAGATACGTCCATATACTACAGGGATGAAATGGTAAGCGAGGAATGAAGCTTTGGAAGAGTCCCTAACTATGTAACTTAACTTAAGAGTGGCTAGCGCTGGAAACAGACCCTATCATAAACGAAGGTCGAGGTGTCAGAATCTGAGCGGCTAGCACTAGAAATGACAACTGGTATAAGCAAAGCTTAAAGGGGTGCAGGCTGGTCAGATGCGAGCAGCAAGGCTGGAGATCTGAAGACTGGTCATTCAGGCTGGTCAGTGTCTGAGCAACACATGCTAGACAACTGAAGACTGGTGTCGCAATCTAGTCACTTCCTGAGTGGCGGGCGCTGGGAATGAAGACTGGCATAAGCGAAGGCTTAAGTGGCAGGCTGGCCATTTCCGAGCCATGAGGGCTGTAAAGGAAGACTGGCCACAGTCTGGTCACTTCCCGAGCGGCAGGTGCTGAGAGTGAAGACTGGCATAAGCGAAGGTTTAAGTGGCAGAGTCATTTCTGAGCCACAAGGGCTGGAAAGGAAGACTGGCCACAATCTGGTCACTGCCTGAGCGGCGGGCACTAGGAATGAAGACTAGCCAAGACACGCAGGCTGTCTCCTTTTTTACTAAATTCGAGCCGCTGCCCACTGCTGGTTGGCTTGTGCCACTAGGGCGAGGGGAGATCACAGAGCAGGGGGTTTCAAATGGATGGATTGTGCCTCTGTGATGCCACCGGCCGGCTGAAAGGGGATGCGAAACAAAAGACAATTTAAAAATTACTACTTGAACTATCTAGTGGGGAGTAAAAGAACTCGTTGGCTTTTAGCATTGGTACGGTGGGCTGGTGAATAACACAATCTGAGAGGCACACAGTACAATCTCACATTACGTTGGGACAAAATGAAAATATTAACTTCCAACTCCGAAGCAAACTGACCTAAGGATGAAGCAGAAGTCGTTGAATCTCCAATACTGAAAAAGTATCATGTGTCAGTACATTATAGGGTTTCATCTGCGTGAGGTTATATCTGCCCATGGGATTTCTGTCATATCAACTAATTCATAGCAATTGTTACGAATGATATTTACTACACGGGAAGAGCCTCCAAATGTCAGGAAAAGTCTGCATGTTACAAACTCCCAATAACTGCTTGTGTAACACGTCCTTAAGAAGAGTGTGAAGTGAAACATTTTTTGTGAAATAATTTGTGCGTATTCACGTATCTCAGTAAATATATGTTCTGTAAACACTACCTTTTGCTAAAAAAAGGTAAAAAACTATCATCTATGAATCTATGTTTTTTACTTTTAAGATATTAAGTATATTCATGGAGAAAAAAATCCCTGAAAATGGTCAAATATCACATTTTTGAAGCTTGCCTATGCAGTTTCCTTAAGCGGCAAGAGAAAAGTACAAAAATACAGACATATTTTAATCTGTGGACTTTCATTGCATGTAATAAAATTCCACTGTTACAGATCTGATTTGCATAGTACAGGACCATGACAGAAACACTGCATGCCTTGCATGTAAGCGATAAGGCACTAGGTGTGCATGTTCGAGTCGCCCATATCGCTCCCTCGCTTCTTGACCTTGGACGTGCAGGTTCACTCTCCTCTTAATACTAGATTGTTGACTTTAAATTTATTTAACTTGCTCATCTTGCAATGTAATTTACGACTTCCAGCATATAAAATTAGCCGTCTTCTTACTAGTTCAGTCCACTGAGTTCTTATCCTCTCCTAATTATTTTCTACAGTGGACACGTCAAGTTAAGGCAAAGCGTCAAACACATCAACAAACTATCCCACGTGCTGACTCGTGAGGACTTCTATGCGTTCTGTGGGATCTACTCACTCTTTGACTTCTGTAATGGGAGGTGACCAAGGTGGCATTTCATTTGGCGTCCTTTTATGCTCTTTCCTCCCAGCGATGGCCAAGGTGGAATAGTTTTCACTTCTTCTACATTCTTATTACACCGCACTCGCTATCTCACTAATAAAATCAAGTATTTTGCACTTTAGTGTTTTTCCATTTATTGTAGCTTGACCGTAGCTAGTTCATGCTCTACGATGATATGTTGTTAATTTTTGGGGGTTTTGTGAATATTGTGGTTCACTCTCATACTAATCGTATGAGACCTGTGTTTGTGTTGGTTCAGAATTATTTTCAGTGAGAATAATCCAGCTAATTATCAGGTAAAGTCCAGACTGGTGATAAATTGGTACCATCTAATTAATGTTGTCCTGTTGTTAATATCTGGTACCTGTTTCAGTTTCAACATTTTCTTTAATATATGTTAAATAAATGTTGTTATTGATTTTCCCATGGAGAATTGCTACAAAAGGGAGACCACAGCTCATGGCATCACTTCCCTTCCTCTTTTCCCCTCCATGCCATTCAAATAAACCAACATTTTATTTTTCTGTACTCAAACAATACACTACTGAGAAATTCTGGCTAGACCAATGTGTTGTTCAAAATGGTATTTGTGTGTAAAATTCTAATTTCTATTCGTGACCACAAACCGTGTAACATTTTTATTGCAACTGGCATAAATTCAGATTTGGAGGAACACCACCCAAAGTGTACACGGATATTTATAAATCTCATGCCCACTGAGTAAAATTTCTAATTATTTGTATTCAAGCTTGTAAAACATAGTTAATGTATTACAGGGAAGAATTGCAAGTGTTTGATGAATGACAGGCATAGGTGTAGGGACTTTTGCAAGACATAGTTTTGTGTTTAATTTTTGCATCAATTTTCACAATTTAATTCATATTAAAGTGAATGAATTTTACTTCTAGTGTTTTTCTTGTAGAGGTAAGTGTAGTGCCCAACACCAAAATGTCTGCATGTATATTGTGTGTGTTTTAATTTATTTTGCAAATTTTAATTCACAAGTGTGTCTGAAATCTTGTTGTGGGGAAAACCAGAGTGGAGAATTTCTGAACATAGTTGATTGATGTCCAGGAGAGCATTCTACAGCAATAGATCACAAAGCACAAACTCTCACAAAAATTGCAAAATAGCAGTATTTTATATAATTTTCTTTCTCTACGAATGTTAGTAATTATTGATGCATGATGCTTACTGGCCAAGAAGATAAACTTCTTCGCTTCAGCTATGTACCTCGCTAAAAGCGCATTGAACAGTGTTTGGAACTGTATGATCTATACCAGAGGGCCTGCAGGATATTCGCTGGTTGCGAGGTTTATTACAGACATGACAAAGTTGAACGTTTCATCATCAGTTGGTCAGTAAGCAAGCCTATTCCAGCCTCCCCTAGAGATGATGCCAACAATCAATAGCCAGCAGTCTAGCCCTAACTGCAACCCTGAGCAAGTTCAAAGGCCCAACAAGAGATAGCACTATCTGCCAACAATGGCTGCCAGTCAGCTCCCCTTTGCTCCGCCCATGATACATGCGCATCGCATCCTCCACTCCAGGGTCTGGTGAACCCTCAGCTTTGAGAATATATTGCCATACATTAGCAGAAAATGCCAGTTGTTCATCAGCTCTTGTAAGAGCTACTTAGGTCTTAGCAGATCGTGCACTAGAGCTCTGACCAATCACCGCCTAGAAGCTCTTCAACATCACTTTCGCATACAGCCAGATTGTCCAGAAGCCCTCCCCGGATAATCTTCTAGAAGATGTCTGCCACCCTTAGTCACTTGCCCTTGGCAACGGCTACCCCATGCTCCCTTCAAGAAGTGGGTCCCCTAAGTCCCTTCAGGATGCGTGATACAGTATAGACAGGGAAAGTTGTAATTAGCTACCTAGTCAAAACTGCCTCCCTTTAGCCTAGAACCAGGTCCCCTTCACCTGGACAGCGTAGTTTACTACGTCCGGTCAGCTTGAGGTAATCAGGAGATAGTATGGGCCACTGTGTTTTATTTGTCTAGGAATAAACACGTTCCAAACCTATCTTGTCCTCTCATTTTCCTTCAGTGCATTCATAATCCATAGTAGACACCATGTTCCTTAAGAGTGGAGCAGGAGACCAGGGTTTGAACAATACCATTTTGCCGCCTAGTGTAGGACTGCGAGCTCCCTTTCAGGGACTCTTGCGGCAAGAAACACAATTTGAGGGCCACCCGTTCGGTGCACCATGTGTACCAAACGGTTGAGCCACAACCACTAGTCATACACCTCTAGATATAGTCCGTCTCACACTTAGATTGCCGTACAGGGCCTATGGCGCTCACTGTTGCCAGATTGCTTCAGGTTTGTGACGTAACTGGCAAGCTGAGAAACAAATAGGCAGTGAAGGAAATGGCCTGATGAAGATAATTTTTATCTGTTTACCTCCCTGCCAACTTGTAAAGGAATCCAATCCTGTGACGCAAAGCTAGCGGCTCCTTTGGAACTGAAGCCTGTGAGAAACCCTATCATTGTGATTTCATGGCACACACACAACAAAAATGGGATTTTTTTTAGGCTGGATAAAGATAATACATCAGGCAACAGTGCACGCAAGAACAGGGAAAGAGTTAACGAAAGAAACCATGTATTGAAAAGAGAGCGTGAATGTTCATTACACCACACACTGCAAGCCAAGAGTGAGACACACTACAGGAGAGACCATTAGACCAGCTTGTACTCTGTCCAACACACCACGTGGGTTGCTGGAAGGAGTACTTGGTTGGCTCTGGGTTTGGTCTGTCCAGTCTAGGACTACACCCATCAAAACTTTTGGGACGCCTCTGAGAAAACCCGCCCCTCTAGCACCGTATTGTTTGTGTTCCAGACTGGGGAAACAGTTAAACTCGACACCGGACCAGTGTGCCTAGGCAGCAGAACACTCTTAGAAGGGAACTGCACGCTGTCTGCTCTTATCTCATGAGATAAGGTTTAGAACCTGATGCCCTTTACCAAGAGAGGTGGGAAGGACCTGAAGGAGAGGAAGGCTACCTCTTCCTACCAAACTACCTGGAACTGCACCCAGTCTACTAAGGCACTTAGCCAAGAGTCACCCCGGGAACAAGCTCGCGCCACTTGCAAATTGGTGGGGCTTCACCCCCCAGCTCCCTCCCCTTCTCTGTTTCAGTCCCTGCAGAAGGAACATGACACACCATCGTAGCCACCTTCAGACGAGGAGAGGTGTCCATTGGATTGGCCTACCCATGGTTCTCCATCAATCGCTACCGCAGCCCACAGAGAGTTGCCACCAATAGCAGTAGTAGCTGTTCCAGACACAGCAGCCCATTGGGACAGCAGAACTCCACCAGCAGCCGCATCACAGCTAGTAAAGAATAATAGTTATCTCATGAATGACTCTTCTATAGTTGACCACTCTTTTAGCCCGCAGCACCATCCAGCCGACCGAGTGCTGGTGTAAGTAAGCAGTCAGCCCTTAAGCCAGTAGCCAAACCAGTAACAAACTTTGTGCCTAGCCAACAGGGTCTACTGTACACAAGTTGTGCAGTGCCCAAGAAAGACAGTAACAAGTCACCCTAAGAAAGTGCCACTGGCCTGCACTAACAGTCACTGCTTCACAACGTAACATCACATTACCCTGATGCAGAAAGCGTCACGTGTCAATAATATGATTTCTTATTATTGCCGGCTGATAATCCCACACACATAAAACATCTATAACCCCAGTTCTTCACAGTGGCACCCTTACATGGAGCCTGTTTCACAATTATAAAACAAATAATTAAAGGTCACACACAAACTAGGCAACAGAGTTATCACAGCACACACAGCCTGATTAGAAAAGTCTTTAAAAATTAGAATTTTATTGTCTTTTTGTGTTGTTGATTGCTACTTACTACTTCACACACCACCATGTCTGGCAAAGGGGATGAAGATGCATATTTCGTATGTAGCTTGATGAGGGAAGATAGGGAGCAAAACAGAGCCACACTAAACACCACAAGATCAGATGATCAAAGTGAAACAACAGTATCACTAGAGGCACCAGAACATGATGTAATGGAGAGCGAACCCAGCACACCAATTACACAAACAGAACAGCCAAAATCTATACCAAGAGTAACATTAGCTAGGAACTAGATGCAGAGCCCTATGCAGATTTGCATGATTTGTGATCTGAGAAACAGCATTAATGAAGTCAGATATAACACTAAAAATATAGCAAAGCATAAATTAAGTAAAGTCCAACACAAATCCTCTAGATCACAGCATCAATGACGTCAAATCCAACACAAATACCCTAGAACACAGCCTAGGTGAAGTCTGAAACAATGTAAATGTAGCCAGGGAAATACTAGCACACTAGAACAGGATAGGCATGAAATTGAACAATGTAAGCGAGGTAAAAATAAGTACTGAAACTCTCAAGAAAAGCATCAAGGCTGAGTGCGACAAGATCAAGAAGAAGTTACGCTACAGCTGAACACAGTTACACGGGCCATTACAGAGGTTAACACTTGACTGGAGAGGGCAGAAAATAAAATTGAAGCCAACACAAATCACATCAGGCAGCTATAGGAATCCGTTAACAAATTGACCCTAAACAATGAGGCTACTCAATATTTAATGGGAACAGTTCTCACAAGTACAGACAGGCACATCACAAATCAAACAAATCCTAGAAGTTCATGAACAGAGTGAACGTGAGAGGCAATAACTCAACACAGAACTGGAGGGCCTGAACACACATCAAAGTCAGCTTAAACAAGTGCAGCTTCGCACACAGAGGAAAGTAAACACACCGAGTGAGCAGGTCAAGCAGACACAGGAAAAACTTGAACAGACAAGAAAGAACTATTTCCAAAAAGCACCGAACAAATGGGAAAGTCACATACATCAAGTGCAATAATGCGTGAACAGCAGTCGCACATAACTAGTTCACATCCGCACACTAATGTACATAGTGTCTGTACAACACAACCACAACAGACAACTTACACACAATGCAAACACTGTTTGTGTGGGTAACAATGAGCAGTTTACGCCATGCAACACAACTGCAATGTTGTACTACCCCGCTCAGCATAGGTCTAAAGATTTTCCTACCTTCCATGGAAAGTCTCGGGAAAACCCAATAACCTCCGTGAAGCAATTAAGATTATTGTGAATATTTTAATTTGAATGAACAAGATACATTGAAATGTGTCACCACCTCATGTAAAGGAACAGTTTATTATTGGTGGAAAATGAATAAGACTAAAATCACCTGTTGTGAAGACTTCAAGCAAGCCTTCATATCCCACTTTTGGAGAATACAAACTGAAATAAATTTGTGTACACAATTGAAAGCAGAGAAGTATGAGCCAAGGAGGAGGCGTTCAGTAGAGGAGCACATTTGTATGATGTAAGAATGCACTCGTAACCTTGAACCACCCATGTCAACTGGTGAGTTAATTGGTTTAATCCTAGGATAGCTGCCTATGAACTATCCGAGACAGTAGGCCACATCAACCATCGCTTCAATACATAAATTCAGAAACCAACTGATTCAGTTTGCTAACCTAGAAAAGCAGATAAGCCAGGACGAGAAAATTGACAAAGTAAACGCACTGAAGCCATCACCTCTGTACCAGAACTGGCAGGGTAATCAGAATCGGTACAATGGACAAGGAGAGGGCCATAATGCCCACATCAACTTCGTGGGAGCTCGCAGTGTCGACAACCAGAATGGAGGAAGAAACTTAAGAGGGGACTACAGAGGACGAGGAAGAAGAAACGGAGGAGGTAGGCCATGGGAAAAGAGACCAAGGTACTGCAGGTGACAGTAAGATGGAAAGGGAAGTCCGGCAACAGTCAGACCAGAGTCTGCCTAACAGATCACCCAGGTACAACTCTTACTACCAGGTGCAAGAAGGAGCAAGTGTGAATGGAGTGCAGCAGCCTACACACAAGGACCAGGTTATGAGCAACAACAGCTCACCCATTATCAAATGCCTACATTTTTCCCAAACTCTCAGCAAGGACAGCAGTAGCACAACAGTCAAGGTAGAACTGAGTGGCAGCTTTCCCTTCACCAAGTGGCCACCACAAAACGTGCAGCAAGGCACTGGTGATATGTCTAGTCATATGCTATTAAACTAGACTGGGTCAGCGACGACAGTCTCAGGGTGTTGACCCCTGTGAGTGCCCATTATGTATTTGATGAGGAGGCTAGTGCGAGAGTGGACATGCACAGTAATTGTTTAGTTAATAAGGCTGTTGTAAATAGTGTCATTGGTGTACTTTCTACTGGTTAAGTTTTCACTGCTTGATTAAGTGAAAGTGAGAGGAAAATCTTATGTTGAGAGCCACTAGAAACTTCTGACAGGAAGATTGAGATTTTGTGTCCTGAAATTAATGTAAATGTATTTGGTGTTATGTTACCTGCATTATTAGACAGCTGTGCAGAAGTTAGCTGCATTAGTGAAGAAGCAGTTAAAATAATTGCCAGTTATTCCTATACTCAGAATCAAAATTCTTGGAGTGACATCTAAAGCTAGTACAATAATAAACAGGCAGACTACTATTAAGCTTGAAGGCATTCAACAGCCTGAAGTAGTTGCAGTCCAGATTGTGGAAGGATTTGCAAGACATCTAATTCTAGGAACTAATTTCTTATCTGCACATTCTTTTAAATTTGATTTTGGTGGTTAGTTATATTACCAGTGGGTGAGGGTACCTCTACCATTTAAGTGGCAGTATGTATGGTGATGTTTGTAAACATGCTACAAAGGGAATCTAGTTTGTACCAATTGTCAAGTAGTGATACAACTAAATCATTTGGTGCTGACCAGAATGGTATTTGGAGTGCTGTAACAGCTATAGGTGTTATTTCACAACTGCAACACAAACAGCTGTTCAATCTACTAAATTCTCATGTGTCAATTTTATCAGAGAAATCTAGACTGAACAAGTTGTACCAAGCTTCAATCAAGGTAATTCCAGGAGAACCGTTCCATAAGAAGTCTTATCCCATTCCGCCAAAGTATCTTAAGCAGGTGGAAGTGTTTGTAAGACAAATGCTAGATTGGGGAATTGTTAGACAGGCAAGCCCATTTTCTAACCCCATTGTTTGTGTACAGAAGCATGATGGTACAGTAAGTTTATGTTTAGATGCCCATGCTGTGAACAAAATTACTGTAAAGGACAGGAAAGGTCCTACAGAAACAAGTGAAATTCTAAGATTGTATAGAGGTCCAAAGCAATTGAGCACACTTGATCTGTCATGTGGGTTTTGGAAGATACCACTCGAACAAAATTTAGGGCAGTATAGAGCCTTCCTATTTAAGAATCAGCAGTATGTATTTGAAGCCATGCCATTTGAAATTTGCAATGCTATCACAGAGTTAACAATATTTTTGGTTGTAACTCTGGGTAGTGAGTGTCAACAGTTTGCTTATGGATATGTCGACGACATATTAATCACTTCGACGTATGAAGAACATTTAAAGCACCTGAATATTGTATTGGAAATGTTGAAGGAGGCAGATATGACAGTGAAGCTATGGACGTTTTTGTTTTGCAAGGACAAAATACCATTTCTAGGCCACATTTTAACCCCAGACAAGCTGAGAGTTATCACACAGTTTCCAGAGCCGAAGACAGTAAAACAGTTGAACATTTTTGAGAGTCACAGGGTTCTACAGGAACTATTCTAACACAGTTGCTCAAATTGCTATTCCACCGTTAAGGAAAGACCAACCTTGGAGATGGGATGCAGAAGAACAGAAAGCTTTCACTAAATCAAAACAGTTATATTTGGCAGAACATGTAATATTTCACCCTATGCAAGGCCAAGAGTACTACAGTAGAACCTCTCTATTACGACCTCTCATGGTTCCCGAGAATAGGGTCATAATAGAGGGGTGTTGTAATAAAAAATTTGGACAATTTTGGGCAGATTTTGACCCATCCCTAACCCCTATGCCCCACAAACTTGCCATTGTTGCATGAAGTTCATGTTCAATCGTCTCTGGTGCATAAAAAAACAACTTTTTAAATTAAATATAAATACGTATATATTTTAATAGCTGGACGTCCCCTGATTAATTTGATACCCAATAAAGGCATATTGGACCACCCCTTTTCATAAAAAAGAAGGCCCAAACACAGTATGACATGGCCATTGAAAGTGTGTGAAAAAATTAGACTATGTATTATTAAAATATAACTAAACACTGTTGGAGATGCCTTATGTTTGAAGCAAAACACAGAACTTTATTTATTGATAATATATATGAAGATACATTGGATCACTCGTGTGCTGGAGCTAACAGCGAATACATTGTCGTGCACATGTAGCTGGGCGAGCGCCTAGATCCTCTGCAGTGCGGCCGGGCGTGGCGAATCGCATCTGTTGATCCGTTTTAGATCCTCGGAGCTGGGCAGCTGCGGGCGGCGGCCAGCCGCCCGCTACAAGATTATTCTGGCGGGCGGGGCCAGCCGGCCGCCGCCAGTGCCATTGTTACAGGGCTGGTTTGCTTCGTAACAGTGATAAAACATGCTGATAGATGCGATTCATGTCAATGTGTTGAATTTATATTAAATGTAGGCGGCATGTTGGCCTCTGCACTGGCACAATTTAGTGCGGTCTACTTGAAATATTAATTATCTCAAATTTTTCATGAAAAACTTCTGGCGTGACTTATACATGCATACGGCCTTGCTTGCCAAAATATGGCAACATAAGAGCACATTTTATTTGCACACACTTACCTACCTTTATTCACAATTGACTTCACAAGAAAAAAAAAACAAATGCCCACCAAAAAAATTAGCATATTATGGGTGCACATAAACTAAAAAAATAAATCATGAAAAAAGGGACATTGAATTAAATTCGAAGTTATACATACATTGATTAAGAAACTATTCTGTGTAATGTGCCACTGTTTTTATAGCAAAAGAGGAGGGATAATGGAAGTGAAAAAAGACCGGGAGGGTAAGGCAGAGGCGCAGCATGTGACTAGGACAAAGAATCCTTACTGACCCGGCCTGCAACTCCCCCACTCCGCGCTTCCACGGGCAATACACCAGTGTCTCCTTCTGGCATTCATGCTGCTTGGGACAACAAATGTCAAAGTCTATGATGGCAGTTTGAGAAATGTGCCACCACTAATGTAAGTAAGGGCTAGTTTTCCATAGACTGAAAACAGTGGATAATAGAAACTTGTGGTTGGAGATAAGGTCAAAAACAAATCTGCGGATAACTGAAATAGCTGTTCAAGATACAGCAGTTTGCGAGGGATTACTGTATCTATTTTTAGACGTGCCTCAAATTTGAGACTTTTTGACCCAAACTTTGCATGGTTCCTCTGGATTGGGTCGTAATAGAGAGGTGGTTGTAATGGAGGGGTTTTAGTGTACTTGTACACAGAAGCTTCTGCAATTGGTGTCAAGTTAGCACAACTAGACCAAAGTGGAGTTGAGAAGATAGTTTCAATGACAAGTCATACACTCAACAGTGCAGAGCGGAACTAGGCAATGACTTAGCAAGAAGCTTCTGCAATTGAGTGGAGTCTACAGAAGTATTGAGACTTACTTTTGGGTGAAAATATCATATAGTTAACTGATGATATGGCTTTAACATGTTTAAAGTCTGGTAAAGTATTTGGTACCTAGTAAACTTACCAGATGATGTCTACTTATTCAAGAGTATGACACTAAAATTAGGCATATCAAACGGGATGGGAATGCTGCAGCTGATATTTAAGTTGAGCCCCAAACTTAGAAACTGACATCTTTATGCCAACACCCAAGCCAAGGGACTACATAGTTGCAGTCAATAAGGCAACATCAGTTTGTTGAAAACTAGTGCAGAAGTAAACAGCCTGTTTGGAAACCTCGTCATATCAAGAGGTTGATGACCAAGGTAATTATTCAGATGTTAAGGATGCAGATCCTGCAGAGAAACTCAATGTTTTGTTTTGGATGTCACCTGATGTATATTTTACCACAGTACAATAACAACCCTGTTAGGAGGAGGAGTATTGGAAACCAGTAATTCCAAGAAAGTTGGTAAATAAATTTATTTGACTATGTCAGTTGGGTGTAGCAAAGTGTATGAAACTATTTGTAGACTTGTGTATTGGTCAGGAATGCAGAGGGATGAGACCAAAGTTGTGAGGTCATTCCTATCATGCCAAAAAAAAAAAAAAAAAAAATGTAAAAGAGCATTTAAAGGATGAATTGAAAGCAATTGTACCTAAGAGACCATTGGAAATTGTATCTGTTGATTTGTTTGGACCTCTGCGAAAGTCAAAGGCAGGGATCAAACACATTTTTGTTGTTATGCTATAGTGAATGCCACAGCTGTGGGTTTGCTAGGCAAGATGAAGTTGTTTGTTGAAGAGGTAGGCAAACCTGAAGTTGTATTGTCAGATAAAGGGACACAATTTACAAGTGAAGTATGGCAACAGGGAATGCTAAAGTTTAGCATTGTACCTACAACTGTAGCAGTAAGACATCCCCTGAGTAACCCTGTTGAGGACCTATTTTCACCAAGCACAGAAAGGTTGGAAGGATTTTCTAACACTAGTAGAATTAGTGATGAACCACAAAGGGCATGTTTCCACTAGCTTAAGTCCTCACATGTCAACGTTCCGAACCGCTGAAATCTATGTGTATACATACCTAAATTACCTGAAGTGTCTAATGAAAGTGTAAGTAAAGCAGAGCTGCAGAGGGAAATGTAAAGTTTCCAAAGTTTAAAAGCTAGAATTGGGATTGTTTGCTTTAGTTAAAACTAATCACATAAGCCAATTTTGGGAAAATGTGACGTGTACATTGTTTAACATGTATCAAGGTTCTTACAAAATATTTGAACGTGTACAGAATAATTGCTATGGTGTAAGGGATCAAGTCACAAAAGAGGTTATTGGCTGCTTCAATATAAATGCTATGCGGAGGTATCATGGGCCTGTTGTAGAAGCTGAGCAAGTGTAATGTACATAAAGTGTCAGAAGCGCAAGATATATGTGGCAAAAATTAGTCTACAAGGGCATGAATGCTGTATTGTGTGCAAATGTTTATTTGGGTCACTATGTGTATTTCAAGTATTTTCATGTGCCTAGATAAAGAATTGTTGATTTTAAGGGTAGCTACGTGATGTGGATTGTACTATGATAACCTACTATGCGATGCCATCAGGCCGCAGCAGTGGTGTTATTCCTGCTTATATTTGAGCACCCTAAGTGTTATGTGACCACTGCAAATATTTCCCATGCTACGAGCATGAATGTTTAGCCCAGAGAGATGCCGACTGTATATTTGAGCTGATACTAGAGAGAACATATCGCTCCAGCAGGTTTCCAAGAATAATTTCTTGCAATGTTTTTACATGTATGTTGCTAATGTAACCTACAAGTGATTTTGAGAAGAAAAACAAGTTGAAGCAAACATTTGAACATCATGATCTACCCGCACTGAAGCTAATAAACAGATGACAGGGTCACTTTCTGACATATTACTTTTTGCTGTGACACAGTCTGCGGTGAGCAGTTAGCCCTTGTCGACCCGTGTGCACCATCTCTCGGCGCAGCTTGTAAACTTCCCAGCCACAGAATGCTACCCACGTGCGCCCTGCCGGATGCAACGAGCTGAAGTGCAGTGAAATGAGTTCGTGCAACTCCTGTAAATGCCAGAAGGCGTAGTTTCTTTTACTGAGCGAAATTCATGCAAAGTGGTTTGTAAAAATTAGCTCCTTTAAATATTAGCCAGCTACAAATGAATGTGGTACAATCTCTTTTATGACCATGTATTATGACAGTATTTTATAAAAATAAGCAGTGCATCATAATCAGCATTAAAAGGGAACTCGGGGCAGTGAGCTCTTTTATTACAGCACTTTATTAAATTGTTTACACTTTTGTTTTTATGCATACAGCATCATACGCAACCTTCAAACTGCACAGTGTAAAATTACTTTAAGAATTTATTATTCAGTTAGATATTAATTTTAATGTTTGCAACAAATGCCATGCAATGTCTTTTTAATAATCTACACTGCCAATGTGCATTTTTCTTTTACAGGAATTAAAAATACCCCGATTGCAAACATTATGAAAAATATAAAAATTAGCAGCACATAATTTTTATTCAATGTTTTTATGTTTAATTTACTTTTTTTGCATGGCCTGCATTACTATGTTTATTTGTGCTCCTTCTGTGTCTCACATCATTCATTCTACATTTTTATCAAGGGACACAGTTGTGTTCTGGCGGGCATCTGTCACGAGACATTGACGACACCACGCCACCCCAGTTAGTCGTGGAAGTACGGGTGTAAGAGCAGGTTGCGTTTTGCGCAGCTGAGAAGTGAAGCATCTTTTGTAATGGTCATTTTCTCAACAGAAGACTTTAATTATTTTTGGAACCTTTTTGCTTCAGCATCGTGCACCTCCGGTTTTGCCTCTTTCCAGTGTAAATTTTCCTAATTATTTTTCATTATATCCGTAGACATTTTTGCCAGCTTCGGCCGGTGCGGGGCCTTATACTGCATGCCCACTGTGTTTCTATCGTGTACCATCACTTGCTACTTGTTAATAATAACGAATATTATTTTTAATCTGTGCATGTGTACCATCATTCTCGCTTCTCGAGGAATTTCAGGGTGACGGCTCTCACCTGCCATGTGTTCTACGTTCACGTAAGTCGGTAAATGTTTTATATAATCTGGAGGCAAGTGTTTATTTCTGTGTTGAATAAGGTGTGTTGGGAAGCTACAGTATCCCAGCTCGATTGCATCAGTAACAGAATTTATTCAGTGGCGTGTTGCGAAGCCCCAATATCCTGGTTCGATTGTATAAGGACCAACCTTTCAATCAATTTCCTGTCGGTGATTCCTACAATCACATATAGACACCAGGACACGGTCATTTAGCCTGGGCTTTTTGACTGCAGCCCACCTCAAGAGTCTCGCGTTGACCTGAGTGGATTCCCCTCAAGTGGTCAGCTGGCACCCACCGGACATTTCAACCTCTCTTGGCTCCTGTGACCACCTTAGTAAGCATCAGCTTGTGTATATATATTTTCCTGTCACCTGGTACTGAAAGAAGATTCTTACCTTATATTTACTTGTTTGGAAACACATAGTTTGGTTGGATTAATTGCTGAACGTAGTCTGTTTCTGCTGTAGAATCCGCATTGCTAGTTAAATTATTGGGAAAGTTGTTGCCTATGTTGAAGTTGGTGGGTTGGTACCTCTGCAGATCTTGTTTACAGCACATCGACACGAGAAAGCTGTACGCATGTGTTTAAGATTTTAAGGATGTGAATTATTTTCAACAACAATCACACTATTGGAAACTTGTTTACGATTTTGTTGATTTTTGCAATTTTATTTTGTTGACACATTTGTATGATATTTCACGATTTTGCATTGGTAATTAGGGAACTTAATAATGCAGACCTTCGTCACACACACCTAATACTAATTATGCTTCTATTGCGTATTTTGATTCCAAATGTAATTTGAACCTAAGGGTCACTACGTCACCTACCTCTAAGGTTTGGGCAAGTGAGAAGCGAGCAACGCAGAAGAGAAGAAGAGATTATAACATGGATAATCTATCAATTTGTTGAAATATTTTTTTTCCCTTCACAAGTGAAGTAAGTTAATTAAATTTTTGAAATCTCGTTATGAATTTGCCTATTACCTAAGCTTGAAAGTGAACTTCAAAAGTTTAAACTGAATTTTGAAGTGAATGATTATTAACTACTTAGAATTTGAACTATCGTTGTTTAACAAATTTTTATTGCACACTTTCACACGAGTGAGATAATGATTTTAGTGAGCACAACATAGTAAATCCTTGGTAATAAACACTTTGAAATTTGCTTGAAGTTATTACCAATGGAATTAAGTGATGCTAGTGGATTTTGGCCCAGTTGTGGAAAAATTTCCTGGCTAAATACACTACATCTTCATCCAGTATCCAACGATGCAGATGTAGTGTAGTAATTACATCTGAGGTGTTCTTAACATTTCTTTACCACTTCCAGCGATGATCCTGCTACAGGAAGTACAGCTTAAACCACGCCATTTTAACAACGAAAGATTTGAACATTTGTGCGGAGCACATGTGCAATGGACTAGTGCGCTCGAGAAGGAAGCGCATGATTCAAAGAGGAAGGACATTTCAAATTGAAATAGGATAAGTACAAAAGAGTTGATGTGTGTGATATTTGTACATATTTTGGATATTAAAAGAGTTGGAAACCTGAGTTTTATGGATAAGGTAAAGTAATGAAGTGCTGTACATACCTGTTGTAGGTATTGTACATGCTTAAAGGAGTGTTGTAGCAATCAGTTTTAGGTGTTTTCATGTGATTACTACAAGGAGAGGGCAGTCTGTGCCAAGTTACAGTGTTTATTTACTTTTCTAGTTCTTTATTCACTCTTAGTAATGTGTATGTTTTAATTGTACTTTGTATATATTGTAGAGTTAGGACAATGTTTACATAGTTTTGGAGGGATTATTGTGTTTATGTATTTTCTGTTTGCCACCATATTTAAATAGCTGTTCTCAATTACGTTAACGTCTTTCAAAAGTCGTGGTAAAATTAAATATAGTTAATTTTTATTCAGATTTGTATAAATTGTTAGAATTGTACTTAGAATGAATTTATCTTGTGTTAAAACTTGCTGAAATATGTATATTTCTGAGTTTTGATAGTTTTTGGAGGGCTTGCAAGCACCAGAAACAATAGGTATGCAATGTCTAGGACGTATATTTGTTGATGTTTACTAAAGCCACGTCACCAGCAGTCAGCTGTTTTGAACATTATAGGTCATTAACATGTTCCCGCTATCCTATCTCAGACAACTCCTTTTAGGATGCTGGCTGTGATTGATATAGGAATATTGCGCCAAAATCCGGGAAGTGGGTTGCTTGCTTGCCCAGTTCCCTTCTTCTTGTACCACGCTTTGTCAGGGACAGTCACTCTGCAAGAGAGTAGTCTCATAATGTGATTTTTAATTATTGAAATTTTTTGAAGTGTTAAAATATAGTGTTCTAAGTTGAGCATTACTGGTAGTAAATATGAGGCAAGGGCATGTGCAGAAGAGGCCCAGTAATTATGGATTTTTTTATTTATGAAGAGATTTAATAACATAGCCAGTGGTCCGTTGCAAAGTAGTATAAGATGGCAGAGGGGAAAGTATACCCGGCAGAAATATTCTAAGAAGTCCCACTCATGAATTTAATCACCAAGGATGAACATTTGTTTTGGAAACAGTCTGAATATTTTGAACTGAGAATTCTATGTTGACACATTTTTAAAGGATTTTTTTTTTAAACTTTACATTTTTATTGCAATTGGCATAAATTCAGATTTGGAGGACCACCACCCAAAGTGTACGCACAGAATTTAATAAATCTCATGCTGACTGTTTGATGCTCACAGAATAAAATTTTTAATTATTCTTATTCAAGCTTGTAAAACATAGTTAATGTATTACAAGGAAGAATTGCAAGTGTTTCATGAATGACAGGCATAGGTGTCGAGACGTTTGCGAGACATCGTTTTGTGTTTAATTTTTGCATCAATTTTCACAATTTAATTCATATTAAAGTGAATGAATTTTACTTCTAGTGTTTTTCGTGCAGAGGTAATTGTAGCGCCCAACACCAAAGTGTCTGCATGTCTATTGTGTATGTTTTCATTTATTTGCAAACTTTAATTCCTATGTGTGGGGAAACCAGCGTGGAGAATTTCTGAACATAGCTGGTTGGGTGATGTCCAGGAGAGTATTCTACAGCAATTACACTCCATTACGCTTTGTGCCAGTGTACACTGCACCGACAGTATCCACAATTACACACACTAGTTGTTGCTTTTATGTGTCTTCAAGTGTTCTGTCGAAGTGAAATAAGGAGTGTAAGTAAGGGTGTACTTGTGTGTTGGAGTATTCAACAAGACACCACAATGCACAAGCTCTTACAGAAAGTGCAAAACATTATTATTTTATATATTTGTCTTTCTCCACAAATTTTAGTAAATATCATGATTTATTATTTTTGCTGGCTGACATTCCCACACACAGGCAAAACAACAATAACCCTAGTTTTCCACAGTGGCACCCTTACATGGGGCCTGTTTCACAATTATGAAACTAGAGATTAAAGGTCACACACACCTGCCATAATTATTTGGCATACATTTTAATTGGTTTTTTAAGTATGTTATGGAATGGAAACTTTACTAGGCTAGTCAATTGCTGCCCTCCTAGTTTTTAAGAGTCAAATGGATGCTGTGCTCTAATTAAATTAAATGGCAACGTTTTAATCAGTTGTAAATAATTAAATTTTGAATTAGTATTTTTTAAAGATTTGTTCTGGAGCTAAAATTATATTTCTAATGTTGCATTTTCTCTTTTTGGTGCTCCAAGACAAATACTATGTTTCAAAGAACTGGAATCAATGAAACAAATTATTAACAACTGTGAGAATGATTGCTGCTATACATATTTTTTTAGTCATTTTAAAGGTGGTTTTGCCAATTCAAATTGTATCTATCTATAATAAAGGGTATTGAACCATGTTTTCTACTGTAAATTATTTTTTAATAGTTACTAATTAGTTAAATGTTTTTCAAGTATAATGATACATAACTGCTCAGATACAGTCATTGAGTCTGTCAAAATTGGATACTTAAAATAAGAAAGGTAGTATGTGCCAACAATGTGGAACAGAGATAAAATTAAAAAACTGCACACATTTAAGATTTTGCTTATCATACAATTTTAATAAGATTAATGTGTTATTAAATGTATCTGTAAATACATACATGGTAACAGTAACATGGAAATAATCATGGCCAAGAAGAAAAAAATTATAGTAACCAACACTTTGTGAATAGACACATGTCCTTACATTGTTAAGTCACAAAATGATGCCATGTACAGCTTTCTTTTTATAAGTACAAAAGCTATTTAGTGTGAAAAATACTTCACAGCCAATAATATAATGCTAATGTTAGGTTAAATGTTACGACAAAATATCTGAACAGAGAAAATACTTTGTGTTAGGACAACACCAACCAGAGTCACATATTTTTGTCTTACTATTCACCACACGGATTCCTGTAGGAAGCGTTATGCTCTTCCTTTTCAAAGTATGGAATCACGGCTCTTAAATCATTTGTCTTCTCAAGCCGATGTTCAGATGTATTAGCTTCGAAGGTTGCATTCTGTATGTCCATCACAGTTATCTCTTTTTCTCTCTAGTTTGGAATGAGATTCTTTCGAATCAACTGTACTTATACCAGCAGAATCATATGTAATGGAAACAGCTTTGGAAAAGTTTAAATTCTGTGTTGATATTACATTATCAGCTGTAGTCTGAAAATCAAAAAAGTCTGAGGGATATGTAGGAATTACGTTAAATGATTTGTTCACTCTAGCATCTCGCACTATTTTGTGTAGGTCACTAGGAATTAGTGCCTTAGTGACACACTTCCTTTTTTTTTTTTTGATCACAGCAAAATCCGAATCGCACGGAAGAAAGCTGTGCCCACTAACAAGAAACCGCTGCTTGATGTGCTCAAATAGTCCAATAGACGCCAGAAAAAGGAATAGAAATACCATCATATAGTTCTTGTTTCGTCCCACACAGTTATCACTCCATACTATCAGTCTTGGTTTGTTTATGACCTCGCTATTCAGTACCTTTAGAAGACATGAAGCTATTTCATTGCCTCTCCTCCCTGCAACAATTTCATCCCACATACACATGTATGAATGGTGTGTGTCCCCTAAAGAGATGCAGAAGTTTTAGCAAGACAGCTGACGATAAAATATCTCGCAATAAGTTAGTGTCAGCACAAACATAACCTGTTCTAAATCCTTTGAAATGCAGCATGTATTGCTGCCAGGTCGCTGTGATGCAAATATATTACTCTTCAAAAGTGTATGTGCTTGCTCTGCTTTTCTGTGGTGTAGCTCCTGTCTCATTTTGCACTTTTAGATTCTGGGGTGACGACTTTCACTTCAATGTTCAAGCAATAGTACAATTTACAGGTATCTTTTGTAGGTCTTTGGAATGACAGGTGAAAGAAATCTCTGAGGAACACTCAGATAACTCATAACTTACTGCACTGACTTCAGCGAAATTCTATGTTACAAGGCAGTGAGAACATATAAAATTACAAAACAATAAACATACCAAAAATTCATCTTTTCCAAGTTTATTAATTAATTAAAAATAACATCTTGTATGGTAAGCATAAACATTGAAACAATTAAAAATGATTCAAAGGCCATGGCCAGCAAATAAGCATTTACATAGGTTTGCATGACTATAATGATCATTAAAAGGATAATACTGAAAATTTTCACTACTGTGTCCACAATGACACAAAAATATGAAGCCCCGTTTAATGGTGCATAAACAAATAGTTCTCAGCAAATGACATGTAAAAAGGTGTCACTTTCACTGAAATCAAGGTACAACCAGAATGTATTTTTAAATTTTAGTATACGCTGTTGACCACATGCCATACATGTCACAATCAGGAAAATTAACTAAGATTGCCACAGTCATTAAATACCTTCACGAGGCACAGCTACCATTTAGGAAAATTACAAATTATATAGCAGTTAAAAATCATTTAAGCACTGATAAAATATGCTATGATGTAATTCCTTGAGCATCCTACGAGTGACTTTAAAATAAATGTATACCAAAACTAACATTTAAAATCCCAGAGACGAGCGCACCACGACCAAATGCGGCCCATCAGAGGGTGCAACTCTAAAAGAAATCACTTTAAAGTTTACTTTGAAAGGTTCACTAAAATCAATCAGTAACATTCAGATGGTACCCAGTAAAATGCGGACGGGCCATCAAAGCGTCTGAATTTAAAACTGTTAACGAGACAAATACAAATAAAACTACAATGATATGTTCCTCTACCATGGCTGAGCTGTGGATGCATGAACCAGTAAACAAGATGGCGGGGCCAGCAGAATGGGGCAATGACTCAACTACTAAGTACGCACTCATAAAAAACACGCAAGTACGCACATGCACCACGCAACACCATATTGAACAAAGCAGAAACACTACCAAAATATTACAATTCAAAAAGACTACAGAAATCATGCACCCAGCTACAATTATGCACTACTCACGTGCCAAACACTAGCCCAATTATTAACGCTGTCCACAACTCACTGGTACTTCCCTTCGTGGCTCCAAAACCTAACGCACGTTGCTTAAATTACACGAAAATGGATTTTACAATTTTAGGCATTACAGTTTAAACGTGATGTTCAACTCCATGGCGTAGTTGGACGTCCGCGCGTTCTAACAGCTCACAAGTTAGGAGACGAGGTGCTACAAGTAGACGCCCGAGGTAGTGTGTTGTCATAGGGGGACCAGTTTGCACTCAGCTGACCAAAGCACCCCCTCCGATGCTGCTCATGTGATGCACAGGAGGGTGAGTGGGGAGAGGCATAGAGTAGGGAGCGGATCTGAGTGGTGAGAAGCAGAATCACACTGCCCCATTCATAGTAAACCTCGGAACTATACGCAACTGCGCGGTAGCACCGTCGCATTACAGTTGTCTTTGGGTACATCATTTTGTAATGTGAATGCATTCTAGCTACATTCAGGTCTGGACTTAAATACTCCTTACTGGACCTAGCTCTGCTATAATGGCTACTTCCAACACTTGATAGATCTTCACCTGTTAACTTTCCAAGGTAATGTCTTGTCCATTATGTATAGTGTCTAATGACCAGGAATAACTGGAATTGTACCGGAATTTCACTGCCTGGGAAAATTACGGGAATTGCACGGGAATTTATTTCCCTTCCTCCTCTCCAAAAGTCTTATAATGTGGTCATGAAAGCCAAAATGCTTGGAGGCGAAGCAGCCTTGCTTGTGAATCTTGTGATTATTGCATCAACTGATGTTTTACTGCTGATGTTGACTGCGCCTGTCGCTCGCTACTAATAACGCACAGCAAAATACGTGTGTGTCGGAGAGACGAATGGCTCTATATATATATATATATATATATATATATATATATATATATATATATATATATATATATATATACATACATATACACACACACACACGCGTACGTTACCGTAAGGCATCGCTTTCAACTCTCACCATGCAGAAATACATGTTACTCTGACAGAAACAGGCACAAGTGCTAGGACAGTACGAATAGTTTGACTAGCCCTTGTTTGCTGTCTACATCATCGTTGCAATTTCATCACTAGAGTATGTCATTTTCGGCAAAGTTTATTTTGTAACTTAATATTGTTACATATTGATAATTTGGGTCAGTTTAGTAGCCTACAAGAGATTTCAAGTTAGATACACTGACTGCTGCTGTCTCGATTTTCTGAACATCAAAATTTACAACAAAGATCTTTCCTTTCAAGTTTACTTCTGCTATTACTTCATTATTTTTAATTAACCTACACCCTTTTCCCTCTTCTATTAATGTATGTCCTTTAGCCAAAGCTTGAGAAACTGAGAAAAGGTTCAATTGCAAATCCGGTACAAAAAGAACATTTTTCAGCACACGCTGAATTTCTTTATCAGCTACATGGCAAACAAAATTTATATCACCAACACCCTATGCCTTCAGTATCTTCCATCTACTATTTTAATTTATTTTGAGCAATCTCTAAAATTTATAAAATAATCTTTGCAAGGAGACACATGCTCACTGGCTCCACTGTCCAAGTAAAACTATCATTTTTGATCAGGTCTACTTGATTAGTAACACTGGCCATGCTAACAAAAGCATTTTTTAAAACCTTGTCACTCTTTGTATTTGAACTTCCAGACATTCCTGAGGTCACTGCACTTGCCATAATTTCATTTAAATAAAAGTGACAATCCTTTTTGAAGCGACCCAGCTTATTACAAAAATGACAATTTACTGCTGAATGAAAATAGGGAGCCCTCTGAAACTTTATACACATTTTGGGAATAATATTACCCATCGATTGACACCCCTTGCACTTCCTATGTGGCCAGCAGGCCTGTTGAAATCTTGCCAACAGTAAGGGTGTGGGGCATCGTGTCACCAGTTGCCCCCACATTCCCTCCAATTGCACTTGTGCTCGACTGCTGTTGTTTAGGGTACACACCTTTCGAGGCCGTCTACTAATTTATTACAAGTTACCTATTGTAATGAATTAAAGTAGGTTTGGCTCACGAACCATGCATTGCCGATGATCAAGAAAAGTGTAGATGCTGTTCTTGTCAACCTGCAACTAGGCAATCGTGACCTGCTGTAAGTTGGTCGGATGTAGCTGGTGTGGATGATGTGACTGCATTGGTGCAAGTGGGCATGAGGCATAATGTGGACTTCTGGTTCACGTCAACACACAAGCCTGATGTAAGCACACATATAACTTCCTTGCAGAGAATTAGACAATTAAGGTAAATGTTTTAACTAGTAGCTATCTTCATTTAAACAACCATATCAGTGCAGATACCTATATAAATAATGCAAAAAAAGTTAAAAATAACAGCTCTGTTGCACTCACCAGTACATGTTGCCTGGGTTTTCTTCTGCCTCCCTCACAGCCTGGACAGTGTACAGCATAAAAATTGTCAAGTGTGAAAGATCAAATTTTGTCCCTCCTGCACCACCAAAACGTTAATAATTTTAAGTACTATAAATTTCACATTATTTAGTACAAGTAAACTTAATTTTATTCTTGGTTATTGCCTGTATATCAGCTGCTATCACAATTTTGCAATTTGTCTCATGTGAGTACTTTTCTCGCATGCAGGTGAAAATGAATGTACACCATGGAAGAAGCACCTGTTCATCAGAGAACCCCCTCCCCCACTTCAATTTTCCAGCAGTGTAATCCAATAAATTCAGATTTCGAAAGTTGATTGAGAAGACGATCACAGTCATTTTTCTCACATCGTAAGTTTTCTACCGAACATTCCTAATAAACTCCATGATTCTTGGCAGTCCCTTTCAAAGAGTGCAAAATGAAGCAAGTCCACAAGTTGCTGGTAATAATCCATGTAAAGTTTTGTATTGTTACAAGATGCCTGACAGGTGTATCTGAGTTTGTGAGGTATGGAGGTTTTAATAAAAATAAAAACTGAATTTGTTTTTTAATTTATTCACACAGTTATTGTTTACAGCATTAAATTATCTGTCTCCAATATTACTCTTTCTATTTCACAGTAAGCACAATATGTTATGTATTTCACAGTAAGCACAATAGTTTATGTCGATTTCAACTCTAATCAATGTCCTTCTTTATGCCTCTGGTTATTGTAAATTAACTCATACTCATCATTAACACACACTCAGTCTATCTTTTGCCATCATTTGTAAATGTCTTTCACTCGCGCATGCAGTCCAATAGTCCAGTCTGCAGTCGTACTCTTCACTGTTCTGATGTCACAGATTTTCCTCCCGCTGGTCACTTCTCTCCCGTGCGCTTCTCTTCTCGCTAGAAGTCTATCGCTGAAACTCATCCATTCAACAATTGCTGGCTCGGAGGCCCGATGTGCATTTTACAGTTGCTGACCATGACCTGGAAGGTTTGTTGTATCTTGAGTCTAGTTGTGAGAAACAAGGTCAGCAATCCAAAGCATTCATCAGATGTCTCGAAGACACCAGATACCCAAGGTCGGAAGTGGCAAGCACCCTTATATGCAAAACATGCACACTTTGTAAACATTAATTTGTGAAAAGCTGTTGCATCTCCGGTTGCAATTGATAGCACGCTCCCGTCAATAAATCATGTGTGCCTTGCACGCTTACAGAGCACCAGCCTGAAACAATATGTACAGGATGGTTCACCTAACATAGGCACACCCAAAATTCCTGCAACGGTTGCAGGTCACGAAATGTGGTTTTCGATAGATGATACTACGTAACGGGGCAAGTAATTTGCTGCACAGTGACTATAACACATGTATGGACAGAAAAATTGACCATATATGACTTTTTTAAACTGAAAATATACGGTATATTTATTTCATCTGCATCTGAAAGCACATGAAAAGAGAAATTCAGTAATACAGCATTTGCAATGGAAAGTTTTGCAGAAACACCAAGAAATTATGTGCAAATATGATTAAGTTAGGCGAGTTTGTAGCATGACGCAGTGGACCTCTATTCACAGCTGTACGTAAACAGCTCGTACCGTGACTTATTCTGGTGGGACGGCTTCCTATAGCATAATAGTGCTTACCTAAATGGAGCAAGGGGCATGCAATATTGGACCATAGCTAGCTCCGTAGTGGAGGAAATACGGGCAATGGAAGTGCAAGTCTGATATCAATAAGTACATTTTATTCAGATAGCATCATAACTCAAGATATTTGATTCCTAAAGTCATTAACTGTACTGAGCAACGAAGTGCACACAGATGCACAACATATGCAGAATAACCCAACCTAAGAATAAATATGATCACATCCATATACATAGTACAAAAGAGCACAGTTATGGTTGAAACGCTTCATATTATCAGTGTTTACCAATGACAGCAATACATAACTGTAAATGCACATGTAGTGAGCAACGAGTGACCGGAAGTGTTCCTGGCATTATGCTGATACAAGCTGCCACAATGCTTTCCTGTTCAAAATACTGGCCTCTGCGCACGTGCACGACACGTGTGTGGTGAGCGCCGTCATGGGCTCTAGCACCGCTGGCTGTTAGCCAGCGTCAACAGGAGTTAAAAAGACAGGGGAAATGACAGATCCCTGAAAATATCTGCCAACCAGCGGCATCATCCGGGATGATTCCCAGATGTGAAAATCTGGGAACGACCCTGCAGCTGTCGGAAACAGAAGACAAACTCATCTTGGTTCACTCAGCTGAAGCATGAGACGTAAATAAAGGCACCATAAATAAAACAAACACTTTTTTTTTCCTATGGTGTTTATTCACGCCTATGCAGTTCATGATACAAGCCAAGCAGATCACAAGAACAGCACTGCAGTGTTCATTAATTATTTAGGTAACATACCCATCACAGCAATTGCAGTGCCGCATAATGAACGGGCAGCCAAACTACAACTGCCTAGTACAATATGCCCAAGTGGCAAATGCGTAGTGGGAGCGGGCTCTTACTACTGATAACTCCATAGCGCATGATCCCCACCTCTAATTACATTGCACCATAAACATACCCAAATAAGGCCATCATGTAGCACTACCTGAAAAAGGCATCGCAAGGCACAAAGAGTTCCTTCGAACACTAGTGCAAACTCAATCGCAACTACTTTTCAACACGAGCCAAACTGCACCAAAATAAACAACTGTATTTCCAGAACGTACTCAAAAAGGAAGAACATCTACAAACATCATAGTGACCCTTATCACTAATTCGTGATGCAACTTCAACTATGTATTTAGAAGAAAAAAAACTCATGACACACACACTGTAGAAGGTTGAATTTATGAGAACTGAATTTAACAAGGCAGCGATTTTGCAAGGTCATTTAAGGAACTGTCAAAAAAAAATTGTTGAAACATACAAAAGTCCCAAGAAAACTGTAATAAATCACATTAAAAACTGATTTTAAATATGTTTGCAAGTCCACAGTGATAAAATATATGCTACTCATAATTGGCATGCTGAGAGATTAAAAGAAAACTGGCGAAAATCAGTCAAAAAGTGCAGCAGTTGTGATTTGAAACGAGCTCTGTGCCTGAAGGAAATGCTACCCGCATGACACATGAAGAAACAAAGGGAGTAACTGTCATACACCCCCCCTCCACCCCCAACCATCACAAAAACCTGCAGTCTACGTGCCTAGTCTAGTTATCTCGCCTGGCCAGTGCATGCATAGCAACAAGTCTGGCCAATATCAGCGAGAGTTACACATCCCCACACCTTTCCCCATTCAGTTAATAGTGAGTACTACTATACTGGAATAATAACCATACATGGTGGCCTCATATGCAAAATTTTGATTGTGGTAAAAAGTATACACTACGTTTAATAGTCACACGAAAATGTTTAGCACAAATAGGTGAGAGAAGAAAAATAACCAGGGCCTCAAAAGTGCTCACTTTACCATGAACAGTCTTTATCATTCTGGCATATCTTTCATTCGCACAGTGAATTTAAATAATTTTTCATCAATACATTATCTGATTTTTTTCTCAACAAGCTACAGGAAATGGACTTTGCACTCGCTAAAGTGTGTCAGCACCCAAAGTTTACATTTTATAATTGCAACTAGGGATGGTCGTATGCAGTGGTGGTGTCTGAGGCCGTGCTCTCGGGCTCTAGGACTGACCAAATTTTTGTTCATTTTGCAGAATATTTTGTTTAATCAAAGTCTCAAATATGAAGTATTATTGACTCAAAATTAATGCTATTTTCCTTAAACAATACAATATTATTCAGTTATAGCTCATATTGTTGCCAGAGATAATTATTTGCAGGTTTTTAGCCTCGCACGCACTGCCTCAGTGCTCTACTGCCACTTTGCCAATCAGTCCATCGCGCTGGCCGGAGCCGCAAAGAAACACGATAATCTCGCTTTTGTCTGAGCGCCACCTCTGTGCTCCCTCGGCTCTGCACAGGGAAGGAAACTCAACAGCGCTACATGCTCACTTTGTGTGACGAAAAACATTCGAACTAAACTAGTCATCACTCATAAACTATCCACTTAAATAAATTCAAAATTTTACTGAGAAAAAAACTTATATTTTCTAACCATGATGCAATCATAATCTTTTCTTTACTGAATATATTTTCAATGTAAAAAATGGTAAAACAATGGTCTATTTTGTTTTATGTTGTGTTTTTCAGTATACACCTGGCCACATGACTAGGTGTATGTGCATTCAGCAAAATTACGTGAGAGTCGCAAATACAAGTTCAGTCTTTGAACTAGAATAAATTTTCAAGTGTTTGTGATATTGAATTTCAATATGGATATGTTTAAAATATATTATGATCATATCAATGGATTTGACAGAAAAGTTGTAATAAAATGAACATATTACAAAGAATCAAACAAAGAATATAATATAACTAATTCTCAATGAGCATTACATAGTGGAGGACATGATGTCTGTCTGTTCACTGGTTACTACTAAAACACAATGTCAAAAATGCAAATCTTATATAGAATAGACTAAGTATTTTTTAATCGCAAAGCTATGTTCAATACTCATTTTACGAGTAAGAAATTTATGAGCATAGTGATTTTGAGTTCATTCTTGAAAACCATCAAAAATTCTAAAATTGAATAAAAATACCTAACTATCTGCAAAAATGCAAGAAATCATTATCAAATCTATCACAAATTATGCTGGGCTAGCAAAAAAATATAGGTGTTGTAATCTTGTCCCTGATTGGTACCTTACAGTAAGAAAAAAAATTCCCGTGAAAATTTGTTTAAATCTGCAATTTAAAGCGAGTGTCATGATAAAACATTACATATGTATGTGAATAGAAAAAGGAAGGGACACCCTGAATCAGCCCAGAACATCCTTTCACAGACTCATTTATCCCCATCGGGTTGGTGACAAAGGATGGGTGCGAGGACGACACACTCGTTGCTGAGCAACTGTCTCCCACTCACCAATGACATAGGAGAGGAAATGAGGGCACACTTGTCCAATCCGAGTACCACCAAGGGCAGCAGAAGTTTATCTCTCAGAGCTGAACATTTCTTGGCATCACAACTAGCAATGGATGCCATGCGCTTAAAGTAATTACTGTAAGTATATTTAATTTATAAAAAAATATTCTGAAACGGAGACGAATAAAATATTTTTTTCCTTAGTCACTACTTTTAAAAAAATAAAAAAATTGATGTTTTCCTTACCACGTGCCATAAATTAATGGACATACAGTGCTTGGCCATTATTTGGCAACAAAAGTGTACACGTGTAAATGCCCTTCCAAATTATAGTTTCTTTCAGATCTGTCTATTAAAAATAATAATATTTCAATAACAAATTCTGTAATAAGCCACTGAAAATGGTCACTTCACACACTATAACTTACTTGCTGACAAGGGGAGGTCAAGTACACACATAGAGGGAAACTATTTATTTGGAAGACGTCTTACTGTTAAATTAAATTAATATTTTATTTAAATGTCATGTTGGCTATATGCCATAAATGATTAAACACAAACTTCACACAAAAAATTGCGAAAAGAAATTTATGGGTTAAAAATTGTTTAGTTTTGGTTTTGCAACTGTAGCAATTCTGTGACAGTATTCTTGGGAACCATGGACAGCTGCAAATTCAAGGTGTACTGCTGTTGCTAGAACAGAATTATTTGACAGTAATGAATGTGTGTATCCAATGCAGCAAAGCTGTATGTATTTTAACAAAATAATAAGTTTTGGAGTTCCTTTTCATCTGCTAAACAGTCCCACTGAGGAAATACTCTCCACAGTGTGGCAGGTATTGATTTATATTATTGGGGGCCATGGTAGTGTAGTGTTCAGACTACTCGCCCCCCCCCCCCCTCATGGGCAAACCGGATTTGATTCCCGGTAGGCTTGTTCCCAGATTTTCACATCTGGGAATCATCCCGGATGATACCGCTGATCGGCGGATATTCTCAGGGATCTCTCATTTCCCCTGTCCTTGCATTATGGTGCTGCTCCATTCTCGCCTCGGTTCCTCCTCATCGGCTGTCAAAACCTCAATGTTGAGAGCTGTCCAAAATCTCCACTCCTCCCATTACCAGTTCTTTTTAACTCCTGTTGATGCTGGCTAACAGCCAGCGGCGCTAGAGCCCATGATGGCACTCACCACATAAATACTATTTTTCAGTGTAAAATTTTTGTATATGTATTTGCAGGGTTTAATATACCATAAAATGTTTTACAGTGTTAGTTGTTATTTTTAAATGGTTTGATTATGAAATTCAAAGTGCCTGCAGCACCAAGATTAAGAACACTAGCGGTCACTGATGTAGATTTCAATAGCACTTTTAGCATACCAGTTAACCTTTGCTTGTGTACGTTTGCCAGATATTTCCCCCAGCAATATGCTTCGACTTTACTAATTTATTTCGCCCATGTGGCATTTTTAACTTAATCGAGGAGAAGGAGGAGAAAGATGTCTGAGAAGTCACGTAATCCGCAAAACTTAAATCAGGCGCCATCTACCTATGTTAGTGGTGTTTCATCGTAATTTTTGTATTATTGCTACATGCAATTTTAAGGGCTTTTCATGTATGTATTTGAGGGTATTTTCCATATTTGAATATTTTAGAGCATCATCATGTATAACCACATGGCTAACCAACGCCAAGTATATGTCTATGCCATCATTGCATTTTGAGCGCTTATTTATATAACACTGTATGTGCAATATTTTATTCAGGGTTCTATGTTCAATTTTGTCAGGGTTCCGTGTAATTTTCACATAAATTGATGCTTTTTGTGTTTGATCACGTGGTCACTTTCATGTTTGAATTTTCTGCCATCAGGAAAGTTCCACGCCTGCAATCACTTAAATTGTAAAGAGAATAATTTTCTTGCTCAGAATAATATTTCGTCTGAATTTAATTTGCCGTTTTCACAAAGAAATATTGCAATTCCATCTGCACCACGTGGTCCGCTACGAACTTCATCCAGCGACATCTGGACCATCTAAACTTGTTTTCACACAAGTATGTGTTTATTGTGAATACTCATCTCATGTCCCATCATCTTTAAAGGATCGTTATGTATTTTGTGTAATTTTGCAATTTGTGTACGGTGCAATTACTTCTGTCCTAGCCGGCTCTGTGTATAGACCGTCACCATACTACCCACATGCTGGCGGGCAAGCCCAGACGAGTTTGCGTTAGTGATGCCGAGTAGTCACACATGTTAATAGGTTTCATAAAGTGTTTTCATTTGTAATTCACTGTGTACTGTCTTCAGGGAAAAACAGTCAGTCCTCCCTAGCAGCTATCTGCCCTCTTCTTCCCTTGTAAAGGCTGTGCTTTCACGCACCTAGGTGAGATCATTTATCTAGGCGTGCCCTAGATTAATTGTGGGCTGGGGAGCACCCAAGCAGAATTGGCTAGTCATGGCCGAGATAATCATAATTTCATTGGCACATTGATGTGTACGCGTAGTAACAATAAAAACAAGTTTACAGGTAACCTACCTATATTATTCAGTAGTGACAGTGTCTTAGCCATATGTATTTTATTAAGTGTTTATTTCAAAGCGATGTTTAGTAAAAGTTTTGTATTGCCTACGTGTGTATGCACAGGTGAGATGGACACACAGAACCAACAGCATCCTTGAGAACCCTGAGCCTCAATAGTGCGGTGATTGGGAAGCACCGCTGGCGCCCATATTACCAGTAAGTATTTGTGTCATTGTTCATCTCGTGTCTCACCCAACGGCGTCAATGTTTATGTTAATAACAAATATAACATTTTTAGTTTAGTTTAAACCGGAACTGTTGGAAAATGTGTTATGATAGTTTATCATTTTAATAGACAGCAAAAAAAATTCTTGTGTGTATGCTGAATTAGTTTCTCGATTTTAACATTTTAGTTACAGAGGAGGTAAATTATAATGCAGATTGTAAAAACAATTTCCAGCATATATTTTAAACATTTTAATACGCATATAAATAAGTAAATAAATGTCTTACAATTCTATCATTAGTAACATAAAAATTTACAAAGATAAAAAAAATTGTCTTACAACACACACCAACAAGTCTGGACTTCTACCATACACCTGACATCCACCAACTGCTACGAGCCTGCCATAAGATATCAAGTATACACATGACAGCTTGCTGATGTAGGAGGGCACCCTGGGTACTCGCGAATACTTCTCTTGATGCTGGGATCATCTGAATCCTTCATACAAGCACAACGATATGAATCGGAGCCAGGCAAATAAAGCATCCTTGGCACACCAATCCAATCTCGTCTGATGCCACCACTGAAAGTGCAATCAAAGTAGTTACTTCAGGTAGCAAAACAAGTATAATAAAGTAAGCTAATAATGAGACAGTTGTAAGCTGGATATGGAATACTTGTAAACTGGAAATGGGACACTTCAGTTTTGAACACTACACTTTGTTCAATCTCATGGTAATAATGAAGCTAAAATTTTAGGTTGAGAAAAACATGTACAGAGCAGGGAGAGGGAAAAGTTGCTGAAAGGGTTAAGAAGATAAGGAAGTTGTGGTAACATATTTAAGTACGGGCCCTTTAAAAGAAATGATTTACTGATAGGCAACTCATCCACTTGAAGTGTCCAACTGTGACCACAGTGAAACATTTATAAAGTATATTTGTAAATGTGGCAGGATACGATTGGAAGTTATGGCAACTGTTTATTTACATTACTTATACAACACCAACTTTAAATGTTAGTTCCCTCCTCCCTATATCCCACTGTCAACATATGTCCATCTGTCCACTGCCTGTTTATTAACTTTATTACTGTATATGTATTAACTTTCTAGAAACTTAAATTTCAGAATTCAGCCATTACCCTTAACTGGTTCATTGTGACTTCAGCACTTTTTAAATTATCATGGCTGTGAAGGAATGTCACTGCTAGAACTACTACATTAAGACCCTCATATACAATTCTGAGCCAATCTGGTGCCAGGGATGATCTCTCAGGTGTGTTCCATTCTCATTGTTCTTTTTTTTTTTTTAAGTTTCCTTTTTTTCATACTTGGCTGGGATTCTACTTCACTAATAGACATGTACAATCTCTAGCCATTTCCTAATTGGAATGCCTAGTGTGGACAACAATCAACAGCACAAGTAAATATGCAGTTGTAGTGGCCAACGTGCATTGGGATTCAAACACACCAGAGAGACATGCGAGTTTTGGGGTTGGGTTGCAGCACTAAGAGCAGTTGGTAAACCACTGGTGGTTTACCCTGGGTTCACTAATATATGAAAGGCATATAAAAACAGAAAAATGGGGATCGCCTTTGTGTGATTAAATGCCCTCTTCCCCTTTCGAGAATATAAACGGCTGAATGATGGTGTGGGCCAGAGTCGCAGTATTTTTACCATGCATACAAGATGGTCCCTCTCCTTGGGGATTGAGCTAACTGATTTTTCAAGCACTTCAATTCTACAATAGTCTTGAACCATTATAAGTTTACCAAGACAGCATATGCCCTAACCGTGGTTAATATCTTCTTGTAAACCTTGTCTGGGTGCTGTGGAACACCATGAATAAAAGGGATGTTTTATTGTTACTGGAGGTGCAGTCTGTTGTGTACTCCAGATCTTCACCTATCCAATAACTAGTTGGATACAGCTGTGTGATAAATCCTTAACTGAACACTTTCAGTACACCCCAGAATTTGTATACAGTGGCTCTCTGTGAGATATGCAGTTGCTAGGTTTAGGCCATACAAAGTCCTGATGGAGTCAAACAAAGTCCTTAACTGGAGTACTTCTAATGAGAGTACTACTTTGTAGCCTGGTCTACAGCAGAAGACCCTTGGGGTTGTAATTACAGATGCATCTCGCAATGCATCTGTAATATATGAGACTTTGCCACTGTCAGTAACCCAAAAGTCACCAAAAAAATGAGAGACAAGTTTACTTTCTCTTATGTAGCTCGAGAGCAGTCTCTTTTCTGTATCATCTCATCCCCTCCTGAATCTAATCCCCCAACTTGATTCCACATTGAATAAAAATGCCCCAAGGTACTTGAAATGGCTGAAGTCTTAAGAAGTGGCTCCAATCCAAGTGACCAAAAACACACCACAAATGTCCAGAAAATTGAATAGAAACGTTCATCCTTGGGAGCTACCTTCTAGCTTTCACACAAGCCTACCAAGACCTGAAAAGCAGCATAGTAGCAGCTGTCCTGCATAAGTTTTGACCCCTGAAACCACTACACAAGCAATCTCACCATGCCTGCAGTTGCTGGTTGTAGAACACAGGAGGCAGAGAACAGTAATGACAGCAGGAGTGCACTGAAATATCCCTGACCTCTGTGAGGCTTTACCAAGAATATATGATCACCACCACCACACACACTGTAGGGATATCCCTACAGGTATCGTATGGTGGGTTTTCACCTGCCCTCTGGCAGGGTATTTTAACAGTCCACAGTACTGATACTCCCTACGAGCTCATCAGCCTGTCCCATAAAACCCTGCAAGCCATCTACCAGACAAGCCCACACACCAGGTACAAATGCCACTGTTTAGCAGCAACAGGTGGGGGTATCACAGCTGAACTATGAATACAGTGCAACAGTCTACCCCTAAAACTGTATATGATAATCAGGTATAAACCAGTGTGAAAATGCAGTGTATAAGTCAAGCAAAACAGACCAATGCTAAAATGGCCTCTTTGAAACTACCATCACCACCTCTGCAAACAGTGCCCGACTAAAAACTGCATATTACATTATGGTACTGAAAGAGAGAACTTTTAATATTTTAACAACAGTGCAATGTCTAAATTGGTTCACACTGAAATCAGTTCTATTGTAAACAGATTAAAGTAATAACTGTTATAAAAGTAACATATTTATGTATTTGCAGAGAGATTAAAATTTGATTGATGCATGGATGGTCATGTCCCTCATAATGGGTAAAAAGAAGAGATAAAGCTGGGCTTCCCAAAGTACCGTATTTAATTGACCTTGAACCACCTGCAGAACCAGGGGCACAGCAATAGGTAAAAGGGAAAGGCGGCCAAAAGCTTCAGCTGGTTACAGTAGTTGTCAGAGGTTGTTGCAACTAATAATTAGCACAAATACAAAAATATGATTCTATAGTCTTAATAATAAGAGAGCATGAGGATATGTGGTCTTTTCCACAGCCACTTGTTTCTGTACTCTTTATATACCAAATGCTGTAGGATCTATCAGATAGCAGGTATTTCTCCAGCACTGCACTCTGACTTCAAAAAGTCACTAATTTAAAATATAACTTGACCCAGATGCACATGCTACTGTTCTTATGCAGTGCTGCTAATGCTGCCTTCCCCACACCACTTTGTTTTATACACAAACACTTGCCATCTTTAATATCCTAAATAATGACAAAGATTGGTATGCACAAATGTTGTCTTGTTCTTCCTTAAACCTACGCAATGATTATAATGTCATTTGAGTTATTTTAGTTGTAAACTAGCTTCGTGTTAGTACATGCCATGTGGGATGGACTAAAACATTGAGTTGACATCAAACACAACAGCAGACATCTGTAGAAACGACTTATTCTTGTTATGGTGGTAATTACTATAAAAGAAGTTACATGTATCCGTTTGCTCGGTGCATACAAGTTTTAACATGCATCTTATAAGTCAGCAGGCATCAGGACTTGATGCACCACATCTCCTTAAATACATTGCCAGTTTCGTTCCTCCTCCCCACTCAAGTAGATGTATTATGCGGGTCCTAGCGCAGCCCACTTTTTCCAACAATTTTGGCCAAAAATACAAAAATAGCATCAACTTTTACTTGCTATTTGTAATGAAAGTACAAGAAAAAATTAAAAACCCAAAATCTGAAATTTAATAATCAAGCAAATTTAAGCTACAAGCAAACACAAAAGGACTGTGCAGAAATTTTGATGCTATAAAAACAAGCAATTTACACCAAAAGTGCAAGAAAATAGCATTAAATATTTCCCGCTATTTGTAACGAGAGTGTAAGAAAAAAAATTAAAAACTCAAAATTTGAAATTCGATAGAAGAATGATCAAAAACAAGCAAATTTAAGCTAACAAGTAAATTAAGCAAAAATCCAATTTAATATTATCTTATTATTCTTTACATTTTATATTCGAAGTTCTACTAATTTTTTAAAAACTGCTTCTATTTGCTATAGATTTTCACCAATTTCTCGAAATTCATATTTATCATCAATGACTTCTAAGAGTGATAATTGTAAGAGTTGTAAATTTGAATGAAATTTGCAAACTATATTTTTAAGATCTTCAGATGCATTATCTAATATATAGGAAGGAATTTTTGACCCTATCACCTTTTAAAATGTTTGTCAAACCGCAAGGCAACACAGGCATTTTTAGTTTTTTTTTTTTTTTTATATATGAATTTGGCCATCTAGCGACCTCAAGAAACTCAAGACTTCTGGTTCGTCGTCTTCTTTCTTCCTTCCCAGAACTTCCTAATTTTTTCTCGGTCTGTCCTCCGGAAATCTTAGGTTGTCGATCAGTCACCTGATGTTCTCTCTATTGTTGAACCGTTCTTCTGTTATCCCAACTTTTTCTGCATCTTTCCTGGCCTCTACTATCCATCCTGTTGTGCATTTCAATTTTGCGATGTAGTTGAATATTTTCTTGGCGAGTCTACTCTCAGTCATTCTTTTTAGGCGTCCATAAAATTTCAGTCTTCTTTCCTTCATCGTGTCTGCAATTTTTTCGGTATTTCTGTATAGGTCTCCACTTTTCCTCTTGATCCATGTGTTGCCTGTGTTTTTGAGTGGTCCCAAAATTTTTATAAGGATTTTCCTCTTTTTTACTTCCAATTTTCGCAGTTCTCCTTTCTTGTTCATCATCAGGAATTCTGATCCATATGTTGCTTCTGGTTTTACAACTGTATTATAGTGTCTAATTTTGGCTTGGATGAATATTGCTTTCTTATTACAGTGGTCTTGTGTTATTCTGTATGTCAATTCCAATTTTCTGACCCTTTGTTTGTTTGTTGTGTAGTCCAGTCCATTTGGTTAGATCCATTCTCCTAGATATTTAAATTTATTAACCTTCTTTATTTGTCCATATTCTGTTTTCATGTATCTTTCCCCGTTATGCCTGTATTTGATATATTCTGTCTTTTCGCAGGAGATTTACAGTCCTGATTTTTAGGCTATTTCATATGTTTCCACCATGGTTTGTGCGTCTGTTCTGTTTTGTGTTATTAATGCTCGTCGTCAGCAAATGCTAGACATTTCACCTCAAAGCTTCCTTTTCCTTGTCCTATACTGACTCCTTTCACTCGTTTTTTCTTCCAAATGTCTTCCAAAAGTCTGCCTCTCAAAACTCTCAATATTTTTATAACTCATTTATAAGTAAAAAATTTATATATAAATGGCAGAATTGAAGGGAGTTTCTTGAGTTAAATTACTCATTGAAAGATATTTGAGGATTATGCCATTGCAAAGTTCTACTATAAATCTCGGAAAAGAAATTGCAAAAAGAATTCATGTTATTAACTCAATGTATGGTTTACGAGGACATGGAAATAATTTTTACATGGGAGATACAATAGTACAGCTAGGAAATAAAAAAATTGGTAACTGTTAAAAATAAAGATTATGAATTAACAGAAGGGCTTTCTAACGATAACAAAAGAAAAAGAGGAAGTTCTTAAAGGTGAATTCGCCAATAATGATTATCAGAATTATACAGATATTGTTTTAGCAACCAATGTTGCATTTCAAAAATTTGATCCTAATAAGAAAATAAACTCGAATAAAAGTTGGAAGTACACACATATATTTAAACCGATTTATGATAGTTATATAAAACCTCAATCAACATCAATGCCAAACACACCAGAAAGACCGATTTCTACAAGAACTCCTAGATCTGGAGAAGGCATAAAAAAAAATAAAAAAATTTGCCAAAAGAACATATTTGGATGGGCAGTGTTAGAAAATTAATAGATAGATTGTTAATTATTCATGGCAAAGAAAATGCTGGAAATATCAATTATTACAATGAAAAAGTATGTATAATAAATATGTAAAACATTAAATTTTCTGATTTTGTTGTTAATAATCCAAAAGGAATTCCTTATCTTAGAAAAGTTTTAAATGTAATTCCACAGTCATTTTGGAACTCTGAAAAACATGGTAAAGGCATTATAAACTGGGCATTAAACAATTTAAATTTACACTAAATACATTTGCCTTGTTATAATTATTGTGGACCACTCACAAAATTAAATGAAAGACTAGAAGGGGGTGATACAGGAATAAATTAGACGAAGCATGCAAATATCATGATATTGCTTATAGAGATCATAAAGATTTAGAATCTAGATATAATGATACAATTTTACAAAAAGAAGTAAAAGAAATCATGTTGGATAAAAATACTCCAATTGGAGAAAATATTGCTTCTGCTGCTGTTGCCTCAACAATGTTTACAAAAACAAAATTAGTTTGGGGAATTAAAATGTTTTATTGATTATATACATTTTCTAAACTTATAAATGAAGATAAGAATTATAACTTTCGATATTCCCTTTGAGGAATTAAAAAATTTAGGTATAGATCAATTTTTTTACAAATGATCAAATTGAGAGAAAAAAGAAAAAATTGAAAGAAGGCAAAAGTTTCAAATTAACTTACAGTTAAAAAGATGGCCAAAGAAAAAACTGGCACTGTTTTACATCGTGGAGGAATTATATCAATTATAAGCACTTGGTGGTTTAGCTGGAGGAGCTAGTGCAATTTATAATTCTGTTGAACTAAAAAAAATAAAAAATAATTAGAAGGACAACAGAAAGACAATTTAGCAATGGAAAATAAATCTGGAAGCAGATTAAAAAGAGGATGGCCAAAAAATTTGAATATTACCAACAATCTAATATTGATATTGAAAAATACGTAAAATTATTAAAAATTTCAGAAAGGTTTATATGATTGATGAATGACCTAAAAGTATGCCCAAAAATGAATGTGCTGTTGTAAATTTTGACATTTCAAAAAATCCAAGAACTCACTGGGTTTATTATTTTAAAGAAAACAGCCATGTGTACTATTTCATCTCATTGGGCGGCAATATTCCTAATAATTTAAATAATTATTTTAAAAACAGAAATGTTTATTACAATGATGAAAAAATTCAGAATTTTAATTCAGTTATTTGTGGACATCTATGTTTAATTGTTGAACATCTTTTTTCAAAAGATTTTAAGTTAAACTATATAATTTTTTTGTTATTAAATGAGAGATATATTTGTAAAATCATAAATGAAATCATTAAACAAAATTTTTGACACTAATACTTATGCTTTAAAAACATATGTAGATTAACAATGCAATTCAGGTGTTTCTGCTTTACAAAATAAACTTACCACTTGTTTTGATTTTACAAAATCTTATGTTTCATTTTTAAATCATAGAATTGTTAATATAGCGATCCCATTTATGGAAAAGATGCTGTCAATAAAAGATTTTTTGATAAATATATAGCAGATTATGCTTTAAAAAAGGATGTAGATTCAAAATACAATACTAGTGTTTCTGATTTAAAAATACGTAGAATCAAAATGTAATACCAGTTTTTCCGCTTTACGAGACCAAATAAGCAAAGTTTTTGTTTATGCAACACAGTATGTTTCTCTTCAAAATTGTAGAATGAATAATATGGTGGACCCTGTAGATGGATAAGCTGCTGTCAATGAAAGATATTTCAATAAAGAAATAGCTGTTAAAATGCAAAATTTAAACAAAACAGTTTTGAATTATTGTGATACATTTGTTAACTTGAAAATTGAAAAATAAAAGAAAGAAAAATCACATATATTTTATTTACCTGCAAAGTGGAATAAAAGTAATGATAATTTTCACTTAGATAATAATAAAATTTTCTTTACTTTTTTGACTGAGTGCAATGTTTATAAAATAATTACTGTTAATCCCCATTTACCTGACGATACTGTGACTGTTATTAAGTGATCTCAAAAAATAGATTACAGTAAGCCTTTTGATGTTAACAAAGGCGATATTTTAACTTTAAAAATTAAAAAAAAAAAAAAAAAAAAAAAAAATCTGAATATGATGATGGTTTGATGACTACAATAGGAGTATTTGAAAAATATAAAGTAAAGATTAATTATTTTTTAGCTATTAAATGGAGAACACTTGGTGCTTGAAGTGTAAATAATAATATAAAAACTGAAAATACTAAAAATGGCCGACTAGTTCAATAAAGTATATGTTCAATATGTAATTCTTATAAATCAGCATTTTTTTTTTAATTTTTGCCCACTGCGAGAGGGAATAATTAATGAATTATATAAGCCTGCAAGAAGAAATTCTCCAAGATAAAAGTCATTTTGTATGGTATTGATGATTTATGGCAAATTGATTTTGTGGAGATGAATACTGGCAATTTGAAAGAGGAATATTACATATAAACAATGGCTACAAATATATTATGACAATTATTGATGTTTTTTCAAAATTTGTATTAGCCGTACCTATTAAAGATAAAACAGCTAAAAATGTAGCAATTACTTTAGAATCTATATTAATTAAAAGAAAACTGTGTAATATTCAAAGTGATAATGAGTCCGAATTTTATAATAAAATATTTGATGAACTTATGTAAAAATATAATATCAATCATTATTCTTCTTTTAGCGAATTGAAAACAAGTGTTGTTAGAAGATTTAAGCGCACAATGAAAAATAACATGTGGAAGAGATTTGCTTTGAATGGAAATTATAAGTGGATCAATATATTAGATGAATTAGTGAAAGAATACAACAATATAAAACATAGCACTATCGGCATGAAGCCAATTGAAGTTAATAAAAACAATGAATAAACTTTAATATCACCATATGTGTTTACTGAACCAAAATTACAAGTTAAATACAACGTTGGCGATGTCGTTCGTGTAAGCAAACTAAAGTTTTTTTTGAGAAGGGTTATACCACTAATTGGTCAAAATAGTTGTTTCCTATTTGTAAAGTTTTAAATTATGATGTGCCTACTTACAAATTAAAATACACTATAGGTGAAAAAATAGAAGGCAGTTTTTATGAATTCAAAATTATGAAAACAGACTATCCCAATGAATATTTGGTCAAAAAAGTCTTAAAAACTAAAGGCGATAAAATTTATATAGAATACTTAGGTTTTTATAATTTGCGTAACTCTTGAATTAATAAAACAGGTTTTGTAGTATTTCAATATTTTTTTATAATTATCTAATTCAAATACAAAAACGTAATGCATATTGTATTAATGGTCGTTTTTGACGTTCGTTTTAATGTAAACCTGTTTTCAAGAATTAAAAAATTAAAAAAAGTCTTTTATCTTATTTCTGTACTATCCATTATTCATTTTTCGACTCAAATCTAAAGCGATAAATCCATAGTCTTCCTCCCAACACTTGGCACAAATATCTTTTAATAGCTCGTAAGGCATGTCTCCCCCAACAAAATCATTATAAATGTGTTAATTTTTAAATGCCTTATCAAAATCATTTTGTATCAGAATATTTTTGGCTTGGTTCAAACTTTTTGAGCAAACATATAGTTTATTAAAATTTAACCATCCTAACATATAAATTAAATTGGTCAATAAATTGGTTTTCCCACTATTGCTTGGACCTATAATTACCCCTATAATATCATCAGCCAATAATTTGCCATTCTTTTTATTTTTAGAGCTTTCTTCAGAAATCAAAACACAGACACCCCAATTAACTTTGTGCAGCATAGGCTGCTTTGGATGCTACCTTTTCATTTGATAACAATAATTTTTGTAATAAATGAATAACAAAGTATTTAAGTTGACAAATAATAATTCCATACTGAAGAAGCAGCTTCATTATGATATCGTCCATAGTGAAAATCGATTGCATTAGCTAGTTTTCATAAAAAAAATTTTGACTCCAAATATAGACAATAATACTATAACGGCAATTGAAAAAATTAGTGCTGACGTTGAAAAAAATGAAGTTACAATTATTCCTAGAGGCCAATACGATATTGACTCTTTGAAAGAAACTATAAATTCAATTGATCCATTTCCAACCAACAACATTGAATTAACAGCAGATAAAAAAAATAGAATATCTATCAAATCTAAGTTAGACATTAAATTTGATGATCGACCATCTGATATTCTTGGTTTTGAAAGAAATATGCTTATCAAAAAAGACAAAATTGTCGTAGGTACTAAATTACCTCATTTAGACCCTTTTAAAACAATAAATGTTCATTGGAACTTAGCATATGGTAAATTTGTAAAATAAAATGAGTCAAATCATTTAGAAACAGATATAATAGCCAGTTTTCCATCAAAAACAATGTATGGGTTTAGAGATTCTATTAGTTATGAGCCTGCATATCCAATTTATTATCAAATTAATAATGACGAAAATGGTAAACTGATTTTGATGGTGCTGATATCGATGTTGTTTTAGAAACTAAAGAAGTTTAAAGGTGTCCCTTGGAAATTGGATATTTTTTGATGGAGATATATTTATTTAATTCTCTTGGATTTGGCTTAACTGTTGATATTTTCTTTAATATTGATTCAAAATCTAAATATTGTGAAAGGAACCTTCATTGTATGTTTGTAATTTTTAAATTTTACTTGCTCTCCTTATGAGGGTAAAGTCTCCTTACGAGGGTAAAGTGATTTTTACTGCTTCATTTTTAGAGCAGTCTTCTGTATGTTTATTTAAATTCTCTTGAGAATAAAAGAATTTAAGACACATATCACATATATAAACTTTACTTTTATGATCATTTTTTTGTGCAGAAAGCAGTTTCGATAGATCTTTTATCCAACAATAATGCGAATTTTAAAGTAAATTTATATGTTTTTCCTTTTTCTTTTTTATAAGTTTTAGTGGATATATTGTAGACTCATCTTCAATAGAATATACATTTATAGATGTATCAATTTGATTTTCAATTTTTTGTATATCATAAATTGTAAAAGGATATTCATATTTAACTATTACTTCATCAACATTAAGCCTCACGTTTTTATATTTAGATACTCTTTGTGGATCTTTTTCTAATGAAACAATGCAGATTTTACTGCCCAAAGAAAACATTTTTGAATGTCATTCTTCACATTAATTCATGCTTTTCTATCTTTAATTGCTTCTGGTAGTTCAATACATGATGCTCCATTTAATGGATTGTACTTATTTATAGCTGATTGTATTCCAATTACTCCATCTAAAGCCCATTCAGATAATTGTGTAAGTAATTCATATGTTAAGATTAATATAAATCTTTGTAAATTCTCCTTCATTTAGTATTCTATGATTAAATAACGGAAATGTAAATAATTCTACTTATTTTGTTTATAAATAAATAATTATAGAATGGAAATATTTCTGTTAGTTCTTTTTTATCTTTGGGATATAATCCATTGATATTTGCATCAGCCAGAGGTAAATTTGTAAAAATATTCTTTGTTATCCCTTCTTTTACCAGCTTACTTTTATTTATAGGTTGTAGAAATAGATTATTATATAATTTAAATTATTTTTTTAAATTTCTTTCTTTTCTTTTGAATATAGTTGTTTGATATTGGCATAAAATAATGGCAAATTTGCACATTTCCTCTCCCTTTGCTCGTATATACTAAATGGTATAATAGCTGTAATTAAATCATCTTTCCTTAGAGTATACCAAAGTCTAATTATAAATCATCGCTCCTTAGATTATAACTATATTAATTTTTTTAATCTCTACCCATAATTCTTAGCTCCTGCGCTGTCTTCTCGCCCAACTCAACTGCAAAATTGTTCGCCTCCATTTTTGAGTGTATTTACAAGAAAACCCATTTAATGATATTTTAATTTTCATAGGCTATTTGATACCTTGCTTTTTTTAAATAAAAAAAAAAACAAAGTTTTTGTTAATATTAATATCAAAAGCAATATTTATTAATTATTTTACTTCTTACTATGATTATATTTCTTCATATACTCATTATAACAAGCTTTACATTTTGTTATATTTTTGTCCTTAATATTTTTATGACGATAAAATAGTTTTACAGATTTATTCTCATTAAACACTTTACATTTTTTTGTCGGATAATTATCGTGTTGTTTCATTTAAATTATCTAATGCTGTACTGTGTAATTTAGAATTTTTATGTGTTTCAAGAGATGTATTATAAACATATTTTTCACATTCGCATATCTTCTCTTTATTTAATTCATAATGCTTTGTACATTTTGCAATACAGCATTTTTTACAGATGTTATAAAGCTTATCTTCTGCACATTCATTAAAGTAAAAATGTTCTTATGTTTAATACTTTGCAATTATTTTTACATTGCTTAGATGTGGTATTGTTTTACATTTCGTTGGCATGCAGCAGCGATTCCATTTTTAAGTTTATTTAAAAGGAAATTTTTTTTAGAAATAAATACATTTATTTTAATAATAAAAATAAAATAATTTTTAATTTTATTTTTATATTATATTTCCTTATAAACAAACTTAAAAATGGAATTGTTACATGCCAAGTTTAACAATTTGTTCAATTTGAAGTTTGGGAAAAAAATTAGTTGCATTCTTGATTCAAAGTTTAAAATTACTATACCAGATAGCTATGTAGGTCTGTTTGATAAAAATGCTTTAAAGTTAATAAACGAGAATCTAAATGATCTACCATATAAAGGCTTAAAAGAAATAAAAAATTCTATTATTTTTATTCTATCAATTTTTTTAAATGTTTTTTATGTGTAGTTTTTTCATTAAATTTCAGATGAGTTATTAATTTTTTTCTTACACTTTTAGTGTAAATTGCTTGTTTTTATAGCACCAAAATTTCTGCATGGATCTTTTGTGAAATATTGCAAAATTTGTGTAATTTTAGGCTTAAATTGCTTATTTTTCAATGAAAATTGCTTGTTTTTTAAACTAAAAATTGACGTTTTTATAAATGTGAAAAAGTAGCTTGAAAACAATAACTTTTTCTTATTTTTAACTTAAATTTGCTTGATTTTCATCGTTTTTCATTAAATTTCAGATTTTGAGTTTTTAATTTTTTTTCTTGTACTCGCGTTACAAATAGGAAGTAAAAGTTGATACTATTATTCATTGTATTTTTGGTCAAAATTGTTGGAAAACATGGGCTGCGCTAGGATCCGTATTATAAATCCTTTCACTCACTAGTACCATCTGCTTCTAAGAGAATACCTTCATCACTCACCTTGCAGCAAATGAGGTGCCAGACACAATAGCACAATGCAAAAATTCAAAACTCATCTTCCACTTACTCTGTTTTACCTATTATGTCCAAACTATGCATATGATGGTTTTGTTTTAAAAATTGTCAAATTCAAATCTACACAAACAAAAAATGAACTACCTAATACCTAACCAACTTGTCAACCATGCTTCTAAAATCATTCTAATTATAATAAAAAGGATGCTAATTTCATATAAAATAACCATTAAACTTTTTTGATGCATTAGATGCTACAATAAATAAAAGTGAAAACATCTTTGGACCTGAATTTTCGAAGTTTGCAATTATGAGGTTTGAAATAATTATAGAAAAAAAATATTAAAATGTTGTTGCTATGACTTAGCATACTGGAACTCAATATCACACTTTAATAAAAATAAACAAATATTTTCTATTAAGCATACAAATTAACATAGAATTCCATGTATCACTCCAAGGGGAAAGAAGACAAATTTGTATTAATAAAATTTTTATTAATGAGGTTACATTGCAAAGCAGTCACTAATGTGGGATCTGAAATAACCTCTATCACACAAAAACTATGCTCAGTAAAAATAGTAAATGACAACTAACCTCATCTTGGAGCACCATACATTCGTCCCTGATTCACGGTTCCATTCTGAATTACATGGAGGATACTTCATCTCAATATCTTCAGACTTCCTCTTATTTTCCTCAGCTTCTTGTAACGTGTTCATCACATGCTTTTGGTATTCAGTGGGATTACCATAGCTGTCATAATATCGACCTATTAGTTTCCCTGTAAACAGTGAACATAAAAACATGACTGTAAATGTAATTTCCATAACATTTACTTTTAATCACTCCCCCCCCCCCCCCCCCAACCAAAATAACATTTGAGGAAATTTGGGGTAATATGGGTATAGGCTGTTCATGGTAAACAGAGCACTTATGAAAGTCCTGCAAAATTAATATTGTCACGGGCTTGCTCACATTATTCATGCATCGGTCAAGTAAAAATGTGAAATTAGAAACTTAAGTATTTTAAAAATTTGCTAATTCTTAATAACCTGTTGAGTTGTCGTATGGCGCAGGCCTAGCATGTTCAGATGAGTTTCCCTGCTGTGCATCGGACTCAAAACCAGAATCTGCAGACTGAGGTAAGAGAAGACTGCATCATCACAAAGCGAGCGAAAACCAAAAATTTTATGTTCAGAAATGGCTGCTGGAAACGAGAAGACACAATCCATTGTTGCCAGCTGACTGTTTACATACATGCGCAACATCTGCCAACAGCCAAACAGAACTTTTGTGCGGGACTAGCTCCCAAATGGTCCGGACCACATAGGGTCCTAGAGAAGATCAGTCAAACATTGTATTTAGTACAAACAGGACCGAGGAAAAGGTGTAAGGTCCAAAGGGACAATATTAGTGTCGCTTCCGTTCCCGACGACGCTGACAAGCTATGGCTACCATCATCCTGCGGTAGAACGAAAGCCAGAGCAATACCAGAGGCAGAAGTCCACCATCATCACGCGGGCAGTCACCCCTCGACTTTCATTGTATTCCACCTGCCACGTCGCCTGCTGCAGCACCCGCCACAACAACAGTACAGTGGTCGGCAGCAGAAGACATGACACCAGAGACATGTGGGGAGGGGAAACGTCGCCCCTCAAATTCCGTGGCTTCCCAGCTGCCATGCTTGCCACAACAGTACAGTGGTCGGCGGCAGAGGAAATCAGTTACATGTGGGAAGAAAAAATGTCACCCCACAACTTTCGCTGCTTTCCAACTGCCGAGCAGCTACCTGTCACAGCTGTAGCTCAATGGTCAGTAGCAGAGCTCATAGACATGTGGGGGAAGGTGCCAACCCCCGCACTTAGCAACAGCGAGCTGCAACAGGCCCCGAAAGAAGACGGGAACAGCATTTCCATCGCATCCACCTGTTTGTCGGTGTATCAACGGCCGGCCCACCCACAACAACACTGCTGCGGGCTACCGTCCCGCTTCAGGTACCATACTCACACCCGCCAGGGCTCATGGATGCCAACCCAAACTGCCGGCATGCACCCTCCTGCAGGCTCTATGTCACAGGCATCTGTAGCCACTTCGGACGCTCTACATCCTCAACATCAGCAACTGCCAGAGACATCTCACAAGGTACGGAACTGGCCATTTCCTATTTACCAGCTGAGGCAGCACCCCTTACACCACCCCACCATCTGCTGCATATCAGCGTAACCAGTGCTACGAGAGATTGTTGCATTGCAGCAGTGATCTCCCCGGGTGGGAGGAGGGGGGATTTGACGTTGCGCTCATTGTCCCGCTCGGGACGCAGCCAACTGATGCTCTGCTCATGCATAAGCCACGCACGATTGTGCATTCAGTGTATGGGGTTATGTAAGTTGTTCATGCGAGAACAGGTCTTTGAACCGCTCCTGACCCACTCGACAGTGATACTAAGAGAGAACTCAGCCCAGCAAGTGCATAGTGTTGTTTTCATGTCTGTCCCTGAAAGCAGAGTCTAATTTATAAAAGGGAAAGTGTTATCTCCCTTATGATCCCCATAACTGAAGTGTAATAAGCTTTAGAGTGCAAAGTCACATGGTACACGTAATGCTATTAACCAATGACTTGAGACTCTCTAAAATTTTGCAATGTTTGTGCCATATGCATTTTGTTTGAAAAGGGCATATTTAAATTTCTCAGTTTTTGTTAATGTGTAACGTAAACAATCTCTGCAGTTCCGCCATGTCATGCAACATAATATTAAATTGTTCTTTTAATATTATATTGATCTTTTGATTGCCCGTGTAAGTGTTACATGTCTTCTTTTAATTTATTATGATGTTGAAAATGCTTTGTCAGCCTGTCCATACAATTTTATTTTCTCTGACTCGCATAGCAACAAGAACACTAAACATTAATTAAATGATTTATTAAGTCAAAATTACTATCATAATTCCTATGGACCTTATTTCATGCTTTTGAGTGTTCTAACATATATACTTGTTCAAATGTGTGTATTTTCTTCATGGTGCTGGCAGCAGATCTCCGTTAGGTAATGGGATCTCCGAGCCACCATCCTCAGTCTAGACCAGCAGGCCAAGGAAAATGCACGTGCTTCATATTGCAGGGGACTTCAACTTCTTTTGTGTGGACATTGTACCTGCAATAGTAAGTTTATACATCCCGGAATCTTTTATTAACACAACCCCTGCACTTGCACTCAGCTCTGTCAGACTCACGGCCTCAGAGATTTTACTACCATTAATTCCCACTCGTGCTTAATAGTGCTTTTACAGTGTCTGCCTATAGCAGTCCTGGTATGCGGTGCCTGGTTAATTCGAGGGACATAGTGTAATACAGTGTGTGTGTAATCTCACTCAGTCAATATATGTTTTCAGATGGACCTCATCTCATTTCCTTTCATTTGTACTTAATGTGCCTTAGGGATCTGGTCCACTATAGGAATCCACGTGCTCCGTATGAACAGTGTAATTGTGTAATAGGCACTTTGCTCTTAATATGAACATTATTATGCTAAAATGTGTGCTGTGAGGGGACCACCACATGGTGCTATAAAAACAAGCAATTTACACCAAAAGTGCACGAAAAATAGCATTAAATTTATCCTGTTATTTGTAACAAAAGTGTAAGAATTATCAGATTTGTATACGTACAACCATTTCCTGTGTCTTATCATGGAATGGGGTTGTCAAGCTACACCAGGAAGGAGAGCACACATTGTCGCAGAATTTCCGGGACGTATCACCGAGCCATCGGGATTCCTTCAATCACAACAAGTGGGGTGCGGAAATTGTAGGAAATGGCACCCCATACCATGACACAGGTGGTGTGTCCGTCTGTAATGAAACATGGTTCACAGCCCTGCCCAGAACGTCTCCATCAACGCTTGGCCTCTCACAGCACAGATATCTCTGGCCTCCCTTCGTGATTTTGACTGCTGTTCACACTACTGTATCCAGTCAGAACCGCTATTCGTTACTGAACACCACTCATCGCAAAATGACATGCTGCCCCTTTCCAACAGAAAGTCACACATGCTTGGCGATGCTCAGGTCATAATGGCACACATTGTAAGGCATGTCAAGACAGATCCCACGCTGCTAGCCACTTGGATATGGTACAGGTGGACACAGGAATATCCCCAGTTGCAGTGACATGTTCCTGGATAGTGAGCAGCAATGCCCGTCAAGTGCTTACAGTCTGTTGCATAATGAAACAATCCTCCCTGCTGGGAGCCAGCATGTATAATGACTTTTGTTGATGTTAACCTCCAAGGAGGCAAGGGACTCCTTTGATAGCAAGGGCCTTCTTGTAACATTCTAAATCACAGACCACTGGAGTGATGTCCATATCTCTTACCTCTGACTCCACAATCCTTACACCCTGAATTAAAGAGTTGGGCAGAATGATCTAGCTGGCAACCATGCATTAACACTACCAGTAAGATTGACACTCCGACAACTGGATCTGTGTAGCGAGTTTACGTTTCTGTGATTTGAATGTCTGCAACAATCCCAACGAAATACTAAGCCCGCCCCGATAAATTTAAATAAATAATAAAATAAACCTACAAACAAGTAAGTACCGATGCATGTAAATATTAGCAGAATAAATGTTACGGTAGGCTTAAGGGCACCAGCTCATTTACATCATGGGTGAGCAAATTCAATGAAAAAACTACCAAATTCAAGTTTATTTAAAAGGGGGAAAAAAAATTGAAAGTAAAAAAATTTATTTTAATAATAAAATTAAAATAGTAAAGTAATTTTTTTTATTTTTATAATTTATTTCTTTTTAAACAAACAAATTGCTGCATGCCAAGTTTAACAATTTGTTCGAGTTGAAGAACGCCCTCACATGTGATTTAGAATTGTCTTAAATATGTGATTGGATGTTTCAAAAACATGAGTACGAACTTGACGCTTCATTGAGAAACATGCCATGTCATTGTATGTCACCCCCCGCCGCCATATTGGGAACCCTTTCAACACCACGTTTGCCAACCTACTGGATTTGTAAGTGTTGTGCAACAAGCTGTATCGCCCCATCGCATCTAAAATATGTTGTTGCATTTAAATAACATATAATAGGTATTTAAACAATAAAATCTTGTTTCAGTTGTAAATTACAATCTCAGACATCATTACTGTTACTGTAATTAGTATGAGATGTGCTGAAATTAGAAATAACAAAATGTATACCTTTCCTACACAGGTGATACGATCTTCCGAGAGAGAGAGAGAAGAGACAGAGAGAACGAGAGAGACAAGCTCTGCTTCGCTTATTGAACCTTTATTCCGGACGAAAAAAAAACACCAGTCTACACACTGGAATTTGCGCTGATATTTTTAACTGCATCAATGAAATGTGTTTCCATCAGTGCTACCTGACAACACAAATATATCAATTGGCAACGTTTAACTTACAAAGAGTATACATAAAACAAGGTTAAAAAATATTATAACTGAACTATTTCTTACCGGCCATTGCCAACACATCGCTGCTCTCGCTGTTGTTAAATCGTATTTAATACTAAATAAATATTACAAGTTATATAAGATACTAAGGTAAAGTTTCATTTATTCAACAATACAGTACTCTAAAGTTAATCACAGTGTCAAATACTTGTGGAATACAAGTTATTGGAAAAACAGGTTGACATAATACGCCTAGCGTGATTTTTCAATGGTTTGATTCCAAAAGACCGAAGAAAGCGTGAATGGACTATATGATATGCATGCACACTGATGCAGTTCTCAGCGAACTTAATTAAATCCCTTAGCTATAATTAAAATCACATTTAAACTATAGGGCCAAACAGTCTTGATTGTAGTTTGTATTCACTGTTGAACTTCAGTTTGGAATAGATATTCTTGAAAATAAGGGTCTGCCAATGAAATTTGAAGCAAGGAATCTAGCATTGATTCACCTGATCAATATTTTACCAGCTACAGAAATCTCTGAGTATAGGTTGTGTGTAGCAAAAATGTTATGAAAAATAAATTAAAAAGATTAGCCAGCATTCTTGAAAATATACATGAAGTAAAGAGTGGTCCAACATGTAGGGCTTCTTTCTTGAGATTGTAATGCCTACTTTTAGCTTCCTAATGCTTCAAATTGCATGTAAGTAAGAGGCACCCAGAACAGAAGTGTCACCCACTAAATGGTCTCCCTCCAGCTGGAGTAAGACAACCCATGGCTCAGGTAAGCTGGACTATTTGGTCCAACAAACAAAGAGGGTTCTTTCTATATCAGTATAAGGCCAGTGAAATGGTGGTGATAAATAGAAGATAACATAAAGGTTTTCCATAAAGCATGTTATCAGCAAACAAGCATCCCAAATGTGTGACAAGGACTTGTACACAATAGAACCACAATATTGTTCGGCTCTTGGAAGACCCCGCTGTTAAAAGCCGCCCAAATCTCTTCACTGCACTTCACATCATCATGGAATGCTTGAACTGCTAAAGGTTGAAGTAAAGCAACTGTCTATGGAGTCTAGGGACAATGCTGCAATAAATCAATGCAAATGGGAAATACAAAAGAAAATTTTACATTTTCTCTCCACGAGTAATTCTTATCATAATCTATTATGTATGTCTGCAGTTGTTTAACTGCTCATGTTAATTTCTCATAAAATACTGTATTGACATAGGTAATTAAACACAAAATTATATACATAGTAGGTATGTGAAAATGTTTTTATACTTTGTTTTCTACCTCTGAATCCAAAAAACTTTATTTATTTATTATCAGAAATTTTTGGTATCCGAAATGCCCCCCCCCCCCCCCCAGGCCCCTTTTTTGCTTCGGTTGAGAGAGGTTGTACTGTATTCATGAATTTATTTCTTTGATTTTTTTTTAAAACTAATGTACCTATTCATTGCAGTTTATTTTCAGCCAGTTTTACATCTTTCGACCCCCCCCCCCCCCAATCGCCTTCCAAATAGTATTCTTAAATTAGCTGCTGCTTTAAAAATTGTGATCATAATAGAATCATTGTGTTTCAGCTAAAAAAATATTTTTCAACATATGAAGTTGAAGAGAGGGAAGTCTCTCACATTCTTCAAGACATGTATAATGCTCACAACAATGGTGTAGCATCAAAAGATGCCCAGAATCCTAGTGTACCCTGGCAAAGATACTTGAAGTCATAAGCCATGGTCAGATCTAGCCACCAATATGTGTGGCACAGAACACCTGGAGTTGAGTTTATCCCCTCTGCTCTCTTTGGCCCTCTTCCCAATCCCAGATGTCTGGCTGGGCTGGCGTTTGTTCTAGTATCTTTAGGAGACATTGTGGGAAGCGGAGCTGGAGAGAATCCTACATAGATGGCTTTCATCCTGCTGTTCAGATGTGCTGGACGCCAGCGTACAGGGAGATAATGAATGTGCCATCCTTCTTTGTATCTCAAAGCAATTATAGCATGTGGCAACACCTTTGTAGCTTCTTATTGTCTGTAAATGAGTTATATTGATTTCCTGACAACAAAGTGTTGGAATAAATTTTTGCGGTCATAGCACATAAACAACAAATATGCCTACACATGTTAAAGCCACAAACATAAATATTAAATGTGCTTCATTAGTGGTAGGTGTTTTAACATTAAATTTTTCTTCTTTTAAGTTATTGGAACTCTTTTTTACTAACTTGGGCACGAACCTGTGCCATTTGGCTATCCCAAATCAAAATCTTGTGCCACTACCTGATTATTTTATGTAAGTGAAAGAGGTGTCTATTACACAATAACAGTTGTTAATGATAACGTGAGCATTTTAAAAATAAACATTTGAAAAATATCACTGTATATATTTTAATGGGTGCACTAAGTGGCATGCACCCAGAAAATTTGTAACGATGGAGGTGACGTAGTTCCATACATGTGAGTACAATTTATTTTGCTTCCCAATTTTTTTAGTGCAGCTGGTGTAAGAATTATCATATTTGTAAAGTATTTATTATTCTAATAATTTCAGTTTCATTTGGCCGACACATCAGTAAAGTAACCAGGCCCATGACAATGTTAATTTCATGCTTGGGATTAATCATTAAAATAATTAAGAAATAAAATTTATTGTTTAAAATTTGAAAACTGATTAACTTTTAACTTTTAATTCTTAAAATGTTTGGTTAACAATTAAAATTAATTTTAGTTAACTTAGAAATAGCCTGGAGGCCGAAGATGGCAAGTTACTTAATAAACATTTTTTTTTGTTATTTACTACTTACACTCTCATGCAGGATAACTTCCCCTATATTCAGGAAGTCAAATTCTGACAACCCCTTGCAAGTATAAACAACACATGCATAACACACAAAAATTATAAATGTTGTTAGTTCCAAAAAATAGAAGCTGTAGATAATAATTGTGAAGCAGGATTAAACGGTCACACAGTAGTTTGGAGTGAAAAGCAATGCATCAAACAATATTTTTTTAACCAAAAACTTACAATTCAATTAACCAATTTAGTTAATAGTATACGGTGTGAATAAACTTCGAGCACGCTGCTACACACTTCAAATTACATTGATATATCACTACAATGCTATCAGTGAAATAATGCCAGAGTAAGAGAGACTCACTATGATCAATGATTTGCAATAACACAAATATGACAAATTGTGTTTAAATGGCAGATAAAAATCAGAACTATATGTCCAAGAAACAAAAATAATAAATTAATTAATAGCCCTACATAAATATTTTACGTACTTTCCAAAAAAATAAAAAATCATTGATTAGCCACTGCTGTCTGGTACACCCACAGAGGGAATGTAAGGTAGTGTGAACAGCAGTTTTCCCAGTGGTCAAAATCACACAGGTTTGACTAAGGTCAAAATACTTTTAGACAAAAAGTGTTTTCATATTTAGTCAACTTGTGATCTTACTGTATTGCTATGACATATACTTATTTGCAAAAAAATTTATCAACCTGGAGGAGCCATCGCAAGTGGGTGCAGGCACAGGAAATGGTAGTACGTATAACAAAAAAAAAAACAATATTATACCACACCAAGCAGGTATTGAAAGATACCAACAATTGCAGGGTTCACTTAGTATGGTGTTGGACCATCTGTAGCAGACACAGGAGGCAATATGGTCGGGCATGGTGGCATACTAACGTTGGGTGTTCTCCTGTGGAAGATTCTACCACAACTGACCCTCCAAATCCACTGTAATTGCCACTGGCCGAAAGTTGCCAGCCAATCTGGTCCCAAACATTCTTGATGGGAGAGAAGTCTGAGGACCTTGCTGGCTAAGGAATCGCACATACGTTATGAAAGAAGGCCAGAGATATATGTGCTGTGAGAGGCCAAGCGTTATTCTGCTGGAAAATGGGGCTGTCATGCTGAACCAGGAAGGAGAGCACAGATTGTCGCAGAATTTCTGGGACTTATCACCGAGCCATTGGGGTTCCTTCAATCAAAAGTGGGGTGCGGAAATTGTAGGAAATGGCACCCCATACCATGACAGGTGGTGTGTCCGTCTGTAACGAAACATGGTTCACAGCCCTGCCCAGGACGTCTCCAGGCTCGAATTTGGTGGTCTCTGTATCCAGTCAGAACCGCTATTCATTACTGAACACCACTCATCGCAAACTGACATGCTGCACCTTCCCAACAGAAAGTCACACGTGCTTGGCATTGCTCAGGTCATGATGGCAGACATCGTAAAGGATGTCACGACAGTTTGCTAGCCACTTGGATATGGTACTGGTGGACACAGGCATATCCCCAGCTGCAATGACATGTCCCTGGATGGTGAGCAGCAATGCCCGTCAAGTGCTTACAGTCTGTTGCATAATGAAACAATACTCCCTGCTCATGGTCCGCTGGGGTCAACACGAGACTTCTTGATGTGCTTGTGTAACCTCCTGTTCCAGCTGCTTCCAACATTGACTCACAGTGTAGGCAGAATAGTTCAAGGGGTGAGCAATGCATCATAACATCCAACTTGCATCCCAGAGACAAACGATATGGCCTCTCTCAAACTCATCAAGTTGAGCAAAGATTAGTTTGATGCACAGTCAGGACAAGGTGCTTGTTCACTGAACTTGGCTCTACTTAAGCCTTATTCTGTGTCTTGCAGCTATGAATGATGGTGGGACATGCATGCCCGCTAGTGGCACATCCATGCAAGCAAACTGCATTACATGCAAATTGGGCACGTCAGGCTATGATGATACTGTGCGACAATCTTTGTTGTACTTGCATAATTTGTTCGTAGTGATCAATTTCTTTTGCAAATGAGTGTATTTATAAAAGCATGGATCTGTAGCAAAACCAAACACAAACTAATGCCACATCACTATTTAAAAACATGATTATGATAGTTATGTCAACTCATGAGCCATTGTTGAAGAAATGCACAGAAGACAAAAAACCGTCTTTCTCATCTTTAGTCTATGGATAACCTCTCTGTAATTTTATTTTCTAAGCAGCTGCCAAGAAGTTTGCAGACAGAATTACGAGGTTCTATCAAAGAGTTTCCAAACTAACCCCTCAAAATGGTACACACACATTTGAAATTTTATAAGCCTCCATCCCCTTTCAAATACTTTCCTTGGGAGTTAATGCAGTATGATCCCAGCAGTCTTGTCATTGCTACAACACCTTCTGAAAAATCCTTTTTCAAACCTTTCAGCACAGTTGTTTCCTCTTGAATTTCTCCACCTCCCCCGCCCGAGTTCTATTTTCATTGTAGGGAAGAGGAAAAAGTCGCAGACGGTCAAGTCAAGAAAATAGGGAATGTGTGAAATGGTACACATGTTACAAGCAGCTAAAACTGTACACTTTGATGTATGTGTGAGCTGAGACTTTGTCAAGGTGGATCATCCAGTTTCCACTGGCCCACAATCTGGTCATTGTACCTCACGCTGTCTCACAAAAGCCACAGGAAGTCAAAGTAATAATCTGCAATAACTGTTCTTGAGGAACAAGTTCCTTCAGAAGGATTCATTTGTGGACAGCAAAACCAAAAAGCATTAACTTCACAATGCTCCTCATTGCAGTGTCTTCTTGGGGCATACTGATGGTAATAGACTTTTCCACTGTAATGGCTGTTGTTTTGTTTCTGGGTTGTACTAATAAACCCAGTTTTCATTCCCAGTAATCACATGTTTCGGAAAGTCCGGCATCATTCAAGGTATTCTTTAGCTCTTGGCAGATCTGCGTCCAATGTTCATTTTGATCATATGTCAGGCACAAAAGCATAAATTTCATGGCAATTTGATACATTCAAATTGTCAGAATTGCTTGAACTGAGCCATACCTGATAAGTGTTGCAACAATATCTAAAATTGTTGTTCGATGATCCTCATGAAATTATGTGCACACATTCTAGACATTTTCTCATATGCTGCTTGTTGAAGACTGTACAGAATGTTTATTGTCTTAGAATGTGTCTTGGCAATATTAAAAATATCAGTGTCATTTGCAAATTTGTGATCTGCTCACAATGTGTGTGCTCATGCAAATTCTAGGTTTCAAAAGTTTTTTTGTTTTTACCAATTTTAGTATGGAATTTGATGCTCACATGTTGTCTAAGTTTTTCATTCATTTACAGCAGTATGACAGTGTTGTAACTCATCACAAACAATGCAGTGCTATATCATACCACGTGAAGCCACACCAGTGTCACTTTGTATACTGACTCAAATCTTGTAGTCATCTAATGGGAGAAAGTTGTAGTTTATTGTTCTCCATTCCTGCATGAAAGTCAGAGCTTGGAAACTTTTTTATTGCACCTTGTATACTTTATTGTTTAATTACAAGTGTACATAACATAAAAATGGTTATGGCATAAGCATGAAAATTGCATAATACTCATAATACTATCATGTAATGCTGGGCATAATAAATGAAAAATGACAAGTTAGTGCTGACCTTTGTATGTGTATTCATTCTCGTAAAACCCGAGCCACTGGTTAATACCAACTAACTCCTCAGGCTGGAGAGAAAGCACATCATCCACTGCACCAGATCCTCTGAAATCTCCTGTGATGAATGCTTTGCTGGCATCACGACCTGAAAATATGTTCATGTAATCATTCAAGAAACATTAAGCCCTAAATCTTTTAAACAGTGTCAAGACATGGAATAATTTTCCTTACATTGCCACCAGCTTTACTGGGAGCTCACAAGTCAGTGTGTCCATTAAAATAAATTTGGTTCATTTCAAAAAATTTTAACCACAAACCAGCTTAGATCTGGAAAAGACACATAAGGTAGTATTCATAATCAAGTCTCAAGGCTGAGCTATTGCCTTGGTCCAAGAACATTTTATTCCTCAAAACACGTATTGTGTTCCATGTTTTACAATCTACAAATAAATGATTATCATGAAGATTACATGCTCAAGAGATAGCTTATTTTTTGCTACTTCAGGGTTGCACAAGCTTAAAGCATTGCACAAATATTAAGGTGAGGTTTGAACAGCCCACATGTATCTGCCTATTTGATGTTTTCATATTATGTACTGTACATAGAAGTAAATTTTATTACTTCAGACAAACACAGGTGCAATTTTATACAAACATACACATATATAACTGAAGCAATAAAAATAATTCATGTATGTATCTTAAATTTTTAAGTACAAGTAGTTCTGTGTTTATTTTGGCGGTCAGCTGGCTTAACTCCTACTGGTACTTAAAAGAGATAGTCTCAGCCCTTTTAGTCCTCTTATGGATGCCACTTTGATGGGAGAAGGGCATAAGGAAAGCGTTGCCAACCCAATTCTGTCTCCATATCTCGGTACCTGGCACCAGGAACGCGATGGATACTGAGAGTCAGTCAGGTATCACTGGCTGACGGTCCTGATACGCAGGTGAGTTCCCCTGAAGGATCAGTCTCCTCAGACCCGAGGAAGTAATCCTTCCGGCACCAGAACATGGTAGAAAGAGCAAACCCCAGACTGATAAGCTAACTCCAGGGGAAGAGTACCTAGTGTCTGGGCACCGGGGTACACAGAAACAGTGGCCGTCCAAAATGTGTGTGTCTGGGTGGTTTGATGGTTTGAATAAATTTCCCGGTCACCTACTATCCCTCCAACGGGACTGAAATTTTCGAGGAGGGGTTCTAGGCTACAGGAAAGATACCCTTAAGTGGAATAAATCTTGTTTATTTTGATAAATAAATAAACAAGGTGGTTATGCACTACCACCTATTAACAAGACCTTAACGGAAGTTAGCAACACTGCCAGCAAAGTTGGTAGGAAAAAGTGGCTATGAAAATAACTTCACTTTTAACCAGGCACGTAGGAAGCAAATATTTCATGGGGGGAGGGGGGAGCAGTGATTACCGATCTCCCAAATAAAAAAAATTGGAATTCAAACTGTAAAATGGTGCTATTTAAGAATTTTTCATACCTATGCATTGAGTATACTGCTGGTAGAGTTTGTAATATTTGTAAAAATAAAATTTGTTTTATAAACTAAGCAACAAAAATGAAAGGCGACAAATTTATATTAACAACAAACACAAGTTTCCTTCTACTATAGGCTGTTCACAGAAAAAAAATCACTTTTTAAGGCCCTGCTAAACACCCTAACCTAAATTTGCTTCTGGACAAAAAAAGATGCAACACAAAACGCACACTCCCTACTTCAACTCATACTTTAGGGCTAACCTCAAATGTCTTTTTAACACGACTTCTCAACTTACTTTCTGGGAACACTACTACACACCTGCCATGCCTGTCGTCTTATCACCAAGTATCATGAGAACAAAAAAAAATTGAAACAGACCAATTCAATTACTACCAAATAGTCTAAGAGGCACGTGCCACTAGTCAGATACATCTTTTTTTTTGTCTCACAATAACACAACTAATTTAACAACAATTCTCATCATCTAATCACTTAGTCACTTATTCTGATTATCTGCTGAATTAGAGACTAACAAACACCACCGTACTGCCCTCAACAGCACCAAAAAACCACTATATCCTCAGATATTGTCAGTGAAGTTAAGACGAACTTGACTAACCCTCACACCATACCCGGCGCCTCCACCAAATTGTTATGAGGTAGCTTAGGGAAAAATAAATAAACACAAATTACACTGTGCTGAAATCAAAATGTTATGGGGGAAAGGGAATAAAAGGGACAAAAAAAAACACCATTCTGGGCAACTCCAAATCAAATTGTTAAAAAGGGGAACAGATTGGAGCCAATTAATATTTTAATGTCTGAAAGTGTAATCCCTGGTTAGGTAATAAATCTGAAACAAACAATACCAATAAACTCACTCAACCAGTGAGAGGTAGCCTCCACCACCTGTACAAAACAGGATGACTACAAATCTCTTGGCTAGTAAGAAACCCTAAAAACTATAATGACTCAAAAATGTTTGGCAATTTGTTTATACTGGGCTTTTTAAATTAAAGTAAAAACACAGTCCAGGACGGGAAATGAAAAATACCGAAAAAAAAGGGGAGGTGGTGATAAAGAAACAGAAGGGGCGGGGACTAATACTTATTTGCTGCGAGATACACACGGACATCTTCGTGGCTTTTCTGCACCAATAAGAGGGGTTACAAGGAGGTGCTGCAAGTCGCTCAATCTTATATGTATTTAAAATAACTAGCAAATACCCATAACCCAAAAAGAAAACATCGAACCAACAACATTACGGTGAGAGAGAGAGGACAGTTACAGGGGAAGTAAATTGTGTTTTAGAGAAATAGTAGAACAAGGACCATAGTAGTGTCAATATAATAACAGGTATTTATTAATAAAAAACATAAACAGTGACAAAAATAAACACCAAGTAAAAAGTATAATAAAAAAAAAAAAAAAAACAATAATCATATAGGAACAGTTACCATTTTGTTACCTATTAGTTGTGTGTATCAGAGAAAAAATGACATAAAGTCAAACATCAAGATTTAAAAAAATAATTTACAGTTCTGTTTAAAAACTTTATAAACTTTTTGTTGATTTTATGAGTTGAATCACAATTATGTAATTTAAAACCCAATTATGATGATTTGTTAACCTAAGTTACTGCCTTTCAGTCAAACCAAAATTGCTTGTAATTCACAATTTAAAAAACCATTAATTCGTAAGTGTTAACACAATGAACGAGATAAAATATTAATGTGAAGGCTCATAGGCCTATTAAAAAAGGCATTAAAGTCCTATCCGTAGTTACTAAAATCAAAAGAAAAAAATTAAAATCTGTTACCTATTACATAAACTCCTTAATAATTTTTTTTATAGTGAGATCTTTCTGTTAAAAGCTTAGTTCGTTTCCAACCTTAAATATAATTACTGCATGAATACATGGAAAGCCCTTAATGAACAATAAGTAGCTATTTACGTACTTCTGAATTCCAATTATAATTTTCTTTTATTTAGAAAGGGATTGGCCTGAACATTTACTACCAATAAAAGACGTCAAGATAAATAAAAAACAATCTCTTTCGAGGTAAACAATTACTAGGGGGAGTACTTAGCAAAACTACAGTTGTTATTCACTAGTTACTGGCTACAAGAAACAAAAGAGTACTTAAAAATCCTAGTGCCAATTTAAGAACTTGTCTTCAAAAACACCTGAGCACAAAAGAGTTAATTACTGGAAGTAAAATAAAATATTCCCCACTTAAGTAGCATCAGTTATAACATCTAGCAAAAGGAAGTCACTGCTCATTAGCAAAAAGGACATATCAACACTAGACAATGTATCCGTTTACAAGAGTAGCTTTTAATCTTAAGCAAATACCTTCGAATATGGCTGCCCTGAATTCTCCCTCTCTTGGCAAAGTCAGTTCTTGTACTAATCTACTCCAACCCCATAAAATATGACTATTTAAAGACTAGGCTGGACCATTTTTCCTGCGAAGTAGAGAAAAATGTTCTAACCCAGCAAAGCAAACAAACTTTGAAAAAAAATACTAATCGCATTATCACGATTCTCCGGCGGTCTCTTCTGGACTGATCCCACCTCACGCCCGTCCGCTTGAACAGCTAGCCTTCAATCAACATGGTGCACCTGGCCTTGCCTGACATGGCTTGCAGCACCGAGACGCCAACCGATCAGAGCACTCTGCGCACACATGCGGCGGCTCGCAAACACCATATAAGCACCAAGCTAACCCCATTTACCCCAGAGGGTCCTACACTTTGTCTGCTATATGAAGCACAAAACCTCTTCTCTTCCACTACCACTTCCTAAAAACTCACAGCTGCCAACTCGAAAAATTCCCAGTCAGTAACAGCTCCCGAAATGTCTGCAGACAACACGGGACAACACAAAAACAATTTGGTATAATGATGATCACACACTTCAGCGACGAAGTAGCCAAAACAAAAGGTGGTAAACAGCTGCCGCCTATATAAAGAGTGCTGAGGTTGATAGCTTGTGGCAAGCTTGAAAAACATGTGCTGCACCGACTCTAGAATTTTCCACAGCTAACTTAATGAGTATGCCCGGGAAGACAAAAGTAAACAACCTAATATCCTAACCTTAGAAAAATAAAAATATAAACCATCCGAAGGCAAGACCTTAACCCCTCAGAAAAAGTAAAAGAATTATAAATTACTTCCAATAAAAAAATGTAACAGTCTCTGTATAGCAAAATAATCAAAAAATTTATAAGGGCTCTACAAATTTAAGTCGAAACAAAAATGTGACAACTTTGTTGAAGTCAAAAAGGTCCTAAATACACGAACACCAAAACAGAAGCAAAACAACTTTCCAAAATTATAACAAAAACTCAAATTAAAAACAAAATGATTAAAGCATTACCAAGACACCACAAAAAAAATCTCACATCAGAACGAAACAAAGAAGGAATCAACCTAACCAAATCAAATAATTTTAAAACCCTACAAAAATAAATAAAATTACCTAACGTATCATAACAAAAAAAAAAAAAGCTCCCCAGAGAAATAAAGGGCTTCTGAACAAAAAAGAGGGATAGACTTAACTAAAGGAAGACTGAACTACATCAGGGGCTGATCTGGAAGAAAAAAAAAAAATCTAAATATTGAAAAATACCCAGAAAAAACTTGAGACAATTTTCACCTTTGTCACAATATAATCACACTAACAATTGCAACCTATTGTGAAGTTAGGCTTAATTGGGTTCAGTCTTCCGCATTTTACGTGACTTGGGAGCACAATTACGCAAGTCCTTCAATTAACACACTCGCGTGCAATACTACAAAGTTCAAGGAACTACAATATAATACTCTTTGCTAAACTCTAGAAATATTACATTAACCAATCAATCGTCGCTCGTACATTGTAGTTAATTAAGCTAGACACGTTAACATATTATAACCAATTTGTAAAAACCTCCATGGACATTCAAATTTCTGCAATATAATATTTTAACATTTCCCTTGAACATAATGCCACAGAAACACTCGTATTATAGAACAATTATTTGATTTAACATGTAAAACACAATGAATTGCAATAAAACACGCATAACATCACTGGTACATCACACACCAATTTCGATGTACATTTGTTTCCTCTATCTGTGCATCATTGGTCACTGAATACAATGTAAGGCATCATGGCCATACACATTAACAGTTTATAAAAACCCTCTCTGAAAGTCTTTCTGTATGATCTACTATATGCATATTTGATACTGTTTGATACTTGAATTGTTTAACTGTATAACTTCAGTGATTTGGTATAAATATACCCTGTGAATGACGTTTCATACATTAAATATTAGTTTCAAAAAGCATTTTCCACCTTTAATACAATTTAGCGATCCGATACAAATATATTGGAAGTACATGTAACGTGTTTTACTGCATAAACACCACAATCTTGATAGCCCTACACAATATCAAATTTCATTTTCTGGAAACTATGTAAAGCCCTGCTGAAATTCCTATTAAGTGTGATTACTAATAATCATATATAACATTTCCCAGTGCTATTTTCCAGATTTTCGGAAAAGCTCCTAATTCCGAACAATTACCTTTTCAGCAGTATTGGCCACAGAGGAATGTATCAAATTACAAGACTGATTTGACTGTGATTTATGAGGAGATTCCCATTTAATTAGCATCCCCATGTGAACCCAATGGTTAATTACTCTCTCCTCAGACACCATAATAAGCGGTCCATCATAAAATTTTTTGTCAGCAAGATGTACTGTTAAATTTGTAATTACCGCCCATCACAATGGTAGGGGAGGTGTTTAAGAGGTGCCAAGTCACAAAATATATGCAGGGCACAATAAGAAGAGGCCCAAAACAGCATAGCAATTAGAAATTGAAGTGCTTCAAATACGTCGGCTGCCGTCTCCACTGAAGCTTTAAGTATTGCCTACAAAGGGCCCTGTAATATAAATGAATATAAATTTTCATAATTTTACGTATGTATGCTACAAACTCTTCTATGCTATTTGGAATGACGAAATTATTGTGAATTTAAAAGTGTGACATTTGGATTTTAAATCGATTTTTCAGAATTTTATAGGGGCGTTAATTTTGTTTCGGGCACTAAATCGAGAAGCCAGTAGATGGAATTTCTTGCTCTAAAGCCATTCAACATTCAAAAACATTTTAAAAGTATTAAACACAGAGAAATTAATGAGCCAGTTACAATATTTCTGCTCTATCTATTTCGTTTGCTAATATTTAGAGGTGATTGCATTTTTCACTGGATTTAAAATTCAATAAAGGCTTCATTCTGGGCTGGTTATTTTTATTAATTATAAAATCTTACCCTCCACGTACATTTTCATTAAATATGCTTTCATTTTCTGGACTTACAGAATGTGTTAAGTGTTTGTGGTAGAATTGGAAGTAGTTATTATTTTACTATCAATTGATTTTCGTGTTGTGTTCTAGTGCTCATACAAATAGTATGAATATTTGTCTGAAGAGCATATATGTAATTTTGAAGATAATGTGTGGCACGTATTTCTGTTTCATTAAATGTTTCTTCTAATGTGTGAAATTTATTATTTTCACTACTTATCTTTGATTGCAATTAAAAATGAGGCACATCTCTATCTTAATTGAAAGTTTTAAGCCATTTTCTCATGCTGTGTCAGTGAAAGGGGAGCCAACTAGCGAGGCATTATTTCATTTCAGCTAGATGCCACGCACATAGAGAAAGTCAATGGTGCAGCAGGACACTTGTTAAATATCACTTGTACACCAAACGAAGCGTGAATTATACTTACGCCGAAAAATACTTCAAATTACATCATCACGTTTGTAGATGTGTTTTTTACCCTACCTAAGCAAGTTACGATGATGTGATAAATCTACGTTTCCACGGCAGTAATAAATATACTGTTAGGTGTGTTTGTATAACCGCTGCTGCGTGTGAAATGGCGTGGCGTTGCTGCATAGTGGTCGATACGGTGGCCCTGTGTGTGCGTGTTTTCAAATATTTAATGTGCACTATTTATACATTTTAACTGTGAACCATTTTTATGACAAAGTTAATTATTTACATCTACTCCTCTTTATTTTTAACACCATTGTACCTTTTCCTTGGGTGTTTGAAACACAGTCGTGTGACGTGAGTTGCCACATTCCCAACAAAATACTAAGCCCAGCCACGTAAATTTCAATAAACCTAATAAACAGTAAGTAGCAATACATAGAAATATGAGCGGAATAAAAGTTACGGTAGGCTTATTTGTGTGCATGTTAACATCTTTTAAGTTAGTATGACAAAAAATTAGCGACAAGAGATGAGTGCTCGATTTTAATGTGTCTATTTCTTCGTTAATCAAACTGAGGTCGTCCTTATAAAGAAATAACCTAACACATATCAATAACAAAAAGTTAAATACTACAGTACATTACCCCGCAGTTGCAACAGTATTAAACACAGTCTTGGCAAAATATTAACGTGTATTACATGTAATGTGCTATGTCATGGAATACCAATATGTTAATGTAAAATAACCGTAAGAACTTTAGTCAATTCAGACATTTTTTAAAACATCATAAAGCTGACCTAAATAATGCTATAGGCCTAAATTGTGAATATTCATACGGAATGGTTTTCGAAATAGACCTATGACAATTCTTTAAAAAGCAGTAAACAATCCATTTTACAGGTATAAAAGTAGAAGTCACATTTCAATGTTTATGTTTAGGTGCTGCAAGTAGATTTAGGAGGGCTCCGAGAAAGTTTCTTACAGTGGGGAATGGACTACATTAATATTTTCCTCTTGCTTACAAGGAGAACATTTTATTTTATTTATTCACTTGCATTCTTCTGCATACCAGTATTGCAGTTTAGAAAGAGTGGTACAACTAAAAGCCATATAATACATCTACACTCGCAATTAGGCTACCGCCCGGTGGCAAGATTTCTCACCTCTCCTTCACCCAACCAACTCCCTTTCCACTCCCTTCCTGAACTTACTAACCCTTCTCACAGATACCAATTCATCCCTTAACACATTACACTCCCTCACAGACCTCACAAGCATGGACTGCCTACCCCGCTCCATTCTCCTCCACACCCTCTGAAGCTTCTCACTATTGTTTCCTCTTCCTCTAAACACCCCCTTACTTAGCTTGCAGAGTAGCCCTCCCCATCCTCCCTCTTCATTTACCACCCTGTACATCCTGACTAGCCATTCGACTTTCCTCCTGTCCTTCAATTTTATTTTTTCTGGTCCACAACCATATCTTAATGTCCACCTGCAAATTTCCGCCCCCCTCTCCCACCTCAGCATATACAACACAATCTTCTGCAAACAATCTGATTTTTCCCCTAATCCCCAAACCCATGTCATTTACCATTATGGTTAATAACAAAGGACCCAGCACGCTTCCCTGTGATACCCCTGACGTAACCTCCTCTTCCTCCGATATTGCCTCCCCCACTTTCACCCTCTGCCTTTGCCCCTTGAGAAAGTCCCCTATCCATTCCACTACCCTCCTGTCTGGTATCAGCACCTCCACTTTCCTCAATGTTCCATGGGGCACCTTATCGAATGCCTTCTCAAAACCTATGAAGCAGACATCCACCTGCTGCCACTCATCAACTACCTGCACCAGATCCTCTAATAACCCAGCCAGCTGAGTCTCACATGAGTATGCTAGGACTCCAACCAATTCCTATTGTTCATAACCTTCACCATATACTGCACCACCAGCCTCTCCATTACTTTTCCTGTACTTGATGCGAGACTCACCGGACTGTAGCTGCCAGGTCTCCCCCTATCCTCTCCCTGCTTGTGTATAGGTACCACCATAGAATCCTTCCAATCTTGTGGTAACTTACCCTCTCCTAAGGACTTTTTCAACAACACTTCTAAATATTTCACCAACTCCCTGCCACCAAACTTTAGTGCTGGGTTTCCTATCCCATCTCGACCCCCTTCCTTACTGCTCTCCAAACCCCTAATTACCTTTTCTATCTCCCACTCTCTCATCGTAAACTTACTAAACACCCCCCGAACCTTGTTAGCCCCCATATTCCAACCATCCTTTGCCTCAAACACTGACAGTACTGTCATTGCAGCATCTCCGATTTTTCTTGTTCATCTGTCGCATGTCTACCATCCCTTAAATTCGCAAAATATATTTTCATGTTACAAACCACAATCTCTCTCTACACCTTCATATAAAATACACATTTTGGCAGGTGGTACAAAGTTACCCCTACACTTTAATTGCCCACTCACTTTTTGCTAGTGTCTACAAATAAGCGTCCTGTAATAAAAAAAAAAAGATTGGCAAAGGGATTTTGTCTATAAAACACTGAAGACGAGAAAACTTCCAGAAAATAAATACCTGCAAAGAAATGATAATTTCCACCGGGGCCGTACTGTTTGCTTCCTTTTTCCACATCGTACACTTTACCAAAAATGGCCAAATACAGTCCTTTGCTCCCTATTTCACCGTTAAACTCAATAAGTTCTTCAGTAGAGAACAATTTTTCAGGAACTTCAGTTCGCAAGCATGTATTATTCAACAAAGGTATAATCTCTACGAACTGTTTCAATTTAATCGTTATCACATTTATATTCACATTTTCTAAAAGCCGGTAGAAGTCTTTGAATTGTATAGGATAATAATTTATAACACTAAATATTAGAATGCCACTAACTGAGGTTAGAAAGAAAACATTTTTTAAAGCTACCATTTTTTTTTAAATTAACATACAAACCATAGAACATTATACAAAAAAATAAGTTTCAGCTGTTTTTTAAGAGGAGATTACGGTTAAAATAATATAAGAATTGTATTTATTCCGCGTATACTTAGTGAGTTATAAATTAGTAGTTTATGAATGAAATAGAAACTGTTAAAGCTGGTTCCACGATAGTGCGAAACGTTGCGTTGCGAAGCGTTGTAATGAGCAGTAGCCAATCAGGATGAAGCAGATTCCGTCGCAGGGCGACGGCGTCGAGAGTTGAGCGAAATTCTAGAGTTGGGAATGTCGGCATCAACCTACGAAGGAGAAGAAATTTTTGTTTCTTTTACAATTTGAAAACTTAGCGTTCACGATGACGATTTCGTATTTGTATTTTTATTAATACTGTGTGGGTGTGCGAAATAGAAGACAAGGCTTCTTATAGATATGGACATTGAAATAAAAATCATTGATTAACATCGAAATAATTATCCTTCATATTATGTCTCGTTCCAGCTAGTATTCGTTATACATCGTGTTTATGCTACCCTGTTATCATCTTCTACAAAAAAATATACTGTTTCAACTTTTATTGAGAATCTTTTATTACATTCGTGAGGTCTGAAAATGTAATTTCTTCCCTTAAACTAGGTAGCAACACCATTTCAGAAGGCGTCAGTCGCCAATGGATCATCATATAATTGTGAAACAATAAGTATAGCTCATCGCAGCCAAACTCATCGCTACGCAACGTATTGAACTATTGCGGAACCAGCTTTGGTCTACCCAATCATAATCGTAGGAGACGAAAGAAGCAGACACATAAATAATCTATAATGTGAAGAGATTGAAGATTATTTACATATATTTAATTAATTTTTGGTTACTGCTTGTGTAATCATTTTGAATATCTCCTGATATCTTATAAAAGGGGAAACCGATTTCCAACATTGGGCATTTACATTTAATAAATATAAAAAAGTTAATTAAACAGAATTTGACGTTTACCACAAAGGCCCCCTTCCCAGTCCATTCAGTACTTCGCCACATCAGCATAATCTACATGAAGTGTAGTCATGAGTGACGGAAGTGTTAAGTGTTTTCAGTGTAAACATGTGTGAATATATTTTTCCACTGCCTTTTTAGGCCGCAATCCACTTGGCATTGAAAGAACTGGCCAGTACTGACGAGTGTTATATTACCAGAAATTATACGTGGTGTTCATGCCCCACCTGGTATGGCAAGTATAAGGCAGGAACTGTTGAATGTGTCCGGCGCCTCGTTCGGTAGAAAACGATATTCTGAAGGGTCGTATGGTCGACTGGAATCTTTGGATACACGGTCAATTTGAAGGATAGTTTAACTTGATGACCAATTAAATTATACTTATTGTTATATCAAACCCTTACTAAGGGACGAAGTTGTCGGCCATTTCGCACACCGATACTAGCACTGATTTTATTCTGCTTATGGGAGGCAGGCCCCATAAAAGCAATACTTATAGCACTGAAAGTACACTTGATATTGAATCTACAATAGGGCGCAGTGCCCGATGTTACTTAGGAGAATAAAGTCAATAAAGGCCACCTAGTGTGTGACAGTTTTATTGACGAAAAGGGTACAACCAAATGTCACTGCAAATAATGCATACCCTTTTAATATGCGGACCCGGCACTCGTGACCTGTTGGTAGTTGTAGTTGTATAGTAAGGCGAGGACCATTGTCACATGAAGAACGCGTCACTGTGTGTGTGAGGTCTTGGAACATTACCTCAGGATGCAGTCAGGCCTCCCCTCGGCTAAAGTAAATTTAAAAGGGTTCTGGTACTACGAAAAACTATTGTCTTGAATGATATCAGCCTAAATTCAAGTGCCGAGGAGGGTATCACGAGAGCTTATTGCCTGTCCAGCCGGGAGGCTGGAGTGCTGAAGCCGGACTGAATAAAGATGACCGCAAACTCGGCGGAGTCGGCGAGGGTGCCGCCAAATGCAAAGCATCTAAAACATAACTCCTTAACTTACATTATTAAAGAAATTAAAACTTGACATAATTATTGTAAATGACTAAAAAACGTCAGTGACATCTGTGAAAGTCTGAGACCCAGATATGGCTGAGAATATGATGTAACGAGTAAGTCACTGCACTCGAAGGGTGACATTGAATGAAATGATACCTTATGTGGCTGACTCTCGATTAATGAAGACATATACGCTCTTTTAAAAAACAAACATATGCTGGTGTGTGTCGTTATGGCAAGAAAGAAGAATTAGTGCATGTATTTCATTTCCTGTAACGACACATGCATTTCACTAAAAGGGGCGAATCCTCTTTGGGATTTTCATAACCCTATAAGAAAAGTGGGTAGTTTCCCTAGTAAAATATGGTGCAATAGTTTGTAAGGGTTTGTCTTTACAGAAGTTCCAAAAAGCTGTTTATGATTCGTTTATTTACTCTAATGCCTGTTTATGATTGAAAGGAAAAGTAAAGATTTTTACCTTACTACACTGCCCTATCATACTTTTTCAAGGATTGAAAAAGATTATGAGGAAAACGGATTTAACGTATAATAAGCTAAATTAATTATTTATAATCAAACAAATATGAATCAGTTATTTACAATCCCTTATGTAATACTTTTATTAATAACTGAAATTGGCATTTTGATGGTCAGATATATTTACTCATTTATGATTTAAGTACATTAAACAGTTGAAATCATTTAATTATTACCTTTACGTTTGCTTTCCGAAATGTTGTTTCCTATGGAGCTTGACACAATAGAATTGGTAAAGGCAAAGTCAAAGACACTTGACTTTACGATTTCGAAAAAGAGTTAAAAAATAAAAATCAAGCTGCCATTTTGCCAAGAACCTTATAGAGGTTATTTGAAAAGAGAGGGAGTTTATGGTAGTACAATTTTAAAATTTGTATATTAAACAATGTTCGTCTTAAATTACATATATAGCCAACAATATAATGAGAAGAAATAATAAATAAATATTTTAATAAAGTTAACTAATGAGATTTTTGTTTTGAAATAAATTTCTAATATACATTTTTAATCTACTTATAAAAGAAAAAAGGTACGTTAAATGCATTCCTGGATAATATAATTATTTTCATAACAAAAAACAAATTTTTACGAAGCTCACAGAACTGTTGTTAAATTGTCTGAACTCTGACTTTACAGTTCTATTGTGTGTTGGTGTTTTTGTCAGAGGAAATGAAAGGTAAAGTCTCATATTAAAGTTTTGTATTGTGTAAGAAGCTTTTCTTTGTTGTCATAATTTGATGACATTATTGGCTAGACAAACTCTATAGTGTTAGCCAGCTTGCTAATAGGTTTATTTTTATGTATGCCAATTGCCGCTAAATTCAAATCTACAATTAAACTTAAAAACCGTTTGTAGCGAGCGAATGTTACTAAGGAACTAAAGGAGAGGAGTTCAAAAGAGAGAGTATGTTCTACATCATGGATATGGATGGTACGTTAGTGCGATAGCTCCCAAAGGACACCTGGTTATCTATGAGGACTGTCAATGAGAATATGTCAGATCGACGTAGCAGAGGTATGGCGCCCATGACTGGAGTCGTATTAATCTGAAGGGAGACGACGAGTCGGTGAGATACCGATATCACTTCCAGACGTTAATGGGAGACTTGTAGCCATCTCCGTTTGCTGAATCATTGTCAAGTAAGATCTCCATTCATTACCCAATGTGTGTCCTGCCGCCCACTGTAAGTGAATGAAAAGTAACTTTCTTATCTTCAGCCATTTCTAAATTAAAAGTTATACTAGTAATGGAACTGGCCAAATAGCCACCTGTTCTTATGAAAGATTACAATATGTCCCAGTGGCCTATAGAAAATTTGAGTCTCAAGTTTGCTCTGCCGACGAGTCAAACCTGAAGCACAAGTAAAATAAGGCATTAATTTGGACCCTATTCAAACATTATCATTATGTGACTAATCATACCATGTTAAATGTGGTGATCTGTTAGGTAGAACCCAAATTTGTGATACTGGTGGCAGAATACTAATATTAGTAAAATCATTTAATTTTTATAATAATTTGACTGATGTGCATATGTCCTGCTGTGTTAAGTATTGTATTATATTATTATTTCTCTCTCGCATATTACAAATAAATGCTTAAAAGATATCGGTTTGTTTTCCTTATATAAAATAATTGCTTAAATCGCTTATTTAAGAAGCAATTATAATCTTGGAGTGATGGTGTTTGTGTGTTCATTTGATGTATTCATGTCCATGCATGATTTACAATGCTTGGGTTATCTCTTGTGCACATCTCTTACTGAGGCATTATCACAGAACTGCAAATTGTGGTAACATTCAACCAACACCCCCACACTTACACATTTCAACAGTAGGTAATGAATTTACAAATTTAATCATGTTCTAAAGACTGGTGCCCAGTGACAAAAATATTGTAGAAAAACTAACTCCGCCAGAACTCATACAAAATATACATCTAGTTGTTTTCAGTTACTACAGTACTATAATTCGAGTATTGTATTTAAAGTTTACCCGTTATTATTATTATTTATCAGCAAGAAGAGCAATCTTCTTAAAAGTTACTGAAACTTATTGTAATTTCTCTAATTAAAATATGCTGCTAAGGAGCTGCTCGCCACTTTGCACTTTTGCTGGGAAAATTATTTGCCATATTTTGACACCTCTTGGAGCTACATCACACTCTTGATTCGGCCACAAGGCCTGCTGACGCCGCACATAATGAAAAGGTTAGGATCAAGCAGCACTACTTTCCCCAGTGCTCCCTCCTATGGCTGTTGTATCTAACGGTCGTGACTTTGTGGGAAACAACCATTTGGGCTGCATATCAATTCATAATGAGAGTTACCTTATGTGATGAATTTCAAATATGATGGCCCATGGCTACGAGTTGCAGCACAGAGAAAAAAAAGTGTAAACATGCCATTATAGTCGACCTGCACTGTTCGGGACCGCGACCTAATGACAATCGGTTGGGTGTTGCTGTGTGGTTGATACATCTGCGTGGTACAAATGGGCACAATGGATATGTGGACGTCTGGATCACATCAAACGCCCGTCTCCCTTCTCTGGTGACCGTTTGGTCCCAACAGAACACAAGGAACTGTAATGCTGCTATACGCAATAGGACGCCAGCAGTCGCAGCTGTTTGAGGGGTTTCAGGTTATAGGGCCCACGATGATGTTGTGCTGTGCTGACTGCCGGTGTTCCAGGGCTGTGATCCTGCTGATGCTGGTGAAGTGCCGCTGCATGTGCTCGACGAAGGGGTTTGGCCCCGTCGCAAATATTGCATACCGTCTGTTGCAGATGATTCTTATGCTTGGAGCAGTGCAGAGGAGTCGAGGCCCGCTCTTCCGTCGACTCATCACCGCTGCTGCTGATGCTGCTGCTGCTGCCTGAACCCCTTAATGCTCTATGTTCTGGCGAGGGGAAATGTATGTGGTCCATTGGTGGGCTTGCTGCTCCCGATGCTCTTTCCCATACACCTCTGATACATTCCTCCGATGTGAGGTCAGCTGGTATGATTGTCTTCTTCGGTGAGGTAGCATAGTCCTGTGGGAAGCTTCCTTGTGGGCCTATCGGGCCCAAGTACACCCACTGACTCGCTTTGTGTTACATCGCCCTAAATCAGTATCTCTACGCTGTGTATCATGACACTTCAGTCTGGATCACTTTATGCTGCAGTGCCTGCTATGCTGTTTTCCTGATATGTTTGGGATGGTGTGCCTCTTCCAACTACATCCCTTCTTCCCCTGCCAATGTTATGGGCCATATTGATGAAGAATGTTGCAGTGGGGAAAAGGCGCCGAAGAGCACCCCTGTCTGTGTTGAAGCTTGTTCCTGTTTCGCCATTAGTCATTCTTAATGCTCGCTCTGGGCTATTGGGCCCTTTTCCAGTTCTGGAGTTTTGGTGCTGGGTCCTTGCTCGGCCAGGCATAGGTCGTCGTGGTGTACGGCCACATTTTGCCTACTGCTAACCTTTATGATGTATGTAGTGAACCCCAGCACCTTACCAACAATGTGTGGCAAGCTCCACTTAGGAGCTAACCCTGCTTAGTAATTCTGCTTTGTATTACTCAGTCAATGCTCACAGACATATACACACCTGGCCTGAGTCTTTTTTGGTGGGTGTGTTGTTGCTGGTACCTATTGTGAGATATACCTCTCCTGCTGTCTGTGTGCATTTTCAAGGTCTTGTTCTTGGCGCTGTCGCCTACATGCTGCACTTTCCTCTGCTTCACTGTTGGGTTGTCTGATTTGTAATTCCCAGGAAGGGGCAACTCCCTTCCCTGGAGTATGGTGATTGGTGACTTGCCTTTTGCCAGGTTCCACTTCGTTTGATGGTAAACAAGGCTGCTGGCAGATGTTCAGCACAAATAGTGACATTTTTGCCTACTCGTAGGCACAACTGAGACTTGAGATCCTGGTTTCTCCTCTCAGTCGAATTGGCTGTGAGTGCTACTTGACCATTGAGTGGTGCTGGACTACCCACTTGATAGTCCTGAAAAAGTTTTTAACTGCTGAAACTGTGCAGGAGTCATACCAGCTTTGGCAGCCCTTGTTATTGCTGTTAATATTTCCAGGAATATTGTCAGATGCTAGTGGCCATCTAAAATGGTTAGATTGTGACATCTCCTTCTGTTGCGGTTCTGTTCTTCTGAATGAGCCAGTGGAATTTTGTATAAACTGGCCGATTCTGAATGCTCCCATGCACAGTTATGTGCTCCTTACAATTCCGCACCTACTACTGACATGTCTGCTCTGACCTCAGTGATGGAAAAGTACCTTGTCCGCAACGAAATCTTCCAGCTGCTTGGATGCCATGTCCTGCCCGGTCAGGCATTGTCAGTGCATCTTGCGCCCGCACGTCTTATATCCTACCATTTCCTGTTGTCCCGGCCTGAAAATGTCTTGATGACAACGCTGCGGAGTTTAAAATTTCCCATTAATAAATCCTCATATTTTTGAGTGGGTTGGAAAAAGTTGTGTTTACATATTTAGCATAAAATGCTGCCTCGCTGGTCTGTTGTCGCCTTTTCTGTTCAGCTTAATCATTCCAGGCGAAATTTCTGTGTACACTGGACACAAAGTACGGTGCCATTTCCCATTCCTGCAAACGTAATTCGTTTTGTTCACATGTAATTCTGCCTATATGTTAGTATGTTTACGGGGCTGTGCCAATATAATAACTGTGTTGGATTACATGAACAAACAAACTGAATGTGCTAGCCCTGTTGATTGTTGTACAAATCCATGCTTCGTTCACTAGTGCTCTGTTCGGTTTAGTAATCGTTTCTCGACACAGTTGTAATTTGTTGTTTTCTCTGCACGGACATGTTAACTCTGTAAAAGGGTTGGTTCCTAACATGGCTTGTACACACATAGCCAAATGGATTGGTTTTACCTGCACAAGTGCACCAGTTCAGATTATGCAAGTCATTGTTTCTCACAGCCACATGTTGCAGATTGCGGACTTCAGGGTTAACTATTTTGATAACACGGGAGCTGACTTGTGCGATTACGCTGCTGTTCCTCCGAACAACATGATGCTGTGGGAGGGGAATTTTACCTTCCTTCTCGGAGCCTTGTATTACCATGCGTTATCTCATTATCTCAGCTAATTGCGTGGCACCTGTATTTTTCCGGCACTATGGCTGCGAAAGCTGTGAATGTACTGGAACTGCCTTTGGAAAATATCCTTGAAAAGCTGTGAAGTTTGAATATTTCAAAAGGGCTCTTAAAAGTTTTGAAAATTGCAGCTTAGAATGTATTGGAATGTCCATTGGAAAACCACTGTTAAAGTTTATTGATTATTTTGAAACGTTTATAAAATATTCCTGAAAACTGTTGCAAAATTCTGTTCACTTCCCGAAAAGTTTCGGCGAAAATAATAAATTTTGAATTGGTTTTTTAAACTTTACTTAGCTGCTGGCTGATATTACTTGCTAATACTGCCATAAATTTCTTGTAGTGTTGCCTGATGGGCAAATACTGCATAAACTATTATTGCAGGTAGCAAATTTTTTAGAAATGACACATGCTCGTTGTTACAAAATGTTATTGCATTCATTGTGGCATACCTAGTTTGCTGCTTACTTCTTGACATGCAGCTTTGAATACATGTACACTCTAACATTTGAATATTGCCCTTTTTACACTGTTAGTGGCGAGTGGTTGTGTCGATTTACATTCCTTTTAGTTTACAGCTGTATTAAGATATTTTTATGTGTTGCCATGTCTAACCAGTGTGTTTCAGCAAACTGTAAAACATCAGCTGACATTGAAATGAAACAAGACAGTTCAATGGGTTTTTTTTTCCACAAAAGCAAGCCCACACGATGCTTCTATTGACGTGTTTAAATTCCACTCGGAACACTGTACACCTGTTGACGTATCACTCTATAGTGTATAGAAATCTAACATTTTTGATATCATTGCAAATAATTGTATAAAGCACAGTAATGAACAAAAAGTGATGTTATTAATCACTGCAATGTTGTTGCTATGGGCGTCTAATGATGCAATTTAATATGTATTTTACCATAATGTCCTTGGAATGACTTTGTTGTGTAACAAGTGTATGATGATCTCAGGTTACTCAACAATGACTGTTGTTATTCGTTGCGATGCAATTTTGTAGCATGGTTACCTTTGTTATGGTTCGTATCACAGCCTGTTGACCACGTGTAGTGTTGGGCAGGCTACTTACGTGTTGTCGAATTGGTGCCAAAAGTTTTCTGAATTTTTGACCAAACTTTCCATATTTTTTCGCTTCAATCTGAACATTTAAGGCATCCTAACCCTATATAACCATCTACCCACAACGAGAAGAAGCAGAGGAGACCATAAGCAGAGGAGACCATCTAGAGCATCGAGATGCCTTGCAGATGCCTGGAAATAGTTCTGCTGCTATCCCAGGAAGATGGGAAAGGGGGAGAACAGGTTCCCACCCCGGTAGCACCATCTGTCTGCTTGCAATACGACGAGGAAACAGGGGTTAGTGAACAGAACCGGCCTACCATGATGCAATTACTGGGTCGCAACCGGTATTGTGGCACGTGTAGAAGTGCAAAAAGTGGAGGCGTGAGGAGTGAGAACAGTGAGAGTGGTGTGTCGACCAGCTCACAACCTCTCCAACGACCTAGGTTGCGAATAAAACCGCCGCAGGAATGTACCACATGCGGTAGTGCCACATCAGGCTGTAGAGTGCATATCCGCCAGTAGCAACTGAAGAACAATCTGAAGCTGCCACAACATAGGGATGCGTACATGCTACGACCTCGCAACACGGAGCAGAGGAAGTGCACCTGAATGAGTGAGTAGCCGGCTGCATCCAGGCTCACAGGAGGGGAGTTGGGCACTTGATACCAGCTGATTCCTCCCAAGCCCTTTTGCCTGCCTTCGCTAACAGCTGCTGCAGTAACTGGCATACTACCGGGTGCTCGTGCACACCAGTTAGGTAGTGCACCACAGCGGATACACCTGAGAAATGGCAGTTACGAGTGCAGTCTCGGGGTTAAATCGAGTGCTAGTGTCATGAGCATAGTGCAAGGGAAATGTAGTGTAAAGAAGACCATGTGCGCCCACGTGCACATGTATAAAAATGAGACACTGTAAAATGAGGCATAAACAAAAGGGCAATATTTATTACATGCTTATGAACGCCAATCTATGCGACTGTAATATATGGAACCCTTCACAACTTTAGTGCCCCTGCGGGATCCAGTACTTCTGTTTGTTATTGTTTGTAATTGACCAATTTCGCATGTTTCACACTCATCTCGTGCCGTGTAATATGTGTTTTAAATGGTTTCATTGTACAAGGTAACTATTTATGTAAAAATTATAAGTATCAGAGTCACGTGGATATGTTATTGCACAGTTTTGGTACGCAAGCAAATAGTCCGTGTGGCTGGCCTACCCGCCAAACACCGACCAGCATGCCACAAAGGCGCAAAGTTACAGTTATTCATACTTGTGTGTCTCGGGGATATGGATATGTGGACCGATGGTGTAGCATTTTGCGCACTTGGGTGGCACTTAATCTTTTGAGAACTAATCATGTTAACGTGCGATAGACTTTAATGATACTGGAACATTGGTTTTCTTCAGCCATACAAGATACTTCACCTCCTCCCTCCCAATGTTTAGCAACACCTAGGGAGGCTTAATTTTTCTGTAAGATGTGTGAGCGAGTGTCGTTTTTACAGTGTAACTCAGCTGGTGGGTAAAGGCCGTCACATCAATGTAAACTGTTTCTTGAGGGATCGTTAATAAACCCCTATGAACCAAAGTGCAATGTGCTTTCTCATTCGGGTTGCCTAAGTGCTTTAAGGGTGTGGTCCCACACCTTTCCTGCCAAATATTCAAAGTGTTTATGCAAAGTGTTTTGATGTATTTTAAAGTGATTTTATGACTTCTTTTTCCTAAATATGGGTATGCGAGACGCCCTAAGACCTCACTGCTTGGGTTAGTAAAGTATTGGATTTTTTCAATTTCTTGAGCAACCAAAGATGGACATCACTGTGACTGTCGGCACATGACCCAGGGAAAGAAGTCTGCTCTACCGAGAATTGACACTGTTCACTGACAGTGCCTAATCCGCAGGCAATACAACAGAAGTTTTGGTGAGAAAAGTCCAAAAAAATCCTAACTGCCTCCCAACCTCTAATTTAGCCCCTTTTGCTCCAACCACCTGCTGTCACTATGATTGTGTGTGTGTGTTGGATGGATTAATAAGCGAGTACACAATAGCCTACCTGTACAATGTGTTTGTATGGTCCAACATTTGGGAACAACATTTGAATTACCTATCAGTTGTGTTAGAACAATTAGCGATCAATGGGTTGTGTGCTCTAGAAAAGTCTCATATTGGGAAAATTAGTATTGACATTTTAGGACATGTAATCGATTTTGAAGGTAACAAGATAAACCCAGAACAGCTTACATTAATTGAAGAGTACCAGATGCCGAAAACAAGAAAACAGTTATGCTAAATTTTTGGACTTATAAACTAGCTTAGGCAACATATTCAAAAATTGTCGGTAATCACAACACTGTTAACAAGTTTGTTTTCACTGCAAACCTATTTCCAATGGTAAGCAAGGCAGAGATGAAAATCCAAGAAATCAAAACAAAATTCTGCACTTGTCCGACACTGGCGAGATACGACACTTGCACACATTTGTATTTACAAACCAATGCAGGCCAGGAAGGAGTAGGCCATACCAACTAGCTGACAGCGAGTAAAGGAATGTTACTGACTTCGCAAGCCCCAAACTAGGGCTGACCGAGTGGCACTATGGTGTTAATGACCGCGAATTCCTTGCTGTGATATGGGCGATCAAGAAATATTGGCCATATCTGGAGTATCAAAAAATCATCTTGTGCACCGATAACAGATGCCTACTGCGACTACAAAACATGCGCGAGCGCGAAGTAAACTAACTCGCTGGGCACTGCATTTGCAAGCATTTGATCTTCGTATAGAACATGTACCAGGCAAAGAAAATAAGTTGGCCGCCACTTTCTCGCAAGCACCAAACGAGCCAGTTATTTTGCAAGGCGAAGCTGAATGGGAAGAAATCCTTCTGCCAAGTGATGAAGGAACAGTTTCTTAAATTCACATACAGCAAGTGAGCACTGTAGGAAAAGACGTGCTAATATCAGATCTTTTAGAACAGGTGAAATGAGCGCAGCATGGTTGCCAATTCTATAAGGACAAAATTCTGCAATGCGAACAAGGCATGGTTGACAACTGGCATGTTGTGAACAGCCACTTAGAAACATGCTTACTTGGAAATCCAGGGAAATGGAGGGTGTTTGTCCATATGTGTGCAAGGGACCAGATATTCGGCCATGTGCACTGTGGTAACATAGCAGTACACCCCGGTGTGGACGAGATAATACGTAACATTATGGAGCAATTATTTTGGAAAGGGCTAACTAAACAAGCACACAGTATGGTGAAAAATTGCAATAAGTGCAATCAGTTCAAAAGCCACAGGATTGATGGCCAGAAACAACAACAGATGCGCCTCCCGAGGAATCCCTTCGAAACTGTGTGTCTCGACTTGATGGGACCCTAGCCTAGGTCAGTGAATGGGAAAAGATTTTTACTTGTGGTGACAGATAATTTTTCTAAGTGGTTTGAGGCCTACGCTGTCCGCAGTGCACGTGCGAGTAGCATTGCACGAGTGTTCATTGGAATATTTTTCCCATGTTCGGGTATTCCCAATAACTTACTCACTGACAATGGAACACAGTGTACCGGGAATGAATGGTGTGAGCTGTGTACGAAGTAAGGAGTGAGAAACATGACCATGGTGGTGTACCATCCTAGGGCCAAACCCCCGGAAATGTGAAACCAGAATTTGAAAGTGCAGCTGCACCTCTGTGTGGCCGAACACCATGCAAAATTGATAGAACATCCTGCTACCACTCTGTACATACTCCGCCGAAGTGTCAATGCAGCCACCAGCAGAACACCTGCCGAAATGATAATGGGCAGGAACCTGCATCTGCCAGGAAAGAATAACTGCTAGTAGCCAGACAGCCGTTGCGGACCCAGCAGTACAGCCAACCAATAAGCATGCATGAAGCATGAACAGCAAGTACGTGAAAAACATGCACATTAATTACACAGTACACAACAAGACCGCCACCAATGCCGTAGATCGGCCAGGAAGTATATGTTAAGACACATCCGCAGTCCACCTCATGCAACTATTTTTGTGCGGGCTTCACAGCTAAGTGGAACGGGCCACACCAAGTATTGCAGCATTTAGGACCTACCACCTACATGGTCTGCATCTTCAAGAGAAGGTGAGGGTGAATCGGAACGATTTCTGGCTCACACCAGCTGTCATTCACAATGTAGTTGATGCCGGTTTCCCTCAGCCCCACGTGGCGACAGCGTTGTCGAGCTCTACGAAGCAGCATGTGAGGAGGGAGCTGCAATGGTGCTTCAGGAAGAAGGGGCATTTTCAGCTTCGACGCAAACAATGCATATGGGGGAACCACTTGGTGAGCCTCATGATGGCCTCATGGTGTATGAGCTCCCTGAGCTAGAGAGAGGAGAGGAAATACACTGATACCTCAAGCAGGAAGGGAAGGAGAGGGGATAAAATACCTGGTGACACCACTCCCAACAGGGTGCGACGGAGATCATCCCAAGGTGTCCCTGATGGCGAAGCGCCTACAAGCTCGGCCGCTAGTCATACGGCACCCTTTCCTCCTTTCATGTGACAGCACCTCAGGAAAGGTCACCAGCAGCGAATACACCAACAAGTGTGGCAGAAAAATCAGTAGGAGATGGGGAAATAGCAGGAGAAATCTATCCAGGAAGACAGGACGAGGAGGTTGTTCGGATCATGCCCGAAATCACAGCAAGATGCAGGAATGCAGGAGAACAGCAGGAGAAAGAGAAACAGCAGGAGTAGGCGAGGAGCTGCAAACATCAGCTGCAGATATGGTGGCAGTGAGGACAACAGGTCCATTGCCTTACTTCACCTCTGCAGGACTACATGGTGGATTCACTCACCTCAGCAGTGCTGCCAGTGTGGGTGCGCCTCAGCCACCTGTGTCATGTCTTGCTACAAGAACACAGTACCGGGAGAAAAGGCGAGTCAGAATGGAAGGGCCCTCTTCTTGCTCCCTCAGAGAATCCCGAAGACACCCCAGTTTTATACGTAGTGCCGTTAGCCCACAATCAGTTTCAGAAAAATGGGGGACATGTTTGAGGTGTGTCGTTCCCCACATTAAGCCATTTCTGATGGCAGCCGATTTACCAGTGCAGTACGCACCCACACTCTAAGTCTGATAAGCGGTGTTTGTGTGTTCACTGACATGTGGTGCAGAAGCGGTGCACACTAGTGTAGGTGGAGAAAAGTGTGAGTGGTGCAGAGACAAATGTGCTGAGCAGCCCGGAGCAAGGGCAGTATTATACAAGGGTTTTTGTATCATTATAAATGGTATTTCTGAACACAGGAAAAGGAGACATGTGCAGGAATTGAGAACTGAATTTTATTTGACCTTGTCATAGTTATCGGTCTACAGTTGTGTTTATTTCATGATATCCTGCATGTTTTTAAGTATTGTTTTCCACCATGAAACAGCAGAATTTCTTCTATGTGTGCAAGTAGATCCCTCCATGGTGCATGGGCCTGCATTAACCAGCCCTCCCGCTACACCGGGAAGTCAGTCAGCAAGCCGCACTTATAGGGAGGGGGATAGTGCCACCCGGGCTGTCTCAACTTCTTCATCCCCAGTAACTTTTCTGCAATAGCTTAATTTTCTGGAACCTTTTGTTTTTGTCCATTCTTCCCAGTCCATGCTTCCATGTCCATGCTTCCACGTCCGCACTTCCACGAAGTTTATAAGCCAAGCAAACAATGGCTGTCCGGTCAGATGTTAGTGCATCGGCATTACTTTGCCCTCATTGTTTAAGACCAATACAGTGGGATTTTCTGTCAAAATACGAATACGGCAAAAACTACTGCCTATGCTGCCGACAGACCAGTACAGCGAGCAACTGTGCCGCAGACAACCAGGATAACACAGTGAAACAGGAAATGGAACATTTTATGCAATCAACAATGAAGATTTCGGCCTACAAACTACAAAAAAAATTTAACCATGTTGGCCACAGAAAATTTGTGCAGCAATTTATTATGCACAGTAAAGAGTACACAGACCCTTGTATGTATGCAATGTCAAATACAGTGTCATCATGAGTGTCTCAGCAAGCAAGAAAGTGAAGGAGAAATGGAGGAACAGTACGTTTGGAGAAACTGTAGAATCAACTTGCAACCGAAACAGAGGGCATAGTTCTGTTGGGAAGCTTTTTTCATGGAATTTAAAATACATGTAATGGTTTGTTCATGAGCCGCATGCACGGGAGAAGCTAGGGGATATAGTCAAATATGTCGGAATGCAATTGGCTAGTACACAAGATGTGTCAGACAGCATGAGCGAGAATCACATGTCAGGGAACACAATTTTTTCATGGAGACTCTGAAGCACAGGGGAGCTCGGAGAAATTGTCACACATCAACACAGCGCACGTGGCAGTTGACAGTATGGGAAGCAAGCAGTAGAGTCCATCCCACAACAGCTAATTCCAACCTCAGCACCTCAACTATTAATACCACCTGCACCATACCCACAATTACTACCAGCATTTTATCCGATCACATTAATTCCACAGCAGATTCCACCCATGTTTACTCCATTTTCAAGCCCCTGCCAGTTGGAGACTGTTTGGTATGCCACAAACAGTTAGGCAGACAAAATGCAATAAATAACAGCAAGAGACTGGTAAGAAAAAGATGCCCACAGTATTTCGAATGTTGCCCACATTTGCAGGGACACCAACTGAATTTCCACAGGCCTTTGTCAAGGATTAAAACGCACATTTGCAATGCTGCAGAGTATGGTAGGGAGAATGGCAGGATGTGTGGGAGCACAACTGCACGGCGAGGCCAAGGTTTGGTGGGACTCCCTTAACCACAATGGGTTATCATTGGAAGAATTTGTACATGGCTACCACTGCAGGTTCGGAGGTGCATTTACTTCACTTCAATAACAGAGCAAACTGACCATCCAGGCTTAACAACCTGGTGAGTCTCTCACGACATTAATAACTCGGATGGTACACCTGGTACAGTGTTTTCACCCACAACTGCTGGAGAAAGAGGTGATGGAGGTGGTGGCATAAACTGTACTACCAGAGTATCGAGAATCAACGGTCCCTTTGTTCAACAGTATGATGGAAGAGATGATGAGAGCCATCATAATTCTGGAGAGGAATCCGTGCCAACCGCGCCGCGAAAATGATGCCACACGCTGGCGGCATGGCCCACTCGAAGAATCCAATTCAAAGGACCGTGTACAACCTAAAACATACGGTAAACAACCGTTTGGACATCCAACCTCCTTATTCATGAACACCAACAGCAATGTAAATAGTGCATGGAGTGTCAGGTACGGTAAACATAACAGTGTCACATGTGCTCCCGCACCAAGATGTCCGATGGGAGAAGAGAGGTAAGACACAACATCCCTATCTCTACTCCAGCCCCGCAGAAGCATATCATTAGCACAGTAAATGTCCCAACACTTCGCACCTTGATGGCTATCAAGGCAACGCAGCTACCCAGGAGGGAAACGGGAAGTGTGGGTAAGAGGCTCTGATGCCTCTGACGCCCTAGTCCCGCAACAACAACAACCCGATTTGACATCACAACAAGCTCTTGTAAACGAGGTGAGTGGAGTTACGGCACAATTTATCCACATACACGTGTTTGTGAATTATAAACCATGTTATGCATTGATAGACAGCTGCTTGACATAACTTTCTGCAACCGCAATTAATAAACAGATCTGATGTAACACCCACCTAAGCATGTCAAAAGGTTCAGCCACAGGGAAAGAGAGCAATGGCTCACTAGGATAGGCAACTGTTACAGTAATGATACACAATTTTGAAACCAGAACAACAGCTATAATAACCACAGGAATTACAGGGGAGGCAATACTATGTATGTCCTGGTTAAGTGAACAAAACACGGTCGTAAGCCTGCTGCGAGGCATATTCACTTCGGTGGAAACAAGCAATGCAGAGTTTACAACATTGACCGGCATGTAAAAGACAACCCTCCTCGAGTAACGCTTAATGAGTTTGACCATCAAATACCACCACAACACCAGGCAGCATTCCAGAAAGTACTGGATGACCGCCGTAATGAAGAATCTGCACAGCTCGACACACTCAGGCATACACAGTAGCAGAGCATGCAATTCCATTAACTAGAGAAGTACCTGATTACACCTTGCTGCAAAGCTACATGCCACGCCAGGCAAAAATCATTAAGTAACAAATTAAATAAATGCTAGCGGACGGCATGATAGAACCTACTTGTAGTCAAATCAACTCAGCAATCACCCTAGGGCCGAAAAAAGGCGGGGGATGGCACTCTTGCATAGATTTTATGTCAGAAAACGAAGTAATGAACAGTGCATGCTACGTACATAAACGTCAAGGATGCCTTGGAATCGTTAGGACGTGCAAAGATACTAAGATTACTAGACCTAAAATGCGGCAACTGGCAAATCCCCGTCAAGTTACAGGATCGTGAGAAAACCACTTTAACTGCACCAGATGGGACACACTATCAATTCTGTGTAATGCCATTCGGTTTGAAGTGTGCCCCAGCGACTTTTCAAGCGATGATGGTGCGGTGTTAGATGGTCTGATAGGTGAATTCACTCTCGCCTATTTGGATGACGTGATAGTAATGTCGGAAACCTAGGAAGATCAGATGCATAATTTGTCACACATGCTAGAAATACTTCCTATGAACGGACTTGTAATGTTAAGAAATGTCACATAGGCAAGACTGAGTTATAATTTTTAGGCCATGAAGTAAGCAAGCGAAGGAAAACTTCAAATCTCGAACAGTTACTATTAATTCACCAGCTATGCCCACCACATACACCGAAACAGCTGTGGACAATTTTTGGCTTAATAAACTGTATCCGTTACTAAATCAAGGAGTTTGCAATAATAATATCATTATTAACCGCAACACTTTCGCTGCAGAAACAATTTGTGTGGGCAAGAGATGTAGAACAGGCTTTTGAAGCAAATAAGAAGCAATTTAGAATGTGCCTAACATTAGCTCGATACGTCGCCACATAACCATCTGTTTATACAGACCATCGCCAGTCAGGAGATACTGGTTGCGGTTCTTTACAGAGCAAGGAAGGATGAGAAAAACACATGATTGACTTCGCAAGTGTGAAAGTAGGCCCGACAGAGCGCAGGTATGACGTAAATGAAAGAGGTGTTTGGCAGTATTGTGGGCCATTAAGAAGTACTGAGTATACGTAGAATACCAGGTGTTCACTCTACGAACAGACAATCTATGCTTGTTATAGTTTAGCAGCATGAAGGAGAAACATTGCAAATTGACTCAGAGGCCGTTGCTTCTGAAGGTGTACGACTTCGCTGTAGAGCACATCCCCAGGAAAAATAACAAGCTAGCAGATGTATTGTCACGAGCACCGAATCCGGATGTTGTCATATATGACGAATAATAATGGGATGAGAGCATTTCGTGAAATCCACAAGAATAACTACGCGAGGCAAAGCTGAACCAGGTAGATGCAGTACAAGCAGTGATAATTGTGAGTGAGCTATATAAGGAAGTCGAATCTGTGCAGAGAAATTGCATGTTTATGCAGGCACAGTTAGAAAAAAGTAGAAACGGCCACGAGGAACAATGGCGTGTAGTAGAAAATAGGTTAGAGACATGCACGCCATGAGACCGGAGTAAATGTAGATTATTTCAGCCAGAAGGAATGAGAGAGAAAATTTTCGCACATGTACATACTAGCCACATGGCAGGCCACCCAGGTACGGACCAGATGATACACAATGTGAGGAAGAGTTTTTTCTGGCCCAACCTGTCATGCGACACACACGGTGCACAAATGGTGCACAACTACAATAGTCTAGAATGCCGAAAACACAGTTTGGAATTATTAGCCTGGACCTTATAGGCCCTTACCCCAGGTATGCAGCTGGTAAGTGTGTTTCATTTTAGTTGTTACAGATAATTTTTCAAGATGGACCAAGGTCTATGCAATAAGCAATGCACGAGTGAATCTGCGAGCACACCCGCAGTCAGCCACCCGGCAGAACTTCTGCATGGGCCTGTCAGCGAAATTGAGTGTACCTCACGTAATAGAGAGTAGCATTGGACCTACAACGTACATGACCTGGGTGGGTAGAAAATCGGCGAGAGAGCACCAGGATGATATCCGTCTCATTGCAGGATACAACAGGAGACGAGATGCACCCGATGCCTCACAGTCCCATGGTGGCGAACAACTTGCTGAGCCCCATGTAAAGCAAGCAAGCAAGGAGGAACGTGGATCGGCACCTCCTCCGAGAGGCTGACTATCGGTGACAACAGTCTCGCCGATGCCGGACTTCGCAGAGTCCAACAGGCCCGAGAACTTTGTGTCATGCTGCAACAAGAATGGTGCAACAGCAGCGGAGTTTGAGAGACGAGAGCAAGCGTCACACGAAAACAGCCCGCACTAACCAACAGCCCAAAATGAAATGGAATGGCAAGGTGGAAGAAATTTGGCCCAATGATTCTCAATGGCACTATCGCTGTCATGTAAACGGCAAGGTGGAGAGGAGTGGAAGGGGTGTCAGCACCTTCACTAGGGGTGGCAGGAAAGGGTGCATGATACCCGACGATGTCCGGCACATTGGTAACCAGGGAGGGTTCTTCGAAGGTCCACACCGACATTTTTGATGGCGCACCGCCTACAAGCGACACCATACAAGAACCAGCACTGCAACCGGTGCCTGCAGTTCTGGGAAAGGATGCACGACGAGAGGCTCCGATGTCCCATGTCGCGAAGAACCCAGGAAAAGGCGAAATAGAGCACAAAGGAGGAGGAGAGCAAGTAAGCACGAGAGCGGGTCATGCCCAAAGAGGAAGAGCAAGAGGTAGTGAGCAATGAACAAGAGGTAGTGAGCAACAAGCAAGAGGAGATGAAACGAGGGAGCAGGAGAGGACATTAGAATAGCGACGAAGGCAGGGATGAGTCGGCCAGCTCATACGTCCTAAGTAGGTTGTAGAGGTGGAGACGTCCGTCAGAAGAATGCACTACCTGCAAGGGTGTTATGGCACCTTTCAGGCTGCCAAAGTAGCAGGTGACAATGACAGAGATCGGCTGCAGCAGTCATCAACAGCACATTGAGGGAAGGCACCCAGGTGTCCTTACCGGCAGTGTCCAAAACAGCAGGTCAGTAGGCAGTGTGTATGCTGCCAATGAAGACATCAGGTCTGCAAACTGTCTATAAAAAAAAGGGGAGATGTATGATGTGAGCCAAGGACACCCTCCCCCCTTTTCCAAAGACGGTTTGCCATCCATCCACAACAGCTGCAGCAAGAGAGCTGGGTTCTACCACACATGGTAGCGCGTTGGTGACCGACACAAAACAGGTGTTGTGCAGTGCAGTGTGTTACAGATAACGCAATGCAAAGCAGAACAAGGACAGTGGCCACACGACCATGTGCACAACTGTGCATTAATCTTATGAAATAGTACCAATATACTTTAAATTCTACACAAGGATGTAACAGGCCAAGGATGGTGACGAGAAGTCACGTGCAAAAGGAACATCCGCAAACCTCATTTTAGTGACCTACAGTTCCTTTATTAGTGAAATTGCAATGTGTTTACAATGTATCATCACCAGGTGCCATTACCTCCACTTCATTTAATTTGTTTTTCATAATATATTTGATATTTATTATAGAAGAGAGTTTTTAAGCAAGTTTTGTCAATTCTAGAAACGGTAAGTGTTTGTTTGCAGACTGTTCACGCGACAAAGTAGTTCGGCCATAACCCCGGCATGTGCGCCATGTTGGAACTGCAGTAGACACCGAGAGTATCGAGAGGCAGCTTGCGTGTACCGTGGGTTCTGCGCCCGGGCAGCATTCACTTGTAGCACGATCAGTTTTCTCACTAAAAGACACACACTGTCTGTGCGCCATTTTAACAGTATCATAGCTGCTGACCGGTAAATGTTCAGCTCTTGAAATGTAAAGTATTTTTCCAGAGTGGAATTGTAATTTAATCGACTAATAAACGTCACTATATTTGAACGAGTGTTCTTTATGGAGGTATGCCACACGGCATGCCAAGTTACGAGCCCTTATAATTTCCTACCCAATAGCACGTGTGTTTCTGAACTTTGCAGCTGAGTATATTTGCAAGTGCCCACAGTACAGTGTAAAGTAGCATAGGTATGTAGATAGCCTTAGTAATTAACGATGTAACATGCATACCGTTTTTCCACAGTCTACACGAGGAGTAACACAGCACAGAGAAGGATAGCTGCTAATGGTCGTCGGCCATATGACCCGATGAGAAGAAGAAGTCTGCTCTACCACTACAATGGCACTAGGTCTGGATAATAGTTGGTGCTCCGGATAAAACATGTCATTCCAATAACCTCACCCAGACAAAACCACTACTCAAATTATCCAATTATTATTCTGACCATTGGACCACCACCTGCTTAACAAGTCACACAACTTCTCACCCAATCCAAACCTACAATAGCAACATGGGTAACCATGTGGCAACGGGCCATGAGTCATATACAAAAATAATTTCAAGTGTGTTCTTTATGTGTAATGGTACATGCCAACATGTTCTACTCTAACATTTCAGTTTAGAAACATAAGTAGTTACAATTAGGAACATGTGGAGTGTGCACCCACCCTTACCAAAGCCGAACATTTTAGGTTAAGTTGCTAGCATGGCAACAATGCGCGAAGCAGCCAAGTTTTTTTACAATTAGTTTGTAGGAAATATATTTTGTATTATTATTATTGAGTGCTCAGATGAGTTACTGTTTTACGCTAAGCCTTGCATTACATCATATCCCTATACATTTTCATTATTTGTAAAGTCACATAAGTTACATGATATCCAGCCGCATTAGTGACCAATCACAGAGCCTTACGCCCGCCACCATGACAGTAGCTTTCCGAACGTGTGGCGAGACAGCAGCATGTCCGCGCAGCTCTGGAACTTCACCATTTTTGCAACGACTCGCCTTGTAAGTCTGTATATTTAAAGGTAATGTATCAGAACCTTTGATTTTGCTTGCCTAGAACGAAGACTGTCTCATACCCCGGACCAGTTTGTTCACGGCTGGGAATTTAACTTTTCACTTAAATCATGTAAGCCTCGTGCTATCAGCAGTATCAGTGGTCGCCCACTTGAACTGCAAGGTATTTAGTGTACGTTCCCTGTGTGGGGATTGAGAGGTGAATGAATACTATCTGATGAGTATTTATAACATTTTATTCATCCATGGTCGGTCTCGACCTCTTAAGTAGTAAATTGTAAAATGTGACAAATTTGTAAATGGGGGAAGCCTGAATAGCCGCTGAGCGTTAGCTGGTTTTATTAGGGAGGCCTTACAGTCCTCACTAATCAAGGCATTTATGGATATTGCTGTGTAGGTTCCATCAAGACAAAACCTGTATGACACAGATCACAAAGGGAAGACACGTGGCTGACGGCTGAACGATCCCGAGGTTTCATCAACACTGTGTTCTACCACCTTCTAAGTATTGGCACCCCCCCCCCCCGGAAACTTTAGTTTTTGAAAACCTATCCACATACCCTCTATCCCTCCCATGGTCCAGCTAAGGCAAGTGTCAAAAAAGTAAACACTGGTTGAGAATAATTTAAAAATATTTAAACATATCACGATTACATTGATGCATTGTCTGTACAAAAGGGAATGTACTCTGGCAAAACACAAATAAAATAAAATAAAACATAACACTCATGATGCACTACAAATGCACACACACACTTCACATCAAGTGGAGAAAACAATCAATACTTTGCTAGCAAAATTATCTAGCGGCTATGTGATGGCATTAGCTGTAGGTTATTAAAGCAATGCGCTTTTGATTTCAATGTTCCATTAAGCCATGTTTGTAATGACATCTTCGATACAGGATTGTTTCCAAACAGACTCAAATGGGCTATGGGAAGACCATTGTTCAAGAAAGGAGACAAGACCGAAGTAAACAATTATAGACCCTTCTCACTTCTTACATCATTTTCAATGTTAATTGAAAAACTAATTTACAGGAGGTTGCTGAAACATTTTGAGAATCACAAAATCTTATCAAATTTCCAGTTTGACTTTAGGAAAAGCACTTCAACAAATTATGCAATTTTTAAACTAACAAAATTCTTAATGCACATTATAGAAAGATGCCATCTAATGAAATATTTCGCGACCTCACTAAAGCATTGTCTGTGTAAATCACAACATAATTATAGAAAAATTAAAGTTTTATGGAGTTTCAGGGACACCAAATAAACTAATAATCTCATACCTTTCAAACAGACAACAAGTGTATATCAAAGGAAAAACTACTTCATTCTACTCTGAACCAGGAAAAATTAAGCCTGGGGTCCCACAATGATCTATATTAGGCCCCCATCATCCTAGTTTATAAAAATGACCTTAGATGTGTTTTACCTCCAGAAACTACTCAAATTTTATTTGCAGATGATACTAATCTTTGGAGACTCAGTAAATGATCTTATGCAAAATAACTGACACAGCATTTACAGAGCTAGATGCATGGTTTACTGCAAACAAATTAAATCCTAACCTAGATAACACATATCTTATGAATTTCCTCACAAAGAACAGAAAAACAATAAAACTAGTGTTGGCAGTAACAGAGACAATATTAATGAAACTGCAGTGATTACAGTAAGATTGGAAAGCTCACATTGCATATATTTTACCTAAATTAAGTTCATCATGTTTCGCCCTGTGGAGTTTTGCAGATGTATTGAACAAAAATTCAGCAGAAATGGTATATTTTGCATATTTTCATTCCATCATGTGTTATGGTATAACTTTTTGGGGCAATTCCGCTGACAGCAAAAAGAGTGTTTCACAAGCAAGAGAGAGCTGTAAGAATAATCAATGGCAAAAGAATGTCAGACTCATGTAGTCCTCTTTTCAAAAGCTCAGGGATATTAACATTTGCTAGTGAGTACATGTTTTCAGTACTTATCTTCATGTCCAAAAACAGCCATTAATTTCAGAAAAATGTGTCCTTTCATAAGCATGACACTAGAATAAAAAAAAAAACACACATAGTTTCAGTTAATTTAAAATTCGTCCAGAAAGGGCTATCCTATCTTGGGAGCTAACTTTACAATAAGTTACCACAAAACCTTCAAGAAATTTGCTTCTCTAACTAACAACTCTTTTAAATAAGCTGAAAGAATTTTTTGTAAAGTAACATTTTATAGTGTAGATGAATATCAGAACGACAAAAATTAAGAAATTATTATATGACATATCTTTGTATGCATTTCTTGTTCCAGTTTTTCTCGTTTTTCTTTTTCTTCTGTTTCAGCAAAACGACGACGTCCTACAGCATGTTGGAGGAGGATTGACCATATTACGAGGAAAAGATGTAAAGTGTGTACGTATAGAATGGTGTGTGTGTGTGTGTGTGTGTTATATATATATATATATATATATTATATATATATATATATATATATATATATATATATATATATATATATATATATATACACACACACACACACACACATGCGTGTGGGTTGTGGAGGGAGGGAGGCAGCTCAGAAGAGGGCGAGAGTTCCAGCTGAGGAGTCGTTGGGGGAAGACCTGGTGCAGAGAGCTCTGAGTGTAACAGGTGTTTCTTAGCACTTTTTAGTGCTAATACACCGTGGCTGTACCAGTTAAGTACCTTTTTTAAAGGCTACTTGTTTTCTGAACGTAAAAAATTTTAGTTCCCCCACTAAATACAGAAATAAATATTTTCTATTTGAGGTACTTAAAGCGCTAGTCTCCCTAGCCTTGTTTCCGGTAGAAGGGAGAGGTCAGGAGGTGCCGGCTTGGACGAAGGCGCACACCACAACAACGAAGGTTTAGGTACTCACTAGGAACACTTTCACGTACATTCGCTTGTGTTTTAGGTTCAATTTGTATTCTTTTTTCCATTCATTTCATTCCACTGTAGGTTCCGGACATAAGCGAAGCCATGGCAGACGTCGGGGCTGCCATGGATACAGAACCACAATCTCTGAATTGCCCAGCCCCCGAAGCAGCGCAAAGAGACGCGAATGACAAAATAATAAACTTTATGAAACAGCTACAGAGAGTGCCAGCCCTTCAGGCACCTCTGGCCACATCGGGGCTCCCTTCAGGGCACAAATGCGCCCTCACAAAGCCACCATCAAGGGCAAAAACATCAGCGCAGCAAACCCACAGCCGAAAAAGGTGCAAATTAATCCCTTTAGAGTCTACACGGCTAGGGAACACACATACCCAGCCCTGGAAAAGGCTATGGACGCGAACATAGCCTTATCATGGAATGCTGTCTGCACAAGAACAGACAGCATTCATGTTTTTACCTCATCGATCAACTACTATGGAAACGCAGTTGGCCTCATGAAACAGTTGGGATATCAGCACAGCCTTCTGCGCCAAGAGACTGAAATCCCAGTGAAACTTGTATTCTGCAGGGTACAAGCCGATACTCCACACGACTTCCTGGTGGAAGAATTTCAAGCTGCCAGAATGCCTGTCACACATTTTTATTTCATACATGACAAAATCACAGAGCGATTTACAAACTTGTATTTGAACTGCCCAATAGCATCGACGTAGCACCCTTCTTGGCACTTACAAGCTTTTCTGGCCTATCTGTAAAAGTATAAGACTTCCATCATCCAGCAGAGCCAGCTCAGTGCTCACGATGCTAGCGATATGGCCACATGGCCGTAGGCTGTAATGCCACACCCAAATGCAGATACTGCAGTGGAAACCACCTCACTACAGCCTGCACTATTTCAACGACAGAGCACAGGTCAAATGCGCACAGTGCAGGGACAACCACTGTGCTAACTACTGGAGTTGTAGGAGCTAGAAGGCAGTAAAGTGGAGTAGACTGTCACAAGATGAAAAACTGTCGTGTCAGGCTGTATTACTGTATACGTTGTTAATACACCCAATTATAACTTATGCTGCACCCACCTTGGCATATGCAGCTAAAATTCATACGAGGTGCTTCCAAATAATTCAAAATAAATGTTTGCGAATAGCAGCAGATGCGCCCTGGTACTGCCCCATTGCAGATCTGCATCGCGAATTAAAAATTGAAAAACTGGATGAGCATTTCAAGAAATTAGCACAAAAATTATACACTGATTGTGCAAACATTCCAAATGCGAAAATATCCAGCCTCGGGGATTATGACCCTGAGGAAACACAAAAATATAAGCAGCTGAAAAGCATCTTGGATCACAGGCCGCTATAACCCCACTAAATTACCCCAGTTAGTCACGTGATAATTCCCACAAAACATAAAATGATGCGAAGCACTATGTGAACATAGAGCAAGGCTCTGTAAAGCTTTAGGCTCGGAGATGGCCCTGTGCTTTACACTGAAATTTGTTTTCTATGCTACACTACATGCGCACCCGAGTGTCAGCATCGCGGGATACACCCTGGAGTTTCGGTCTGGTGTAGGGCTGTGTATTGGCCCTATACACCTACCTGATACCCAATATGGCGTTCTCCAGGTTGGCGATTATTTAATCATACCCCTCATTACTCATTACTAATTACCTAATTCTTCGACACTACATTGGTCACGCACAACACTGCCAACACTACACACAACACCACACTAGCTGCAAGCGAATTTTGACTGTAGGTAATGTCATTTCATTACATCGCACTACCACCCCCTTCCCCTTACACTTCCTAATTACTCCTATTTTTATGCCTGGAAAATAACACTTTTTTCTGCTTCCAGAGAGATGACTGGCATCTGCGGGCGGGTGGTGCAGTTCTGTCCTCCGCCTCCAGGGTCGTGCTACTGCGGTACGATCCTGGATACATTCCAGCAGCGGATCGATGCATTTCATATCACCCTCACTAACCTCACAAAGTCTATCATAGCGAACTAACAATAACCCTACTTTCTCCAGCCCTAGTCCAATAAAAGGAATTATTTTTATCCTCAGAGACTGTTGCATAGTATTTTCCAGGCCTTCTCCGCTTTGCCTGGTTTCCTATGCTCCTTACGAGACCCTTCTTCTTTCTGGGTGTGTGTCAATGGTTACGATTGTAGCCATGGCTCCAGGCAACCCTGATCAGCCACAAAGCATGTGCTCATTTTGTTAATTAAACCCGACCTAAGGCGTAAAGGTCTTGCCCTGAGACACGTTCCATTCTCCAACCGTCTTAGCTACTAACATGCATGCCGGAGGGGACACAGAACTGTGAAAGTGCTCACGCTGGCGTAGTGGAATTTGAGGGCTCACCAGAAAAAAAATTGTGTGTGTTTACTATGTCCAGTGTTTAAACTTTATATATTGTATTTTGACTTGTCCAGTATCTTTGTACAACTATGTATTGAAAAAAGATCTTATGGGTGCAATAAAACAAAACAAAACAAAAACATGCACACGTGTTGCCACATGTGTGCAGGGTTTTTTTTCCCACAATAATAGCTGCACTGTAGCAAATGGATGGTAGGCGTAGCTCCAGGTATCAGGTGTCAAATTGGCTAGAGGCTCGTGGCTGACGTCATACTGCTGACGAGTTTTCCACCTGGTTCTAGTACTCAGAGCTAATGGAGTGCGAAATTTTACTGATGGCGTTTCTTTTGGCATGTTACTATTCAGTGCTTTCATTACCAAGTTGAATGTAGCCACTTAGTTGAATGTGTTACAGAAATAGTGTATCCACAGCCTTAGTTTTAAACTTTAAGTAAGCTTATTTGATTATACAAAATGTTTGTGTTCCCTGCAGATCAAAGTTTATTCCGTTCAATTTATTCCATGTACACGAAAAACCTTTCTACATCTCCCTCACACATTTTCTTCTCGGGGTTATGGGGATGTCAGAGTTGTTTTCAAATTTGCATAAATTAAGAACGAACAATTTCGCAACTTGTTATTGTCACGTATTATTAAAACACAAATACTCCCGTACGAATGAATTTTGATTTGATAATGAATTCTTAATTTTTATTCTGTTCACGAAATATATGCACATAGAACCAAATGTACGACTTTAACGCCGTTACTTTTCAAAGGTTGTGTAAGACTCGGCAATAACTGAGTTGGCTACATTGAATAAGGTGAAGCCGCCGCTTCATTCGAGAATGAGAAGAGAAAAAGGAAATAAACAATTGTCACGTATGCGTTTTGGAGGTTATAATTGTACCGGGGAAAAATTTTGTTTTTGTATTTTGGCAGTTTAGCAGCTTAGTTAAGTGTAAAAGCGAGGTAATGTCTTCAACTGACTTTTACATCAGATACTATGTTGGACATAAAGGTAAATTTGGACATGAGTTTTTAGAATTTGAATTTCGTCCTGATGGAAAGTTAAGATATGCAAATAATTCCAACTACAAAAACGATACGATGATTCGGAAAGAAGCGTATGTGCACAATTGTGTTATGGAAGAATTGAAACGTGTCATCAACGACTCGGAAATAATGCAAGAAGACGACTCTCTGTGGCCACAGCCTGATCGTGTTGGACGCCAGGAACTTGAAATTGTTATTGGAGACGAGCACATTTCCTTTACGACTTCAAAAACTGGATCGTTGGTTGATGTAAACCAGTCGCGTGATCCAGAAGGTCTTCGTTGCTTTTATTATCTTGTCCAGGATTTGAAGTGCCTTGTTTTCTCGCTGATTGGTTTGCATTTCAAAATTAAGCCAATCTAAGTATTCTTTAAACACTTATGTATTCTTTTTTTTTAATTATTATTATTTACTTTCTGTATTTTCTGAAAGTATTCAGAAGTGGGACTGATAACAAATTGAGGATGTGAATTTCTTTCACAGGCATAAGTTATTGTACAAGATTTGGTATTCCCATTGTATTATAAACAGTCATGTTGAAAGTTCACAGTATCTGTATTGTATATGATACATTACTTCATCTTTAGATTTAATGCTTAAAACTTACAAAAAAGGGTTCAAGTTTGTAGACATTGGAGTTAATTTTGTGAAACAAAAACGAACCTGCTCAGACTACCATAATGTTTGATATAGGCCTAATTTATTTTTTGTATTTTGCCATAAGTGTCATTGAATACTGTATGATCATTTTCTACACAATGCCACAAGTAAAATTTAACATTTTTATTTATAAAGTGCAATGTGTTATTTAATACTTATGGTATAGAGTCATAATGTATACATTTACTTATGCAGTCCTAAACCTGAAGCCTATTCACAATAGCGCAACATGATACAGCGGGCAGAAGAAAAATTGAAGTAGTCTGGCGAGTGATATTTGACAACATGCAAATAAACACTGTTTTGGTAGTATTTTCAGGGACTGTTTTGTCCGTATAACATAACTTAGACGCACAAAGTGCTAGATACCTCCATCCAGGCCTTTTAGTTTCACGTCTAATTACAGTATTCCCGACCAGAAATATTGTACAAATACCGACTTGAATCAGAAGTTAGTCAAGACTCGTCTTAAAGTAAACACAATTCCACCTTTTAAACAACGTTCGCAAATGCAAGATGCCTAGAAAATGCTCCTAATTGGCTGTTTTTTTTTTTTCGTCATCAGTGATGTCACCTACGCAGCAAGTCAGGTTTGTCGCTAGCACTCACGTCGCGGGCTATATGAACTATGGTTGGCTGATTCGGTGTGACGTGTAGGTTTCTGACAAGAATAGGCTTGCTTGTGATGAACGCTGGCTCAGGCTTCAGACAAACGTAATAATGGAATTGATTTATATTCACTGCAGAGTTTGAATTGCCATGAATAATGAGTTAACACATTCTCTATTTTTATGATGTACAAGTGTTACTTCATAATTTTAGAAGAGTGATGTGTTAAAGCAGCACTCAGTGGGAGTTATATAAAGTGTTATAACTTAAAGAAAAATGTTTTCATAATGAAGAGTACAGTACCAATATTTTTTTTTAAGTTTTTGTAGTTTTGATAAGTAACATGCTTAAAAAATGGTAATTTATTCCTTTTTAGATAGTTTTTTTTATCACTGTGTATCGTATATCTGAAACGGCCACAGTGTGGACCTTTTTGGATAGGTAATAGAAATTAGTGTATAACCTCTAATAGAAAGTTTCCATTATTGATTGTTAAAGGTTATCAGGTAGGGTATAAAGTACAAGACATAAGCAGTGAAATCTGTAGCCTATTGCCTGTAAATATTTCCCTATTCATGTTTTAACATCAGTATATTTGTTAAATGTTGCAACTTTTTCTGGAAAACAATTATTGTTATCTGATGCCAGACTTTGTATTTGAAGCCTGTGCAGGAAGTCAGCCTCATTTGTGTCGCTGCTGTTCTTGATATGGGGAACTTCACCAGTTTGCTGACTGTAAATTAATGTAGTCTCAGAAGGAATGTGTTGTAAAGTGATGCTTTCTATGTATATGTAAGGTTATTAAAAAATTTCATGTAGCATTTGTAAGGATGGAGTTCACGGTAATTCATTGTGGCTTATACAGTACAGAAATAAAAAATATTACATCTCAATGTGTTGTCAATATTGTCTTTTTTCATTCACACATAAACACAGTTTAAACATGCCACATTAATACCTACTGTAAGTTGACATACCTATGCAAACACCTAAGTTACTTTACCATACGTAAAACCAGTGAAAAAGTGCTGCTTCAAAACCACCATTTTTACTTTAAAGTGAATTCCAATTAGGCCTACAGCACTAGACTGCGCTTGGTGCCCACTAGACCAGTGCCATATGTTCTGCACCTACTGCACTTGTACAAGTGTAGTGTTTTTCACTGTTGTAGTTGTCAGTTGTGATGAGAAAGTGTGCACCGAGTGCAGTTTTTCTTGCAGTGTCTCCATTCCGTCAGTGCAGCAGTTGGAGAGTAAATATGGTTGATAAGCAAGCACCCGTTTTGGACAGTCGTGTATTAATTGCACTTCACAAACTTTCTGTTAATGGATATGACTTCTCCACCCCTTTCCTCTGGGGCCCTCTCACACCACCATTTATTATCACTACTTATATCACCATCTCCATACAATTTAAATTTTTGACGTCTGAGCAAATAATTGTATCACACGTCTATAATGTTTGTATCTCACAAACAACTAAACAGGCACACTTCGTTATAGTACATTCTAACCATATAGGCCCTAGGCCATTCACTGTTACTTTAGAGGGATATAAGAACTGCCATTTGATTACATTTCTTGTTTGCATTTCTATTGGTAAATATTATGAGTTCATTTCAGTGTTTACATCTGTAACTTTAGTATTTTCGTGTTTGTTTACATTCAGAATATAAAGGCAGTCCACAATAAAGTGAGCACTTTTGAAATCAACCTTAGTAAAATGTCACTGCTTCTACATGCATATATTTTAACAAACGCACTGGGGGACATGTGCCCAGTTAAGTTGGTAAAGATGGATGGAAAGTAGTTTCATATATTAACATGCAAAAAAAAGGTGTTAGGTAACCATTTGTGATAACTTAAATAATTTCTCTCTCTGTTTTTTTTTTATTGCTTTTAAGTGTAAAAATGTGCAAATTTGTACAATACTTACTTTTATAATAATTTTACAGTTTCACTTGACAGACACATGAATAAAGTGATGAGGCCCATGGCAATATTAATTTTACATTAGGCGGGGGAACACATAGCGTGTAAACTAGTAGAAATGTCGCTAATTTTTCTGAATTTTTTATCGATTGAAAATTTTAATGTCACAGATTTATATAATCACTGTTTCTTAATTCGTGTGATTTTTCCTTGTCAAACCATATAATTGAATATTGATAAGCTAAATTTCTAGGAGGTCACTTTTGTTAACTTCTTTATAGATAATATTTCCTTATCAGGAAGCTGTTTAATTCTTGGTTTTGTTAAGTAGGATAGGGTTCAGTGGCATGTAGTAAGTTTTTCTTACAGGGTAAGCAATTTCTACTAACAAATGCAACTTCCAACTACGCTTACCTTCCACATGTATTTACCATTTTGTAATACCTAACATTAGTTATAAAAATGGAAACAAAATTAATATTATAATAACTAAACTGAATATTATTTTGAGAGATATTACAAATTATAAGAAAAACTCCAGTTTCTCAGAACACTTTCATCCACTTTCCGAGGGAAAATGTAGTATTGGAGGATGCAAACATAGCGACTGCTTACCCTTTTGAAGGAACGCAGTCGAGCATGTGGTGTGTTGTTGCTTGCGAGTTCAATTTGTCACTAGTCGCTCCCGTTTGTGGAAATAAATACTAGATAGCAGGACTATGCGTGTACAGTAGGGTAGTTTGGAGGAGAGCCTTTGCCAGTGTCATAATTGTGCGCAGGTGAAGGAAGAGGTCTAAAAGATGGCAGTCTTATTAGTAAATTTTGAGTCTTCAAGAATATGTCCAAAGGGGATGCTTGTGACTCCATTGCCATAAGATCTTCAGAGAGTGAGCCTGTACTGAATAGTATTATCCAGAGGTCCACATAAATTTATAACAGTTAAAATCATCATAATTTTTTAATGTGAAGAGAAACTTTAAATATTTGCTTATGAATAATGATATGTCTAGAGGTTCTGAGAATTGAATTTTGCTCTACAGTCAAGCTAGTTGTACTAGAATTTTATTTAAGAAACTTATTCAACGTTAATAAGAAATTGTTTAGTTATCATTCTCATCAAGAATTTATTGCATTAATCAGGACCAATTACAATTTCACATAATGCTGTTCTTGAGACACATTAACTTAGAGAGAGAGATTAATTTGTTAATATTTCTGAGAAATTAAATTGTTAATATTTCACAGTTACTATTTGCAAGAAGTCTAGATTTTGGAAGCAATTATTTCTAGTAGCTATAGATGTTCATACATGTTTTATGCTTGTGTGTGTGTGTGTGTGCGTGTCACTATTTTACTTATCACAGTTATAAAACTTTTGTTTGAATTCAGGGTATATCTGTGATCTGTGTAGATTTTGAATTTAAAATTGTATTGAAAAGGGTTCCATTTATGTTGCATCTCTGTATGTACTTTCACAAAAAAAAAAAAAAAAAAAAAAAAGGTTTTACTTACCTGTTGAGGGAATTAATGTGTTTGGTAAATCAGGATTCTTACACAAAGAGTTTAATGTTGTATCATGCTATAGTAAATGGGCAATAGTATTTTCTGTCAGCATCCTTTTGGGTTGCTTAGCAACAACACAGGAATTTGTTGATTGTTGTATGTGTAAGGCTGCTCTTTACAGCAATTACTCAATTACAACAGCAAAACAAAACTATATGCTGTTCATGGTAAAGTGAGCACTTTTAAAGGCCCTCCCAACAGGTTTTAACCACTAATAAATATATCTTTTTGCAGCATCAGGCATTAAATTTTGAAGGTGGCGAAATGTACACACTATGTTAATTCGTCACATTGCAATGTTTATATTAAGAAGCAGCAGGAAGATGGAAATATGATGAAAGAAAAAATTTAGAAGGGCCTTAAAAATTGCTCACTTTACTGTTAACAATAGTACTATTTCACATAAAATAATTTAACAAAACTTCACACTATTCCGAAGCCTTGGTAAAAGTCTATTTTTGGTTACCGATTATGTATCCTTCCGCTACATGCAAACATAAACATTGCCATGTGACTTATACATTTTAACTGTCAAGTGTGTTTTCAGGTGTTAAAAGAATTGTGTCGTATTTAAAATACAATTTTGTACGAATGTTCACAGTTTAGGCCTATAACTATATGTAGGTCAGCTCTATGACTTCATATTGTCAATATATTTGTTATACACAACATAGCATATTACACGTAATACACATTTATATTTTCCAGTGACTGTTTAACCCCATTATAACTGTGAGGTAAAGAACTATAGTATTTAACCTCATCTTATTGATATGTGTTGAGTTATTACTTTTAAAGAAAGGCATCAGTTGGAATAAACATTAAAACGAAGGAACAACCTGTCTACCGAAAAGACACAGTAAATTCATGCACGCAACTTGTGTTGCTTATATTTTGTATGTAGCAGTGACAAAACTTTAAAAATAGTGTGAACGTGCACACAAATAGGCCAACCGTAAATTTTACCCCATTCATATTTCTGTGCTTTGGTACTTATTTTTTGTAGGTTTATTTAATTATTTATTCAAATTTATCTGGCTGGGCTTAGTATTTCGTTGGGATTGTGACAAACATTCAAATCACAGAAACCTGAGCACATTACACAATTTTATTGCAAACACCTAGGGCCAAGTTACATTGTGATAAATAAACAGACAGCTTTGATAAAATTAATTTTCCCATAAAAACAGTTTATTGTTAAAACATATCAATTTTGTACATCCAGTATTTGCAATCACTCACACACACACACACACACACACACACACACACAGTGGTCACGATGCATATTATTAATAATTATTCCTGCAGTGGAAAAACAGATTTATCACATCATAACTTGCCAAGGTAAATTAAAAAACACAACATGTACAAACTTGATGTGGTACTTTTAAGTATTTTTCACAAGAAGATAAATAAACGCTTAATTCAGAAACACGCCATATCATGTCACCAGTCGCCACTTCTGTCAACTTTGTATTTGTAATCATCCCACCATCTCATACAAATATATTATAACAAGTATTCAAACAATGAAATCTCATTTTAGTTTTATGTTACCAATTCAAAAATTGTTATTTTTGCTGTAAGTATGAAATATGCTAAAATTGAAAATATGTATAATTTTCCTGCTACTACTAGCAGTGTGAAATTTCCCAAGAGAGAGAAAGAGACAAGCTCCGCTTCGCCTATTCAAATTTCTCTCTCAGACGAAAAAAATAAAACACCATTTTAATAGGGCCTACACACTGCAATTTGCACTGATATTTTTAACTGTAACAATGAAATAAGTTTCCTTCAGTGCTACCTAAATTTTAAATATATCAATAGGCGACGTTTAATTTACAAATAGCATATGAAAAAACTAGGTGAAAATAATATTTTAATTGTACACTATTTCTTACTAGCCATTGCCAACAAATTGCTGCTCTCACTGTTTTTAATTCTATTTAACACAAAATAAATATTACGTGTTTTAGAAGATACTAAGTTAAAGTTTCATTTATTCAATCAAGAATACAATACTTTAATGTTAATCACAGTGTTATATATTTGTGTTATACAAGTTATTTAAAATACAGGTTGATATGTGATTTGTTTAAAGGTTCATTTCAAAACATCTGAAGAAACCATGAATGGACTATACCAGCATCAAGATTAGCTTTGCAGACCAGTGAAATTTCAACTTCTCACCTTAACAGTTGATTCCTGTCTGCACCTCTTGTTATTTACAGATAACAGAAGTTCTAGATAATATAATGTCAAAGAGTGTTTATTATTAAATCTTATTATATTCAATGTTTATAAAGTCTGTACACGATAAAGTGAGCACTTTTGAAATCAACCTAGAGAAAAGTCACTGCTCCTATCTGCATAATATTTTAATGGGCACACTGAGTACATGTGCCTAGTAAAGTTGGTAACGGTGGAGGGAAAGTAATTCCATATTTTAACGTTGAATATAAAAGTGTTAGGTAACCATTTGTGACTACCTAAATTATTTATGTAGCTTTCTGTTCTTTTTTTTTTTTTGTTTCCCCCAATGCATTGGAGTGTAAATATGCTCATGACAATGTTAATTTTACATCAGGCGGAAGACTACACAATGTGCATATAAGTAAATCTTAAGCAGGGCTTTCAAAAATGCTCATTTTACCATGAATAGCCTATAATAACACACACACACTATATATAGACCACCAATAAGACTATATATATATATATATATATATATATATATATATATATATATATATATATATATATATATATATATATATATATATATATATATATATATATATATATATATATATATATATATATATATATACATATATATATATATATATATATATATACATTTCATTCAACATTTCATTCAACTTAAATTGATTGTATCAAAATAGCAGGAAGGAAGGTTACAGTTAGTTTTTGTGTTGTACAATCTCTGATGTATTATTTCCATGTTTTATTTCTCTCTGTCTATTACATGAAATTTAAAATGGATTAGTGTTATTTTAAGTTTTAACCCTGCATGGTAGCAAAGCAGGCGGTTTTTTGGTTTTTAAATGAGAAGGTAAATAGATGGAGACCTTTTATATGATAAAGGAAGGTTAAAGACGAGAGACAGATTTTTTTGTCATGTGTTTGAGACTTGTGGATGGCTTTCTGAAAAAACAAGATGTCTGAAGAAAATAAAATAGAAAAACTCAACTGGTGAGGAAATTATGGGACATGGCGTATAATTATGCAGACTTATTTGATGTTGTGGACGGTGCATTAATGAAACTGGAGGCGGGAAGTGCTACTTATGAAACCAAGCTTAGAGAAAGGATGAAGGTGAACTGTATAGCAAAAAAGAAAATAATTCTATCACTAGAAACGAAACTCGAGAGTTGCAGAGTGTGATATTGCCAGAGAGGTGTAGGTTAAGTTGAAGGATATAAGAAGGATATAAAGGAAACACAGTCCGAAGAGAACTTAGATTTATTAAGGCACAGATTTCGTAACATAGATTGGCCTGAGGGCATGTAGGCTCACCTTGCCAAGTTTGATGAGGTACAGACTAGAATGTCAGTTTTGGCAAAACCTATAGATGAACGTGATATGTGTACTAGGCTTTTACACGTGTTGCCACAAGACTTTGGCCATGTTTATGTTTTGTGACGTGACTTGCCAGCTGGTGATAAAACCTGGGCCAAACTCCAAAAAAGACTGTTAAATTATGAGTTGAGAATTAAGTTGAGGCCACAGTCATGTTTTCAAAATTTAAAGTTAGTGCTTACCCTAAGAAGAATGCTGCACACCATTCAAAGAAGGTTAGTAGTACAAAGACTAACCAGGATGACAAAAAATGTTTTACTTGTGGCAAAGGTCACTTTTCTAAATATTGCAGAATTGGGCTTGTTTGCTTTAAATGTAAATAAAAGGGTCACGTGTCTAACAATTGCCCCTCTAGTGACAAACACTGTGCCATGATTTCAGGACTAGAAAATTTAAATTGCATTATGTGGTTTGCTGTCAGTGAGGTCACACACCACATGAAGACCAGGCTGGACTGATATGACAGTTTTTGTTACTTTGATGCCCCCAAGAAAATTGGAATATGCCAGATGGGATGTACAAGTTGAGGCTATAGGGGCTAGATGTATAAAAGTTAACACTTACAATGTAAACATCTAGAGAGAACAATTTTTTGAGGATGTTTGGTAGTGCCCAGAAAGTTCTTGTAATCTATTTTCAGTTCATAAGGCTGGTCAAAAGGGGACTGTCCAATCAATTCAAGATGATGGGAGAAGATGGATATTTTCCGAGAATGGACAGACCTCAGCCATAGCTTTTTGTAATAGAGAAAATCAACTTTGTTTAGCCGTAAAGGTGATTCCCCCTTCTACCGAAAAAGTTTGCATTGCCTCACAAATTCAATTCAAGAATGGCATGAAAAATTGGGATACCAGAATAAAAAGCATGTACAGACCTTTTTGAAGGATTGTGGAATTGAAGTCCATATTGTTAATGAGTTCTGTGAAGGCTGTGTTATAGTCCAGTAGTTAAGGGTTTGAACTATGCATTTTATGATTAAAATTTGAGCTTTGAACATACCTCAATGGCACTATCCTGAACAGTTCTGGAAGTGCAAACATTGATTTCGACCGTGTAGGTTCAAGATGGTGGCCAATTCAATATGGCGAAGAGGTCACTTTTAAAATCTGCCATATCTCAGCTTCTAATTATGCAATTTTCAATTTTATTTTTTAAAAATTAAAGCTTATTGTTTGTTCTTCATTTTGTATCACCATATCTTGCTCATACTTCGTATACTTCTTCAGATATTGTAAAAAATATTGATGAAATAATTGTAATAATTCTGTTCAAGATGAAATAAATTGACAACTGTCATTCTAACAAGAAAACAATTAGAACCAAAAAGTTAGACAATTTAATATACTTTAATTTGGTGTGCTCAAACATTTGGTATGATGAATAGAAGTAAAGTTATGGCTTATTTTGTTTAGCTAGTATGGATGATTTCTCGCTTGTAGTAATATTCAGACTCTAGTTATTGCTTTGTGTGCACTAAATTATACAAACTAATATAAGAAAATTTAAGGTTTTTAGTTTCCAATAAGTCTAGGATGCCTTTGATGTCATTACATAAGATGAAATTATTTGATTGGCAAAATATCTTCAAACCAACTTAATTATGAGTACTCGTAACATCAGATTCATCACAAAAAATTGAGTATTAATTTTATGGAAAACTTGGGGTGATTCGGCTGATATAAACATGGCTGGAATTACAAATATAGCTGAATTATGTGTGCTATCACTTATATAGTAATAAATAACCGTGTCTGAATTCATGATCCATAATTAAAACATGATTTTAATGTTAAAATACGTAGGCCTAAGTGTGAAATTTATATTTAGATGTGATCGCGGGGGACATCATTACAGCAGCAAAAATTATTCGCAAAAAGTTACTACTCTATGCCGTATTTTCTAGCATTGTTCTTGCACCTTTTTTACAGAATTTTTTAGTCCGAGAAATTAGGATGCGTGAATTATACAAGAAATCGCTAAGACACGTGCATGTAAACATTAAAATTAGGTCTACTGTACTTGCATGTTGTGGCCGATTGCTAGCTGCTTCCTCTACATCGTCAGTTGAAATAATCACAGGAACAAAATAAAGAAATAAAGGGCAATTGTTAGTATTACTGCACATTGTTTTTTCTTTACAGTGCAGCTAAATGTAGAAAAAGGCATGTGTAAACATCTGTAATGGCAGTGCAACTGTTTTCAACATGGTGGCTTAATAGGACAAAACAAAAAAAAATATTTAAGCTACGCACATTTCAAAACATCCCACAAGACCAAAAGATGATAAAAATGTAGGTGTTTATGTAAACATTTTTAGCAAATTTAACTCCATACGTAAACCAGTAATTTATGAACTTTTATCAATAACAAAACCTGAGCCGCATGCCGGATCCCCTATCATACTGGCCATCTTGTGAAACCTAAACAGCATGCCGCAGATTCTTCCACACATTTTCAACCAATCATCTGCTCACGCTCGTATTGATTCTGTGTCGCTGTTCTAACTAAATACTTTGACAAAGGATGCGAGCATGGGTCTGACAATGCGTGCTGTGTTGCAACATCTACTGCACTGCAGCTTTGCCACTTCTCATAGAGTGCGGCTTATACACGTTTTACGAGATTAATTATACTAAATGCACAATTTGCGCATTTTAAATTCACCACAATAGTTAAAAAGGCAAATACAATTAATCTAAATGTATTCAAATCGCTCGAAAAAACAGAAATACAAAATAAATTCTCACTCGCTGTAACCAGATATTTTAACCTTGATAGTATAGTACTATATGGCGGTGTATTCTGCTGTAAGTACGGAATTCTCGTAATAGGTCGTACTTGTAGGTACGGAATTTCACTATAACTGACTGGTACAAATTGTTATAAGGAGTTTTTCAAGACAAGTGATTCTTGTTTACTGATTATGTTCATTCTCCATCACAAGCACACAGGGCTGTGCATTTCAAATTCTGCATACCGCACTTGCATCTTACGTTGAGTCCTTTTTTGCAATGACAATAAATAAATTGTATTGATTCTAGTATAAGAGGTTAGGTTGTCCAGGTAGGTGATCAGCCTTCAGTTGACTTGGACCAACCCCAATCAGTGGGACTGGGAATATCCTCTACTGGCAGAAGGGATTGGACCCACACTTTTGTCTGCAAACATGCTCTCTTTACTTGAAGATACAAGGTGTTTGCTGTAGGAGGGATGATTTCCATCGTTCTTTTCTTTTTTGTGAACATTTCTCTTCTGGCCTCATTCACCAATGTTTTTTCACATGATCTGTCATATAAGATGATTACAAATTTCTCCACCTTGTCCATGGCAAGAGTCCAGATTTCCTTTGGAAATAGTAACAAAGGCATATGTGGCCTCAGGAAAAGCTGTCCATGCATCCCAAGCTTTTAGTTTACCTCTTCCACTGAAGGATGTCACGACCAGTCATTGCGTGGAATGCCAAAAGTCCTCTTGCCCTTGTAGGTCACAGTGACTTAGAAATCTCGTGCAGTGGAATGTGTCTAAGATTTTTTCCACTTCTGAAGGATAGCCAGAGCTCTTCCAGTCCCATATCTTGATACATGGATACTCCTATGACTACTACATCAATGTCGGTGGCACGAATGAGCACTCTTGGAAGTCCACATTTTGCAGCATTGACAGTATGCAGGAAAACGCAGGTATCAGCCTCTTCATGATTGCAGGGGCTTATACTCTTGTTGTCCATTCTGTCTGAAGAACAGATCACTGTGCTGCCTAAAGTAGAGTACACCTCCTTATTTGCCCTTCCAATTATTATAGTGTCTTCCCAAAAGTTCAAAAAGCTCTTCCTTGTTAGCATCAAGCCTTAAATATTATTCCCAATTGCTTTTCTTTGGAAGACGTGCATTTAAAGCTGCTCGCATTATAAGTACAGAGCCACGCTTCACTAAGTACCTTGCTTCAAGCTGTCGCTTTTGTAGATGTCCCATACAACATTGATGCGCTGAACAGAGTTCTTCTGTTTCTCCACGTATGGTAAGCACTTGTTATCCATATATTCTTGGAAACTTTGCGCATCACCGGGTTTGATCATTTGAAAAACTGCTGCTCCATCAAATATTTTGGCATCAACTGAAGGCTCGGAAAGTGGTAACAATGTGGGTATGTGGTTCTGTAGTACCTTGATGAAATCTGCCTTGTTGCATGCACATGGAAAATCATATGCACAGAGTGAAGGTGGATAAGACTGGTTCTCATGGCAGAAAAATTCATCCAGGTTACGCTCCCGTTCTTGGCAGACAATATACGAACGGCTGAATAGGGCACCATCTGTTTTCAAGGATAATTTTATAACTTTTCTTTTGACATTTATGTAGTTACTGGCCTCTTGAAAGTCTGAAATTTGTTACATTTTATCGGATCCATTATCTTCTTTTCTGCAGATACCAATTGTTTCATCGCGAACTCCTGTAATTGTTCCTGTCCTGCCTTCTCAATAGCCATTATTGAAGCCCCACCTTATCACTCATTACAACATGGTCATGCAGGCAATGTAGGTTACTTGTTACACCTCCCTACAATCCCAACAGCCAAAACAATGGCATCGACATGTTTTGAGAATTTTTCTCTACATAAAAGAGTTTCTTCATGGTGCCTGGGTTGTGGCTTATTATAACAATGCCTTTCTTCAAATAAATGCAGCATTTGTGCTAACTCAGGACCTGCCTCCATAAATCTGCGAAGTGCTTCTATATTCTGTGTGAGACCAACAATGCCTCCATCAGATTTCAGAACCAAATTTATCTGTTCATGTGCATGGTGTAATGCAATCGCTGAGAATGATCACTCTGTTTTGCATGCGACAAATGCACCATTTTCGAAGGAATCATGTACATCTGGGTTTCTTTCTTTCAACAGCAACATATCTCTGATGTGCACACTCAACCAACGTGCATAGTTTGTATGATCTAGGGCAAAGAACCATGGGGCGAGTTCGATCAGAGTATGGATATATAGATGGAAGTTTGCTTCTCAGAAGGAGTGAACTAAAGAGAGAATGTAAAGCTCAATGTTTAATACTGTGTCCCAGTATTTGTCTCCACTCATTCAATGACACAGTTCCATCACCACTCTCCCAATATTCTTCAAAAGTCCTGTTTTGTAGAAAGAACAATAATGCTGCTGCTGCTGCCGCCGCCGCCTGTGTCTTGCGTTTTTGATGTGCGAAACTTTAAGGGCATCTTCAGCTTTTCCCTTTGATGTAATTTCACTTTGAGTAATTATTTCGACCTACCCACTGCCTTCAAGGCAGTGTCCAGCCATGCGAAGATCAGCTTGTTCTATGTGTAGTCCACCTATCATCATAACGAACTTATCTTCGCCATGTTCTTTGGAAAGAGAATACTGAATTTGCTTCATCAGGGCAAAGAGTGGCTGGTCACTAACAAGCACAAGTGTTTGTTGGGATGACAGATTCTGTAACAACATTCCTAGAATGTAACATCATGGCAGGAGAATTTGAGCTCTCAAGGAATAAAGGTAACATTGACATTGTAGTTATTGGTTTCCGAATGAGGTGATTAAATGATGATTGATGTGCAGCCCAGTTTAATCACTAGATTCAAAGTCTGTTCCAGCCACTCGTATTCTTTAATGTTTGGGGCTGATTCTAGATGTGGCAGAATAAGTTCTTCTGGTTCTGTTATTTGATTCCCTGAAGCTTGGAGTGATATAAAACATGGAGGTACTATTGAATAGGGCACAGGAAGGATCTTTCTGGATCTTTGTGCACTCTGGTTGTAAGACTGCTTCTCTGGTGTGTCCTGAATTTTCCAATATAGGGTGTTGCATGAGTGACATAGCTGTTCCATGCAGGAAACTCTTGGCAGTGTTTGAGCTTGGATTGTGGTCTATGTTATCTATGCAAGCAGTTGTAAACAATGCTATGTATAGGTTTGGAGTACAAACCACTTGTTTAGTGGAGTACATGCAGCACAGTTCATTAGCAATATCAGTAGAAATAGATCTCAGAAGTTCATGAGAAATGCCAAGACCCAAGTTGTAAAGAATGTCTACTAACTCCTTTTTCCTTGTCTCTGAATGAACCTTGGCAACAAGATACATAGGTATAGGCAAATTCCTGACTTTCCTAGTATTTGGGTACTCGTCTATCCTTTTTTTTTCTTGTTTTCTTTACTGTATTGAAACTAATTAGTTGTGCGATGCTGAGTATTGCTTGATTTCTGTTGGATGTTTCTGTTTCATCTACTGTCACTAAGGGACCATTTACATTGAGACTAATTAGTGCAAACAAAGACTCTGGTATGCTTTCCCTTTGACCTGAGGTCAGTAAAGATTTGGGTGAAGTATCTATTTCATGCTTGAAAATATCCTTGCAAACTGTTTATGCAGCTTTTACTAGATCTAAAGCTTCGAGGTCAAAACTAGGGCATGAGACGTCCATTGCAGCTCCAGCATCCCGCTTAAATGCCAACATCCATTCTTTTCCTTGTTTTCCCCATGCTTCAAGGTCAGGGCATGTATCTAGAATGCGATATCTGAGTCTAGTGGAATGAATATTTGTTTCAAGGTTAAATTCTCCAAGGTGCTTCTTGTCCATTATACAAATATCTGACATTTTGAATATTGGTGCGACTTCTGCATCCTCTTCTTCCTCCTTCATGGATGCAATAGTATTGGCTAAAGCGATACTCTTCAACTGCTCATTCTTCAAGGCCTTTTCTCCGCCTTCTGAAATTTTCAGCCTTTCTCACTCAGTTGTAAAACCTTGTTAAACATATAGAATGATATCTAGCATTAAGTGGAGCCATACCTTGTATGGTGATTTTACATAGGATTTTAGTGTCCCGCAAGAGAGTAGCTCCACTGCGCACTCCTTTGTCAATTTCATCAGTTAAAGCTACGTGTAATGGGGGTTGCCTTGCTGTGGAGCCATCACAGAATATGCACGTTTCTGGTTTCTCTAGATCAGCCATTCACCTCGTCTTTACAGGGGAGCGTGCTCCTGGTACAGATCCACATTCTTTCCTATTTCTTGCTCTAGCCAACTGGGTATTACTGAATTTGAGGTAGCAGTCATTGTGCCAAGGTGCATTGTTATTGCGTGTAGTTGTTTCTACACCTGAACTATCATCCAAACACTTAAGGTCAATATCCAATGGTACAGCTCCCACATATTAAAATGCAATCAAGTTAGGTGACAGTACTGAGTAGCCATCTTTACCAGTTTAATTTTTATTTCGGGATGGATCAATAAGAGCAGACGTAGTATCTTCTTGACAAAGCATACATAAATTCCAGTTTGTGGGCTTAGAATGATTTTGACCTTTGTCATGTAGTGGACTAATCATTTTTGATTTCTTTTCAATTTGTACCATTGTTGCTTCAAAGTAGGATATTGATGCTCATCTCATATATCGTATCTGAAAACAAATAAAATAATCAGTTGCAGTAACAATAGAATGAATGTGAAATGGATAAATTCACAGAACAGACACGTGAAATAGTCAAGAAATGAATTAACATAAACTTTTGACAAATATGGAAAAGTAGCCGAAAAACATAAGACACTGATGCCAGCGCTCCTAGCAGTTTGTGCTGTTCGTACAATGATAAGCTGTGCATTGAATGGGTAGTTTGAGTATTTAGGATGTGTTTTAATTCAAATTTTCTCACTTGCGGGATTATTTATTATGGTAGGAAATATTTGTGCAGTTTTTGGCTGCAATAATTACAATGTTGCGAACTACAGCAAGTCCTTTTTTAGATTTCCAAAGGCTGCAAGTCGGTAAGTGCACGAGCTGTAGACTTTCTCCATTGTCTTATTATTGTCAGTGTGCTTTTATTGCAAATTTCAATCACACAATAAATTAATTTACTTAAATACTGTTTTGTAATTTCGTAGGTGCAAGCAATGGGTGCAGAAATGTAAAAGAGCAGACGTGGCTGTAATAAAGAAAAAAGGGCCTGGCTGTTTATACACGTGAACAGTGTGTTCTAACTATTTCAGAAAAGAGGATTTTCGCAACCCAAATTTGCATTTACCAGGACAACAACTCAGTCAGTTAATGTCACAGCTGCTATTTCTAATCTTGTACAAAGAAGTGTCGTGCAAAGTTTGATAGCCCTTAACGAGAAAGGTGTAGGTTTGTTTTTACTGGAGCGACACCTTTGAAAAATAAAACCAAACAAATTTTACATATTCAGTGTTGTTGTATTGAACTGGCTGGAGCATCTTGTTTAAGTGTGTGTATAGTTCAGCAAGTTGAGCTAATGATGAAATTGATTAATTGCTTCACATTAGTTGTTTTCTTATTTAAGCCTAGGCCTATGTCAGTGATTGCTCGTACAATGTTTACATATTCAGTGTTGTTGTATTAAACTGGCTGGAGCCTCTTGTTTAAGTGTGTGTATAGTTAAGCAAGTTGAGCTAATGATGAAGTTGATTAATTGTTTCACATTAGTTGTTTTCGTATTTAGGCCTAGGCTTATGCCAATGATTGCTCGTACAGTGTTTACATATTGGTTTATTAAACTGGCTGGAGCGTGGGGCCAAATTTATCAAATTTGTTGTCGATGAACATATGTTGTGTATGTACTAAGCACTGCTGTACCTTGCTGACCATTGTATAAGTTTATTGTCCAAAAAATGTGTGGTGTGCCAAGTCACAGTGTTTACATTGGTAATTTATATTGCATTTTCATACTTTTAAATGTTATTGTTTACATTAAGGGAAACTATGCATTTGAATATTAATTTGTACATTATTTGGGTTATGTTGCACCAACTACCAAATATTTTCTAAGAATTATTAAATAAACAACTGAATGAGAAATGTAATAGTTGCCTTTCTAGGTCCCAAAGGTCTGCATATCATTATTGTTTTACTGTGCAAATATTTTAATTTCTATACATACTTGTTTCCAAGTTATTTTCATTTGAATGAGTGGAGAGATGCAGAGTACAGCTTTTGGTGGCGAGAATAATTCTTCTCCAGCCAGTGTATCAAAGTTAATTCTGTGTGCTAAACACCATGTACTGACACCACACACCAGACACCTCTTTAATTGCAGTAGTGGAGACAGGTTGTCTACAGTTGGTAAGTCAGTGTATATAATGTAGAGAGTGAACCAGCTGTCGACTGAGAGTTACAGTAGAAACCAATCAAAAGTAGTAGTAACACCCCCCCACCCCTCTTCATCTATCTACTCACAATTGTTTACACAACTGTGTACAAAACTTTAAAACAATAATATTTCACGCCTGATAGTCATTGTTACATTTCAGTGTAGGCCTATAAATAATTTTTTTTTTTTATTGCACTTCCTCTTATTTACTCCCTGAAGTACCCAATATTTTAACTTTGTGCATATACCTATGGTATTAACATAAATGAGGTGTTTTTTAATGAATTTTTTTTTCTACATTCTGCACTGCAGGTAAGGGAATGATTGTGATATGCACCATTTCTTTTGACCTGTTGGCCTATTTACACAGTTTCATTTGCGGTGATCACAGTATTGGAGAAAGTACTTGCAAATTGCATTACACTAACAAGTGTCCATAAATTTGAACAGAAAGTATGTTAAAATCATGACCAAGGTAAGAGATTTTCAGTTCAGCTTATTTTGAATTCTGCAACATATTTTCCAGTCTTTTTGCCATAAAGTATATGAAAATCTGTGGTAAAATTTATTGTAAAAAGCATGTATTCAGGTTGGTTATTAGAAGTGACTTGTTCATGATGGAAATAAGCTTTGTTATGGAAAGTGAGTTATAAAATTAAATGTGCTTAATGCATGCAAAACTTAGGTGGAGTAAATTGGCTTAATAGCTTGATTTATATATGTTAGTATATACTATCAAATATTTTGGCCCATTGCATTTTCATCTTAGCACCAGCTGTTCTGCATAAATTGCAGTAGTAAAAGATTTTAAAAGAAAGGGAGGGGGATGGTTATCTCATCTATAATATCTCAACTGTCACTTAAGTGGCATGATATCAGAGGCAATGCTACATTTTCATATTTGGTATAGGAGTGCCATTCTGTTCTTGAAAGCTGTAAGAATTTTGCAGTTAATGTTATTGCTTCCTCCATGGATTATCCACACAAGCCAAGAAAATGGATGCCTTAAGTAGGAAGTTGTGTTCCAATGCATGTATGTACTATATGAACACATCATGTATGGTGTTTGGATTAGTAGAGTAAAATACTGACGTATTTGATATTTTACCATGGAACGAACCTTATTAAAATTCTAAATTACCAAATTGCAACCACTTCTGAACACTTGAATTAATAGCATCTGAATTGAACGGTAGTACATATTAAAATACTGTTGTACTAAATGGTAACTTTGAACACAGTCTCGCTATGTGTGGTATGTTTCAGTGTTGTTTATTTTTACATAAATACGTAGAAATAAAACATTTCAAAAGGCGCGAGGTGACCATAATTTATAAAAACTTGCTAAATGATGAAGTGGACCCTTAGTGTCTATCAAACCAGCATTTGGAAATGAGCAGGGGAGGAGGTGATACTCTTGCCCCTTCTGTACTCGACTGTGCCTTCAGTACAATTACAAATTAGACTATGCCCAATTCAATAAAAAAGTCCAATACCGAGTTGCTCTGTACCACAAAGATCCTGTATGTTTTGTTGATGGATAAGCACTAAATATTGCCAAGCTACAGAATAGTTCTTTGCTTATAATTTTTGGTTACAGCCCCCAAAATTCCGAACTGGTTCAATCGGATTATGAAGAAGTGACTGAGGTTTCAAATGTTTATTACTTATGGTTGAAGCATGGCTGCCAGTGGGTTAACCATAGCTGCCTGTGTTTCACTTGAGGCAGTGTAGTTGTGGCATAACTGTAAAGGTGGAGACTCAACTATCCATCACACCTGTCAGGCAGTTACGTGATCTTCAACTAATTGCAGAGTAACTTTTTCCTATCCGTCAAATATATGTCAAACTTAAACTTTTGACGGACCGACGGATGGGCCACCGCCCACCGACGACATTCTGTAGACACATATATGCACTTTGAAATTGATCTTGGTGGTAATTTAGTAATTTAAAACCTAAACAATAATTCGGTATGCATTTTAATCACTTAAAAAAATGTTTCTCTCTTGAAGATGTATTTCCAACCAAAATATACATTCTACAAAAGAAGAAAGAACAAAAACCATACCTGTTAGGAATATAAATTTATGAACAATTTATTTTGTTGTTATTGTAATAATAATAGCTTCAAAAAGTAGTAAGTTAATATTTTGGCAACTTATGTTACGAGGTTATTCTTAATATATATAATATATTACTGCTCATAGAGCTAATAATAGCCGTAATGTTACATAAGTTGTAGAGATTTTGTTCAAAAAAATTTTTGGTTATGTTCATTCCTGATTTTTTTGCAGAAATTTAAGTTTGGTGACAACTCCATTCTCAAGAATTTATTGAATAAATGCAGTCAGTTATGTGTCTAACAAATTAAATACTGTTTGGCATTCCATTGTCTTACTTATATTTGATCAACATTTGTCCTTTGTAACTTGCAACATCTAAGTCTACCCAGTAACATGATTCTGATACAACTGATTGCCCTTGTTTCGAGTGATAATATTGATGCTTTAAGTACTTTTTTTTAATACGACATAGTAATATGAATAAGCAACTATTATATTATATTCGGTTAAACAGCACGTTTTAATAGTACGAGACGACAACTGCACTTACATTGCGCGTGCCGAGCCATGTAAATTTAAATTTCCCGGGTATTCGCCAGTACAAGCCGCTAGGAGCGCTGTTGTAACGTGCCTTGCATGTTGACAATGTTAAAACGCCTTAGTTCCCAATTTTGTCCTACCATATTTGCTTTTGTACTAAAATGTTGGCAGTTCACACCCGAGCTGCACTAATGGAAGGCCACTGTTCTACCTCATGCAATAGTACATATCTGGTTAAGTTTGATAATAATAACCAACAAACAGGGTTGAATATCATTATGTAATAATAGTATTGGTTTTCAATGGTTGATAATCCATAATCAAAGAAAATTATATATTTCCACCCATGTTGTACGAAAAAACCGAACACACCAAATTAATAGTAATTAAATTCTCTACCTTTCTGTTTTTTTTTTTTTTTTTTTCTATTTATGCTTAGGTACAATTCTTACAGCAGTACTGTCAATAATAATTGACATATCTACAAAATTATAGGAAATATGGAAAAGACATACACATATATAACAATGTACGTACAGTAAGCTTTAATTTTAAAAAATCGAATTGAAAATCGTATAATTAGAAGCTGAGATATTAATGATTTTAAGATTGAAACTGCCGCCATCTTGAACCTGCAGGGTCTAAGTCAATGTCTCCACTTCCAAAAATGTTCGCAAGGGTCTAACTGATTTAGGATTCAAAGCTCATCTTTTAATCACAAAATGCATGCTTCGGTCGTTTTATGCCCCTTACCAACTGGACTATTAGGAAACATCATTGAATGTCTTTTGGGGAGAGGATTAAGAAGTTAACTTATCCTGGTCAACTGGGTAATGTATGTAGTCCAGTGGAGGCAAATGACAAACGGTCACATATATTATCTTATCTTTAAGGATGATTATAGAAGGTTTAGGATAACTTACCTTCTGAGGAAAAAAGGAGGAAGTGAGATACAAATTGTCATATTTAATTGAAATGATGAAGAATTAAGCTGGACGAGTTGATGAGGGGCCTCGTACTGATGGAGGGTAAGAATTTGAAAATTCAAATATTCACAAGTATACTCAAGAGATAGGTCTTAAACATTCTCTGATGGCACCTTATTGTCCTAAACAGTGTGGTGTGGCTGAGAGAGAAAACAGGATCATTTGTGAGGTGGAAAGATTATGATTACATTCAGTTCCCCTTTTACTCAAATCCTTGTGGGGTGAAGCAATCCTTAGTGCGACTTACACATTGAATAATGCTAATTGAGTTGTTTCTAAAACGGCAGGTACAGAGTGATCATATGAAAATGTTTGGAGCCGAATGCTATGCTTGGATTCTAGACCAGAAAAGGAAAAAATCTGTACAAAATCTTGGAAGGGATATATATATTGTTGGATGTCGGCATTCAGTGAGTTTGTGCTGGGTCGGGATGTGGAGGGCGAACTTCAAACACCTGCAATTTTATTTTCTCACAAATAAAGTAACAAAGGAAGAAGAATTTGCAATATTTTACACGGTGGCAGGATTTAAGTTGTATGGGTTAGTTTCATCGTTGAATACCCCGAAGTTCACCTCAGAATTAGGGTTCACGAAGGTCCAAAAACTTACTCAGTAATCACATTGAACCAAAGCCGAGTGAGGTGGTAGAATCTTTTAAGTTTCAGAAAAGAGACCAGGGTGATGGTGAAACAGTAGCACAGTATTTGATAGAAATTAGAAAAATGGCTACTCATTGTAATTTCTCGATTTGGGCCATACATTGCTTGATACATTCGTGTGCGGAGTGCGGGAAAAATCAGTGCAGCATGCATTGCTATCCAATGATAAACTTACACTCAAAGATGCGGTGGAATTGGCTTCCGTGATGGAGGCAACAGGGCGGAATATTGATAACATTAAGGGAGGCATGGATGAAGTATGCGAGTCAGAGCATAAGTTGAAGGGCAACTTCAGAAGGATGAAAGAGGAATTTGGTGAATCGTCCCCAATTTAAAAGAAGCACTGGATGTGCGACAAGTAACTGATAAGGCGAAAAGCTACAGCAAACTGTGTTGGAGGTGTAGGGGAGAACATTCCCCAGATAAGTGTAGACATATTAAAACCATATGTCATTTCTGTGGCATGGTCGCTCACTTGGAGAAAGTTTGTATAACTAAATGGTCCAGTACCCGAGGTCGAAACAGACAGGGTCTTTCAGGAGGTGACACAATTTATAGGTTATCAGAACAGGCAGAGGCCACCGAGGATAAAGAGGAATCCATGTACAGTCTGTTTCAGACAGACACCAAGGTGAACAGGCAAGTACCAGTACTGATGGAAGTGCGGTTTGATGGGAAGGTGCAGGGCAGAATATCATGGAGTAGAAAACATTCAAACTGTTGTGGTGTTTCATACATGTTCACAGGAAAGGCTGCGAGTTTTAGAATCACTGCAGGTTAGAGTCCAGACCAAGCCGGTGGAAGTGTCCTTACCACTGCTAGTGGCAGAAGGCAATGGTCCAAGCTTGTTGGGCCAAAACTGGTGAGCACCATTAGGAATTTCAATTGCAAGGAGTTTTCTCAGTGACACATGAGCAAGAGCATTAGAGGCAATAAACAAATATCCTAGTGTCTATTACAGTAGTAGCATGGGCCAGTATGTAGGACCAACAGTCGTGGTAGAGCTACAGCAAGGCAAAACCTATTTTCAGAAGAAGCTGGCCAATGGGATTTGCACTGCGCAACCAGGTCAGTGCTGAGTTAGACACATTAATGAAGCGAGTAGTACTAGAATCAGTAAATTTTTCTACTTGGGCAACACCAATAGTGTCCATTCGAAAAGCAGATGGCTCAATACGAATATGGGAAGACTACAAGTACACCATTAACACTGTTTTTAGAGTTAAGCGGGTACCCTTTAGAGTGAGCAGCGGGCTTGCGATATTCCAGAGAATGATGGAAACACTGCTAGGAGGATTATCAGGGGTCATCGTATTGCTGGAAAACATCTTAACCACATGCAAAGAGACAGAGGAGCATTGACACTGGGTGGATCAGGTATTAGAAAGCATAGACAATACAGGGTTACAACTAAAGAAATCCAAATGTTGTTTTTCCAGGAGGTCTGTGATATTTCTAGGTCACCGCATTCAGACCTTTGCGGAATCCTTGACCCAAGGACTTAACAAGGCTGGAATTACCCCAATCCCAAAAGATGTGAGCATCAAAAACAAGGACACAACAAAAATCAGACACTTGAAGTTTAGACGCTGTTGGATGAGACACAAGACGAACGATAACACGAATACTTACTGGTAATATGGGTGCCAGAGGGTGCTTCCCAATCACTGCAATATTGAGACACAGAGTTCTCAGGGATGTAGTGGGTTCTGTGTGTCCGTCTCATCCGTGCGTACTTACAAACACGTAGGCAATACGAAACATCACTTTATAAAATACATGTGGCTAGGACACTTGTCACTACTGAATAAAAGAGGTATGTTCACTGTAGACTTGTTTTTATTATTATTGTTCGTACAGATCAACATGTAAATGAAATTATGATAATCTCGGTCATGACTAGTCAATTCCGCTTGGGTGTTCCCAAGTCTGCAATTAATCTAGCACACGCCTAGATTGATGACCTCACCAAGGTGCGTGAAAGCACAATCTTCACAAGGGAAGGTTGCCGACAGCCACTAAGGTGGACTGGCGGTTTTTCTTTGAAGACAGGACATGGTGAATTACAAATGGAACCCTTGATGATACATTAACATGTGCGATTACTTGGCATCACTAACACAAACTCGCCTGGGCTCGCCTGCCAGCACGTGGATAGTGTGGTGACGGCCTCTACACAATGCCGGCTAGGACGGAAGTAATTGCACCATACACAAATTACAAATTTACATAAACCCTCGAAATATACATAAAACAAGATAGGTACGAGCCGAATATTCACAATAAACACACACGTGTGAAAACAAGTTTAGATGCCGCTGGATGAAGTTCGTAGTGGACCACGTGGTGCAGATGAAATTGCAATTTTTTTTTGTGAAAACTAAATTAAATTTCAACATTACATTATTCTGATACAGAAAATTATTCTCTTTATGATTTAAATTATTACAGGTGTGTAGTATGCCTGATGACGGTAAAATCTAACATGAAAATGACCGTGTGGTCAAACACAAAAGCATCCATTTAAGTGAAAATTACACACAAACCTGACCCTGAATAAAATATTGCACATACGATATTACATACATAAGTGCTCAAAACGCAACGATGGCATAGACATAGACTTGGCATAGGTTAGCCACATGGCTATACATGAAAGTGCCATAAAATATTCAAACATGAAAATACCGTCAAAATACATACATAAAAACAAAGCCCTTAATATTGCATGTAGCAATAATGCAGACATTACAACGAAACATCACTAACATAGGCGGATGGCACCTGATTCAAGTTGCACGGGTCGCATGACCTCTCCGACGCCTTTCTCCTCCATTTCCTCAATTAAGTTATAAATACCACAAGGGCAAAATTAATTAGTTAAGCGGAAGCATAATCCTGGGGAAATGTCTGTCAAAATGTACGCAAGCAAAGGTTAACCGGTATACTAAAATTGCTATTGAAAACTGCATCAGTGGACAAAAGGCCTTAGTGCGTACGTGGCAGTGTCTTACCTCGCCAGCTCTCCTCAACAGACTGTCCAGAGGCAAGTGTCGCACGGACCTACCATGGCTGCCTACGGTGTTCATATATGCGGAAGTGCTATGCACGCCGAGTAAAATATTTTATTATTGATAATTAAATGGCAAAAATTAAATTAAATACTGTTTTACATTTTATAATTTTCCTGTGGCTTTTTCATATAATTCCAGTGTCTCTTTATGATGGCGTTCATGCTGGAATATTAGTGTTCTTAATCTTGGTGCTGCGGGGACTTTGAATTTCATAACCAAACAACTACAAAATAACAACAAACTCTTTAAAACATTTAAAGACATGTGAAACCCTGCAAATACAGATTCAAGACACATTTTACACTGAAAAATAGTATTTATGCGATAGTTCAAAATATTGGCCTCTTTGCACACATGACACTTGCATGGTGAGCACTGTCATGGGCTCTAGCGCTGCTGGCTGTTAGCCGGAATCAGTTTCTTGAGTAGGGCAGGAATATCATCTGTATGTAAAAGTTCATAAACATGAAGTATGGAAAAACTTTCTTTTATTGAATTCAAATTGTATGATTTTCTGTCTGCAAACATTACCATTTCCTTTAAACATTATCACAAATAATTGTATATATGTGTACAAATGTTTAGAAAAACTTTTAGAAATATACTCGCAAATGATTTTTCGGCCACGATGCAGCAAATTCGTAATACTTACCAATTTCCAGAAATGCAGGTATATAATCCCTAACATAACCAACCAGTTTTAAAATCTATGGTTAAAAATCCAAGCAACACTAAATTTCACGAAAACCATAGTAAAGTTGCAATGTGTTAAACTTAATATTTTAGTTCTGGCTACAAAGCCAGCCAACCACATTAATGCCTTTTTGTTACCAGTGAATTTTCAAACATGGAGTGTATATACAACCATTTTTCTTTTTGTCTGGCTAACTGATCCATAATGGCCATGCAACAAACTACTTGGTGTTTAAGTAGTTTATTTTGGCTAAACAAATATCGGGCAACAACCCATTTTGAAATAACATTTTTACCTTGCAATTATATTTAACAATTAATATAATAGGTAATATTGCCATTCCTTTAAATTTTAAAACATGGCCACCGTAAAACAAATTTGGAAAGTTCTAAAAATCCAGACTAAGTGGACTTGCCCAACATTCAAAATATTTTACCGAAATTAAATTTTCTCCCCTCACCCAACGACCATAGCAACTGCCCACAAATGGCGGGCCTTAACTTTCGAGGAGAAAATACTACTTTAAAAAACCCAGGTTTCTACACTAATACGACTGCATAGGAAACATACTGAAAAACTTTATAATTGTGTAAAGATTTCAATCAGTGTTACATTTGAAACCATTCTTTTGTACTTAGAATACTTTCGTCCTTTTGGGCACCTAACCTTGTGTCAAAGTTACGTCATGATCTACTAGCTTGAAGAGCCGAACGTTATGTAGAAATATTAATTTTACCATTACGTGGTGATGGATGCTCCCTTGGGGCTGATCGCCTGACCTCGAACGAGCATTAACACACAGTATTTATACATAAACTTCTCAGTTAAATCTTAGAGGGGGTAACACAAATAAACCTACAATCAAAATACATTATTTTTCAATATTAAATAAAACAACCAATGGAAGCACAACTGCCCAAAAAAGGAGACATCATTTTCAGTTGGTGGGGGTGTTACACAGTTAAATAACCGGTAGAGGGATTTTCATTACAGCCTCCAACCCCAGCAGTTTTCTTCAACAATGTCCAAATAAGGGAGTGTGTGTGTGTGTGTTGCGCTGGAAGGGCACAAACTTCCGTTCAAACTGCGTGCGAGCATAATGCGTAGGTGACGTCACAGTCGCCAGCTGGTGGGGAAGAGCACCCCAGCGTCCCAGGTGTCTGAACCACACCCCTCAGTTGTACTGGAGCCATGTTTGCTACCTGTTGCATCGATGCAGGGCGTGCATTTTTTATTACCAAGTGCCATGAATGTTTTTCCTGGCTACGCCTCAAACAACGTGCAGCAAACAGGTTTGTAGCTATGTAGATTATAAGTAAATTCATAATGTTCAATATCAATTTTTTGTTCATATTTCACTTCGGTATTTGTCAGTGCATGCAGAAAAACGAACATTGAACGTAGCTCACGTCGACCCTTGGGATGAGTGTCGAAGATCGGGTGAGGGGAGGGGAGGGGAGGGGAGGGGAGGGGACAGCAGTAGACAACAAATTCATGTAGATTTCAATGCAGTTGTCTCATCATTGATGCAGTGGTGGTACACCCAACAAAGAATAAGGTAGAGGCAATCCATAATGCTCCAACATCGAGGTCAAGGAGAGTGTTTGAGGTTTTTCTGGACTTTCGAACTTTTATGAGCATTTTCTACCCAACAAGGCCGAAGTACTGGAACTATTTCACAGGTTGGATCTCGGAACCTCGTGGAAGTGGACTAGGGAACATTATGAAGCTTTCTGACAGACAAAACTGCAATTGCAATCATAGTGTCTCCTCGTCTATGACCCTAGGAAACCATTGGTTCTTACATGTGATGCATCAACAGTATGGAGTAGGAGCCGTGCTGGTTCACGTACTTAAGGATAGAACAGAACCTCCCATCAGTTGCTGCACAAGCCAAGGTGTAGCATCAGCCATGCTGATGCGTTGAGCAGGCTGCCAGTGCAAATGACAGTACAGGTTCCATTGTAGGCAATGTTCTGATGCTGGAAGACATGCCAAATGGTCCACTGACTGACAGCAAGATTGAGTGAGCTACAGGAATGGATCCCGTCTTATCAGAGGTAAGGAAATTGGCGTGCCACGGGTGGATGAATGGGGTGAGATTGGAAGATGTGTGCCATTAAACCATTTGAAAGACAGCAGAATGAGCTGTTGGTGTATAAGGAATGTGTGCTTTGCTGTAACATAGTAGTAATTCCGCCACCATTAAGGGCCTCGTTGAATGTGTTGCACGGAGATCATAATGAGGTGGCAATATCAAAATCCCTTGCTCGGAGCTACATGCGGTGGCCATGGTTGAATAAAGACATTGAACGATGGCTGGGAGAATGTGCCGAATGTCCGCAGTTGAGATCAAATCCTCATCAACCGAAGGCTATTCCATGGGGCAGCTCTGTAAAACCTTGAGTCCGCGTGCACATTGACTTCTTTGGTCCTTTTCAGGGACAAATATTTTTGATTGTAGTAGACTATTTTTCAAAGAGGTTAGAAGTCAGGATAGTGAGCATGATATAATTATATGTGCCAATAACGATCATCAGTAAATCAAGGGAAGTGAGATATATCAGGTTGGCACCAGCGTGGATACCAGTTAACTGTGAGTGTACAGGTGCACTATAATGTAAGATCGTAATTGATAAGTTTAACTATGCATCTCTTACTGGGTACTTAATCTGCATAAACTATAATCACTCGGCCTGGAGTGTTGTTTTTAATACACTGCCAACACTTATCCACGTAATTTGGACGAATCCTTGTCTCATTATCTATAATTTCCCCTTTTAGCTCACAGGTATTTCGCTCACCACACAATGATCTCGTTTCTTTCCGTTAAGATTAAACGCTTATTTTTAAATTTTTTGAACAAGAACCCCATTGCTTTGATTAATTTTCGTAGTTTCTCTCGTACATCAGAATTACATTTCTTTTGCTAACAATGCCTACACGTTTTTTTTAGTGCTGGTACTGTTTTTTTCATAATGTAAAAATCTTATAAGTTTCTTCGGCCACTCTAGCATAAAATGAATTATTTTGGGTTTCCTGGTTGCAGCCTAGTCACATTTTGTTGCACGCTGAACAGGAATCGCCACATTACCACCTTCTTAGTTTATCGCAAAACTGAATTGACACTTCTAACAATGTCTCTAGTTTCCCTGTGCACAGTGGTTTTATGTTTCTCAGACATCGCAAATATTACAATAGGTGATTAAAACGTCCCGGTAACATACACACATTAATGACAAACAGCTGCTTACATGAAACTGGATGCAAAAAACACTAAACTCAATTTGCGACAATTGTTAAGACCACTTTAAAACTTATGCGACTGTATGCACAGATGGTAGATAAGGATGCTTGCTCGCTATTGGCTGGAAGGTGATGAGGCAAACTGTAGTATTGGGGGGCTGGTGTGTGTGAAAAGGAGAACATTAGTTTACATTTTTCCCAGGGCTTCACTAAAGTTTGTCGTGCTGTACCAGCTAATACACAATTGTACACCTTACGTTGCTGTTATCAGCAGTATATTGAAGGGTAGAAAAACAGGGGGTTCATGCAAGTACCCAGCCTACCGAATATTCCAGGCTAACTCTGAATGGTTTTACACGTACTTCCAATGGCATATCCTCCAATAGTTGTGGCAAAACATTGGCGAGAAACTCCCTTTACACATTATGTCTTCGGAATGGCGGAAGCATATATGGCACTACCAGATAATCTCACACAATATTGCCCCACACATTTATTCAAAATTATTGCTGGTGTCGATAATTGGTGGCATGTAGATCGTTATCTGTCAACTGACGAGTGTTGTGGAAGTTAGCGATGCTGTCCTCAAATGTAGCCTTGTCTGTAAACAGAAGCGATTCAGCAAACACTGGTGTGGCTGTTTGTCGCATGAACCATTAGCAGAATGTCGCTCTAGTCAGGTGATCACTAGGTGCAAGAGCCTGCACACATTGTACATGGCAAGGGAACAACTGCTGCTGATGGAATACCCTCCATACTGTTGTGCGACTTGTGGGTAATGTCACCACTTGAGATGTGTGAAGCCTTCTCAGTCACCCTTGCTCAACAGTATTTCCTTTCAATGATCTTGACTGAGCAAGTTGGGGAAACGCTGGAGCAAATGTTTTATGGAATGGCTATGTTCTGTCCGAGAAAGCCCCTCCATACAACCGTTTCACCAGTCTCCCAATACCAATGGATAAACAGGCATTGTTTCAACATCCACTTCAAAATTGTCTACAAGGACATTCGCGGTATACGGAACAGAACATTCACTACTGTCAACACTTCAATTTTCCACCATGGTCAAATGGTTTGAATAGTACTGGATTACTTGTAGTGTACATAGCATATGGTAGCCACGAGCAGTGTGATAGAGACAGCTGAAAAGTTGGGCAGAACATGCACATCTGTGCCATCTGTATTGTGGCGTGAAAACCAAAATGCCTCCTGCATGCCCACATACAGCCTGATGTGCAATATGTTGCCTATTGGCAGGTGCGTCTGCAAACATAACTAATCCTCCTGCACTGTACACATCTCAGGACACCACTTCTGAACTACAATTACAAATAACGCCTTTTGTTCTTGTACAATGCAGCACCCACTCATCCAGCATTACATGTACGTACATGCATGCACAGTACGGGCGTATCACACCAATATACAGAACGCCTGGTACTTGCGTCATTGGTCTCTGCAATTCATAAACCCGAGACTCGGATGTGTCCACAAAAAGTTTAACCCACAAGGGTGGCACAGGCTGTGAACGCAGTTGCATTACTGTTTACAATATTGGCCATAAGCATCCTGCCTGTGCAACACGACTGCAATCGAGAACACTGTGATGGAACTGGTTGACAGACGATGTTTGAATACCATCCATGTTTACCTCATATTCTCCATTTCATATCAGTGGGGTAAAATCTGACAGATAATGTGACTGACCTGCACACTATGTAAACAGTACATGCTCTCGTTCGTAAAGTATTATATCAGCTGATGAACTGCTTCTGGATCCGTGTTGTAAGTTAGCTATTTTGATGATAGCTTTGGAAGAAAATAGTTCTCGGAACTTATAGTTGTAATTCAAAATATTAGTTTTACTTACAACATTTATGGTTCAAATTATGTTTATAAAGCAATATTAAATTTTATTGTATATTAGTGACTGTACTTTGAAAGCATATTTAGTATCTATGACAGAGTATGTCAACACTATGAAAAGTAAATTTGCTAGCCATGTTTGTGTTTCCAGTCCGGTGAACGGCCGTTGTGCGTGCACATTTTTATCATAGTGTTTATTATACTAATATTTTGTTGGTGTTGTTGGAATATTTAATCTGTAGTTAATTATTTTTTATTTGCTTTTTTTTTCAAGCATAATTAGTTGTAGGTACAGCAGTAGTGCGTTTTATTGAGTGAAATGTAATATTTATCTGCATATGTTTAACGTCTCGTGAAACTACCTGTTCAGTCATTTTCCTTAAGCTGCCATCCGTACTGAAATGACTCAAATATAATTTACGTATCAAAGTTTACATTTGTTGGTTTCAGGAACTGTGCACAGTGGTGATTTTACTGAATGATTATTCAAATAAATTATTTAATGCTAGTGACGAACAAACGTGATTTTAGTGTAAACTTGCAAGGATTGACATAGAAAACCATGTCTTCAAGAGGTTGCGAATTTTACAAACAGTAAGTTTCCGTGTTTTGTAAATGTATTTGTAAACTGTTTATATAATTATTGAAATGCACGTGGCCTGAAAAAGCGGCACTTTCCACACTTTTGTAGCGAGTGAATAAGATGTCTATATCACAAATTCAACGTCTGTAAGGTTAACTTCCGTCAGCGCGCGTGTATATATTGCTGCACCTACACAAATATGAACAGCGACGTATGTTTTCTGTAAGGGACTTTTCAAGAAGTGGGGTTGCCAACCTTGCTCCCTGAGAGGAGAGACTATAACGGTACTTGTAACGGCTGCTTAGTGAGATGAGATGAGCTTTGTATATGAATAATCCTTAATAAAGTGTCTTGTGTTGCTTACACAAGGTGGCAGCGGTGGACTTTTTTTATTAGTCTTTAACTGCGGCAAGCACAAGCATGTCGGATTTGCCACGAGATACACACAAGGGTATCTCCAACCTCAAGCCTCCGGCTGCTTTCGACTTCACGTCACCATTATTACGGAAGCACCATTTCTCCAGATACACGCCGATCTTGGTTTATGCAGAGAAGATGGATGGCGAGAAAATCAATAGTCCTCTGTATGTATTAGGTGAAAAAGTGGAAGAACTCTAGAATAATTTTTCGCCTCAGCCCGACAGTTAGGCGGAAGCTCTAAACACATTTGACAATCATTTCCACCAATGCAGAAACATCATATTTGAGCGGTTCAAATTTAATTCCCGTGTGCAGGGGACAAACAGCAGATTTATTCATAACCTCTGCATACTTTGGCAGATTCATGTGAGTATGGTGTGCAAGAAAACAAACTTATAAGGGACAGAATCGTAGTTGGAATGAAAGACAACAAAATCAGTGAACAGTTTTAGTTGTGGCCTGCCCTCTCATTGGAGGAAGCGGTTGACAGCCAGACAAGCGGAGATGCAAAGCCAGCAATCACGACTCCTGCAGCAAGGGGGTTCAGAGTGCTTGGAACTTAACAGAGCTCGCTGGGGACCACCTCACAGCAGGGATAAGGCGGCCGGCATGCCTGCAGAGCAACCCACGTCAAGGGGCAAGTTCTCAGGTTCCCACAAGATACCCAACACATCAGCCCAGGGAGCACAGCGCTGGTTTTTGTGGTAAGGGGCCGCATGACAGTTCACGGTGCCCTGCACGAAGTGCCAAGTGATTTCGCTGTGATCAGCTCGGGCATTGGGCGGTGGTGTGCAAGACTTCAGGTGCGTCCAAGGTTTTTACAGTTCAAGAGGAAGAGTGAATCATACAGTGAGAGTACAATCCCTTGCCTTCAGGATCAGGATCACTTCATCAGGGGACTAACCTGCAACTCAGTACGGGTAAAGGACAGGCACAGTCCATGGAAAGTCTTAATACAGATTGTACACTGAGAGAAAATTTGGTTTCCTTATTGATATGGGGGCAGACATTACATGTATCCCAGATAGCTTGGTGCCGGTGTCGTACAGGGACTTCGTGGTCCCCTGTAAGGACAGATTGAAAGCACCGGACGGTAAAGATAAGAGTTTTAGATTTTTTACAGCTGCAATTAGAATATGGGAGGGCTGCCTACAACACCTAAGTATTTGTTTTATCTAATCTTAAAACTACGCTTTTGGGTTGAGCAGGGCTAGTAAGATTGAAGATTGTGGGGTTTAAAGGGGAAAAGGTAATGCTTCCAGACATTGGTACAGAAACTATCCAGGTAGCCTCCATACAAGAGTTAGAGGCCAAGGTTTCTGAGGAAGTGAGCACACGAAAAATTGTAAACATAACCTCAACACCAAAGTCACAGGTTGAAGCGCAGAAAGAATTTCCAGTTCTCTTTAAACAGTTGGGAAGATTGGGGGAGATGAAAATCGTTCTGAAGGATAATTACACTCCATTCATTCAGCCAGTCACTTGGGTAGTGGCTATAACTCTTTTGCGTAAACTTAACGCTGAGTTGGAACGTTTGAAGAAATTGGAGATAATAGAACGAATGGGCGGCACCTATCATTGTTCTTCTAAAAGGGAACACAGTTCGTATTTGCGGTGATTACTCTGAACTGAACAAGCGCATTCAAAGGCCTCATTCACAGTGTGGAAGTTACCCTGTCGCAGTTAACAGGGGGCAAAATATTTTTCTAAGTTAGACGTAAACTTGGGCTTCTATCAGGTCCCATTAGATCAACAAAGTCAGTTACCACATTTACATCTCCACATGGAAGTTTTTTTTTTTTTTTTTTTTTTTTTTCTCAAAAGATTATACCATTCGGCATATCCTGTGCGCCCGAATATTTTTCTAACAAAATAGCAATGGTGCTAGAGGGTATTGAGGAAACCACATTCCATGATGATATTTTGATTTTTGCATCCAGTATGGCAGGACATAATTGTACATTGCACAAGGTACTCCACAGACTTGAATCTGTGGGTATCTCCCTTAACGCTGATAAGTGTGTTTTTGAGGTAACCCAGGTGAAATATCTGGGCCACATCATAAGCGCAGAGGGAATTTCATTGGACCAGGATCGTGTTGAGGCTATTCAGAAATTTCAGTTCCTACAACCAAGACAGGTTCAAAGGTTTTTAGGCCTTGTAAATTTTTCATCCAAATTTTTATCTGACAAGTCTGGACTGTTAACACCTTTGTTTGCCCTTCTTAAGACTGAGGTCGCATTTGTATGGGGGAACCTCAACAGGAGGCATTTTCACAAATTAAGTGATTGTTAAGTAAGGCTCCCACACTGGCCTATTTTGACGCTACAAAGCCAATAATTGTCAGTGCTGATTGCCAGTTCAAGAGGCCTATGAGGGTTCCTCATGCATGACCAGGAGGGAAAACGGGAAGTTGTGGGGCTTTTTCGGCTTTTTTTGATACATTTTAAATGTGATTAATTTAGAATTGCTTTTAGGTATTCAACAAAAGCTTTGCCAGGGCATCTACGACTGCCTCTGCTGAAAGTAATGTTTTTAATGGTAATTTTTAAAATGTGCATTTTAGGAAATGAGAGCTTTAATGGGCATGGTTCTTGCTGCCTTCGCTATTGGTGGATCATTAAGTAAAATGAACTACTTTGATTTGTTCCGATTTTTATTGAAGAAACTAAATTTGAACATATTAATTTTATAAATATAAGTTCTTTTGAAAGCTGTATTTCAGATTTATTTCCTTCTCAAGGAATTATTATTGAAGAAATTAATTATGATGGATTGTCCCAATGTAGTGTTTTTTGGTGGCAATAAAATTTTTTTGTTGATATTTCAAGGGGTAGTGTTTCAAAGTAGTTGTATGTTTATTAATTCAAAATATAAAGTGATCAACCTGATTATTTTGTGCAATTATGTGTGTCCCAGCCCAGTAGAATGTGTAATTGCTTGGTCTTCGGCTCCTACTTCAAGGTGGTGCCCTGCCCTTGGGACGTACTTTAGATGGTATGTTATATGTTTTTGCCTGTTTTGTTGTGAAGAATATGTGGGTGGCATTTGTCCCTGTATTAAAGTAACATCCTGCGTGCATGCATCTATAGGATGTCACAGGATCGTTGTGATGAACTTCTAGGGGAGATAGGTAAATGTAACCAAAAATTACTTGTGTCAGAAAACTGATGTCCGTAGACGCCTTGTTTAGACGCTAGGCATCGTTAGTGGTGTATGGCCACAACTGCATGTGGCTTTTCTTCTGCCCACATGAGACTATTGTGGGTATTGAAATAGCAATCTCTAGTAAACAAGCTTCGTCTGTAAACAACACACATGATGAATACTGGTTCTGCAATGCACTGCTGCATAAACCACTGTGCAAACCACATACGTGGCTTGGAGTCAGCTGGTCCAAGTGACTGTACGTTTTGCTAGTGGAATTTATGTATTCTGTCCTGAATGAGCACTTTCCACACTGTGTGGCTCACATCCATATCATGAACAGTGACACTTGTGCATGTAGATGGGTTCATCTTAATTCTTTGTAGTACTGTCTCTTTAAAATGTGGCATACAAACACCCTATGCTCAGACACATTCGGTGGATGGAAGGTCCCATACTTACGCGATCACTGATGTATTCTATGGAATGAGTGATGTGGAAGCTGTCTGATGAGGAAGCATTCCTGATGAACGTGTGCTGCTACGTGCCCACAGCCTCTAGCCTTCACCGTACAGCAGATGCATGTCCGCCAGTTCTGATGAATAAGTATCAATGACTAGTCTGGTGTACAAAGCACAGTCACGAACGCACAACTATTTCGATTCGGGCAGCGACAACGTAGTTATGTGTAGTGGAATGTGGCAAGTTAAGGACATAACGAACTGCACACAGCACATGTAATCCAATGTGGCTCTCAGTGCTTTTGATACTGCCCATCTTAAAATCAGATGAAAGGATGCTCTGTAACCAGCCTCATTCACCAGTTATAGATGACTGCATTAACAGCAGGCATGTGTTGCACGAGCTGTGGAATGCCTACATCCCAGGCGTGTGGAACTATTTGATGACAAAGACTCCTGGTGTCTCAACAGAGCATCTCCAGACAGCCATTCTCTGACAAAAGTTGGTCCTGATTACATTAGCTATCACCCCTAGAAGTTTGTCGCAGTTATCCTGTGACACCCTGTGGTGGTACTAGATTATTTAGTGACCAACTTTATCAAATTTATGAAAAATACAAAAATATACAGTTATTGCATAGGAAATTTTTGGTGCCCCTTAGTGAGACTGGGGATGGGCAAATTGTTCCTTGTCCTTTTCTCCTCGAAAGCCTTTTGGAATACACACATTGTTGGTAAAGAGAAATCCATGGATTGAATTTTCTGCCAAATTTGATGACTAACATTATGGTACTGATGCAAAATTGCCATAATTTAATTTCATCAACTTCAATGGAATTTTTAAGTGAAGGAACTTCCAGTAATATTTTAATTATTAGTCATAGTATATTAACATTTTTGAACTCCTCAGCCATAACATGAACAGAAAAAAACTTTCATAACAATAAAAAAATGCAAAGGCTGGAAACTTGTGTGTACGTAAGCTTAAGTGTATAATTCCTTTATTGGAACACAACACATACATCCTTTAAAAAAAATAGATTTTTAATGAGGCACGTTACTTTCTTGTTTTATTGGAGGACACTGCATGCATGAAGAATATTTTATAAGCCTCATGAACCAATCACTTATTCAAGAGCAAGTGATTAAGTGAAAGGTGATATACAGCAACATGTTATAAGCTGCTCATGGTAAAGTGAGCACTTTTGAGACCCTAGATACTTGCCATTATTTAAAACAAATATTGCCATGTAAGTAATAAACACAGTGTGTATATTCCACTGCATCCTGAAGTTAACATCTAATGCTAAACTACTCTATTTTGATTGACTATTATTCCAAATGAGAGGGCTTTAAAAGTTCTCACTTTACCTTGAATAGCCTCTAGCAGGGTAAACACATTGCTGTGATTACTACATCTAGGAGCCTCATAAGTTTTCATTTAGGTAGGAGCCAAACATTTTATAACACATAGTTGCTTCATGTGAAATAAGAATTTTTTTCCAGAACATATAACCTAAACAACCATGGAATACAAGAAAACCAATACAGTACAATCATATAGAAACCTGGTCACATTAACTATACTTCTAACATGAGCTTTCGCTTGTGTATGCACTGCCATCAGATACAGCTGCAAATCACTCTTGAGATGAGCTTTAGGAGGGGTCTGATTCCTATAGCACAACCCCTTTGTTCCATCACCTGATACTGAGCAAACACGAACTTACCGTGATACTATCCACTAGCTGACCTTGTAATGAAATATGCTGAAAATATTTTAATGTTGTAAAAACACAGTTTATGGCAATTTAATTTCAGAAAAATTAAATTTTAGTTGAGTAAAAAAATGGAATACAAAAAACAAAAATTAACCAATTACTGCAGAAAATATAAAATTTAAAAAGACTCGTATCCAAAAACTATTACTGATGCATATGTTATAAAAGTACAAAATTCTTTGAATCATTCTTATTTTTTGCTGCCTGCAAAATATGTATTTTTTCTCTTTCCATGTAGAGACCTCTGCCATTTGCCTGTAATAAAAAAAAAACCTTAGTAATTACAATTTATTAATAAAGTCAGCACACTGTATTTTATACAACACACTCAAAATCAAGAAATCAAATGCTTAAGAATTTGTGATCTGATTTTTTTCCCCATAACTTGTTGAGAAATTAGTATAACCGTAGTTATAACAAAGTATGATGGCTAAAACTCAATTTTTTGTTAGATTAAAACTCAGTTTTTTATGACATCAAGGTAAATGAAACTACTATCTCTCACTTAAACAATATAGGTATGTTAACCTACAGTTATTTTCCAAAAAACATATGATATTCTCTGTTTCATATAACTTCAGTAAATTTTGAAACTTCTTGAATAAAAGTGCAGCCCCAATGTATACTCCTCTGCCACAGCTGTTCTGTCAGTGAAGAAAATGATTGTAAACGAACACTACAAATCCAATGGCAGGCACTGAAAGTCTGACAATTTTAGTTCAGTACTTAGGCTACCATAACTGGTTGTCAGTCCTACCTGTTCTATTTTTGTTATGACCAAGTAGGCTAATGCAATAGGAAAGGTTTTGTTTATTTTATTGGTGGGGCGGGGAAATCTAGTTTATCGTCTTTTGTGAGAAGGAATTGTTTTGTAGCTCTTATGAGAGCGTAGCAATTTGAACTGCCCATTGCTTTGTTGATGCAGTCTAACATTTAGCTCATATGGAAATAACATTCAAAATATTATAACTCAATAGCTGTAACTTCAGCTAAAGAACAAAATGTTCGCTGTTTGTGCTGATTTGAAAAATACACACTAAACATCTTCAGTGAAGTTAAACTTGCATATAAAAATTGTTGTTTGTTTTTTTTTTGTAGGTAATGATCTTCACAAAAAAAAGGGTGTTTATTGGGGCCTTGTACATTTCAAAACCTCTTGCAAGAACAAAACGCGATAAATATTTTGCTTTTCATGCCGATGTGAGAAAATTTTCAGCAAATTTTAACTTGAAAATCGTTGTATTTCCAATAAATTGACCTAGGGTAAACAAAAATATTTCTTTAAGGCCACATAATTTCTAACAGTGTTTCAAAAAAACAGAATTTACAAAAAATTCAAACTTACATTTCGTAACAATTAAACATATGGCGAGCCTTGGACAATTTCTTCACAAAAATCACTTTTTGTCTGCCACTAATACAAAATAATTTATTTGCTGATTTACTGAATTAATAAAATACTTAAGCAGTTTCATGAAATCAAAAAATGTAAACTTTAGAACGAAAATATCTTTTCGCTCGTACTTCGTTATGGTTAAGAATGGTGTATTAAAGTACGCAACTAACCTTCTACAAAGTGACAGACATGTCAATATTTTATTTCACTGATAAAACTTTTCTAAAAAAGGCACATACAATGACCTACATTTAATAAAATATGCAAATAAAAAATATTTTGCTGGAGATGCAACATTCCAACACCACCAGTAAGGAATTCTGGCATATAGATAAATCATGAGAGCGTTCACCGGGTGAAGACATTTCACATAGCCGTAATATACGCATGCCCTACTGTAATCTTTCAACATGTTTTTAAAACCCTTTTCTCTATAGCTAAAAAAAATTATATTATCCTAAGAGCATAATTTAAACCTCAAATATTGTAATTATCATTAAAGTTCTAAATTATAATTATTGTTAATGCAGAGTATTATTTTTTTTTCATACTCATTACAAAGATAACGAACATAACATCAGGTGACACGATACTTTACAAATGAGGGCATTTACTATTTACATGCTGTGTAGGTTGGTGACAACATCTGTCTAAAAATTAACTGAAGTTATACGACATGGAGAATACCTACATTACACACACTGTTACAAAGCCATTGTCAGAGTATGTTTTGGTTTGTTCTGACTTGAGTTTCCCTGATATGTTGTCAAAATTTGTATCTACTTCATTATCCCGATGAACCATTTGAAAAAAATTGATGTAACATTAGATTGTGGGAATACCTTTGAAAATATCAATCAGTATTGTCTTGAGATGGTAGCCATATAATGCTGTTTTAAGAGCAATAACTGGGCAGTGACTGATGCAGGCGGGAGTGATGGGGATGACACGTCTTCCCCCCCAAAGTTTGGAAAAATGAAACATTTGAAATTCAACCCAACTCTGAATAAAAGTAATTATTTTAGTTGGTTAAGGTCATTTTCCCCCTTCAATGTTATACAGTTCATTACGAGATGGAATAAGCTCATCATTTGAGTCTTTATAAACAATAATCAGTTGTTTACCTTGTCAAATCACCCCAATACAAAGTTTCATTGCCTGTCCATCAGAGCACCTTGTTAGACTATGCCCGTCACTTCGGCAACAACTGCTGATGCCAGCTAAGAGTCAGCCACAGCTAGAACATGATGCCACTCGCCACTATCGGTACACGTGAGTAAGCATGTGTGCACATCCTGCTACAAGTATGGGCTTTCCCAAAATGGGATAAAATGTTTCAGTGTATTATGTACTTTTTTCCAGGGTAAAATATGTTTGAAAAGTGTAATATATATTGTTTCAGAGTCCTGTGTAATGTTGATATTTCAAATTCAAAGTGCATGTGGCACCGATGAGAAAGACAATAATATTCAGGCGGAAATGCCTTCAAAAGACAATCCAATAATTACCAGAAAAAATACTTTTGAATTCTGTCTGTAAAATTGTTTGATAATTCTTTCGATGCCAGTTCAATTGCAATATAATATTTTCACTTGGTGTGCATAGCACTTCCCCTTCTGTGATCCTCTTAGGCAGCCATGGTAGGTCCACCTGACCCCTGCCTCTGGGCAGTCGTTCTAGGAGAGCTGGCGAGGTAAGATGCTGTCACGTACACATTTCATCCTTTTGCACTGATGTAGGTTTCAATAGTTCACTTAGTGTACTAACCTTTGCCTTGTGTATGTATTGCCAGACATCCCCAGCATAATGCTATCTGCTTAACTTAATTAATTACAGCCTTTCAGGAATTTAAACGAGATGAAAAGAAGAAATATCAGAGAAACCATACGGACTGCGCAGTTTGTGTATCAGATGCCATCTGCCCATTTTTAGGACTTTTTATTGTAACTTCTGCTTAGTTGCACCGAGCAATATTAAGGGTAATGTGTTTGTATAATTATTTAAGGGTTTTGCCATGTTATATATATTATGTGGCCACATCACCCATGGCCACGTGGTTAGCTATCACTAAGTCCTTATATGCGCCATTACCGTGTTATGAGGACTAATTCTTGTTCCCTCTTGTACACCTTAATTTATCTCAGGGTTTTATGTAATATTTTCAATAAAGCTTCTGCATTTTTCATGTTTGATGATTTTGTTCATGACCACATGGTCAACCAATGTACTTGTCTTTTCCCGCCATCTGGCATTCTGAGAGCTTTTGTATGCTCGTTTATTGAAGGGAACATTTTCTAATGCAGATAATGTGCGACCAAATTTAATTTACAGCGAAATATTGTGCTTTTATGCCCGCACACGTAGTCCGCTACAAACTTCATCCAGTGGCATCAGCACCATCTAAAATGACTTTCACACAAGTATGTGTTTATTTTGCCTACTCATATTGTGTCCCATGTTGATCAATTGTTATATTTGTACGGCGTTATTATTTGCGCAGTAACCCGCATTGTGTATGACCACCACACACCACGTGGTTCGGGGACAAGTCCCAGCGAGTAGGTATTAGCTGCGTAGTAATCGCACGTGTCCATTTCATACTCCGTGTTCTGTATACGTAAAATCTACAGTCCATCCTAGTGGTTGTGGGCCCCTTGCTTTGTAGAGACTGTGTCTTCAAACACCACGGACCATCATCCAGTCAGAGTGCGCAAGTTGAGTAACGTGCTGGAGGAATCACCCATCAGAACTGGTTAGTCATGGCCGAGTAGTAAAACACCTATTTCATTCTCTGGCACAGTGTAACTTGGTACGAATAAGCATACCTCACAGTGTAAAAGTTGTAAGTCTTTGTAGCATCAGTTACCCAGCTTCATCAAGTGTCTTGTATTGTAAGGCTGTGTATAAAAGTGGTTTCATAAGTACACACTGATGAGATGAACACACAGAACCCACAGCATCCCCGAGTCTCAAAGTGCAGTGTGTAGGAACCATCGCTGGCCCCATTCAAAATAGGTAAGTGTATAGTGATCATCTCTGTTTCTCACCCAACGGCATCAATTGGCGTCTCCCAAGTGGGGCCAGTGTGTTCATTCGCGTTGGTACTTCAGTGTCATCCACAACAAAATGACTACCACGCTAGAACCATCGCAAGAAGACATTAAGCCAATCGCGCCAACACCCGCGAAAGTGAGAAGTTGGGACATACAAATTGATCAATTTGGCACGGCGGGAAACTAAAACAACTTAACTTGTTGGACAACCCTTGAGAACAAGCGTTATGCCAATACACGCCCGACACCACGCCACTGCCATCAGAGCAACGCCTGTGTGTGCACACGCACCTGATGTGACGGGGCAGGGAACCAATGGTCCACGTGTCAACAGTGTCGACAAAATTTGCACCCAAGATATATAGGGCCGGAGAAATACTCGACCTTCAGCGACGGAATCATAAACTGTACAGAGTGCCGGAACAATGACTGTCTAGGGATCATGCTGCCGGCAACACCGCAAAATATAACCACCTTGTCACCTGTTGTAGTGACGTACACACCACAAGGTTTGACTGGGCCGGACAGAACAGTTTTACTGCTAATCTTTGCGGATCACGACTCCGAGGACCCAAGTTCATTCTTAGCAGTATGTGAAGAGAAAATACACAGGCATAGGGTGCATCGCGAAGACTGGACTGAGACAATCTCTAACCGCCTCAGACACACCCCTACTGCATGGTGGAATACAGTTTGCGAGTACAGAGTTACATGGGAGGACTTGTGAGAGACTATTAGGCCGGTTCGATACTGACGGTGATGCCATACAGGCCCAAACCCGCCTGTACTATGGGCAGAAGCGACAACGCGAAGGGATAGAAGAGCTCATCCAGCGCAAAGTAGGGTTACACAAGCGATTGCACTCAACGCAAGCCACAACTGGAGTATTGGAGATTGGTGTCACATTTTCAACACCAGAGATTAGGCCTTATTTGTGTGGCGCCACCAGGCGTAGTGTTGAACAGTTCACGCAGGAAGCACACTTATATAAAAGAGATGTACGAGCGGGACAAGACTACCAATCTCTGGAATAGCACAGTGAACTGCCACCATCTACACCCCAATAGTTGTCGTCACACGATCACCACCTCCGTTAACACGGATAACACAATCGCCGCCGGAGCGTAGCCGGAACGTGATAAACCAGCAGGTATATGAGATGTTGAGTGATCATGTTATTGAACCTATGCAAAGTCTACAATTCAGGAATTACACTAGCCCCTATTAAAGATGGTGAATGGAGATTGTGTTGATTTTTGCCCGCTCAATAAAATTACAGTAAACATGCCACCACCTGTCATAAACATTAAAGACACTATGTCAACATTAGGGGCTGCTACAGTGTTTACTTATTTGGATTTGAAGACAGAATCTTGACTAGTGCATATCCGCCTGCAAGACTGTAAAAAGACTGCTTTTACTACACCTAATGGGAGAGATTCCAATTTGTTTATATGCCATTTGGGTTAAAATGAGCCCCTGCAACCTTTCAAAATCTCATGGTCAATGTCTTAGAAGGCTATATTGGAGACTTTGCGATGGCATACCTTGACGGTGTGTTAGTGTGGTTGAGTAACTGTGTTTAAATGGTTAGAATGTAACAAACTGACAAGTACGCATGAGTAAGATGGAGTTTCTAGGGCACTATGTCACAGGGGATGGACATAAACCGGAAGCACAGCACACAAAACAAATACCGTAAAAATCAGCTCCCCGGCCACTTAAACAAGTAAAAAATTTTTTCGGACAAATTAATTGGTTGCGGGAATTTATTCCTAATTTTTCTGTTATCACCGCACCACTCACAGAACTGTTGTCAGAAAAGCGTAAATTTGTATGGACACCAAAAGTTGAACAATAATCTCTAGAGATCAAACTTGCATTTCAAAACTGTAAACCGTTAGCCAGGTTCAACCCAGATCTTCCAGTTACTGTGCAGACAGATGCTAGTCAGGAGGGCATTGGAGCAGTGCTCTACCAAACCGACGAACAAGGGTGTAAACATGTGATCAACTACCTAGTGCAAAGTTTGGCAACGCAGAAAGAAATTATCATGTCAATGAACAGGAGTGTCTGGTGATCGTGTTCGCATTACGCAAATACAGACCGTAAATTCACCTTGAAGACAGACAGCCGGTGTCTAGCTTGGTTGGAAGGAATGCATAATGGTAAGAGTAAACTTGCCCGCCGGGCACTGTTGCTGCAAGAATTTGACTTACAAGTAGAGCACATGGCAGGAAAAGCAAACGAGCTGGCAGAAGGGTTGTCGAGAAATCCCTGTCCACAAATAACTGTAACAGACAACACCGAATGGGAGGGTGTCACGCCAGTAACTGAATTACCCCCGCTCATCCTGCAAAACACATTGTCACCAACTATCACAGTGAGCTTACATCTTTAAATGTCAGTGATGTTTTGCAAAAAGTACATGTTGTTCAGGAAAATTCCCCAGATGCCGCACAGCGCTGCCAATATTGTGCAGAAAGGTTTCCGGAACACTGGAGGGTTGTAAACAGAGAAATTCAGGTTCGCTGCCAGGTAATTGCGGGAAATGGAGGGCATACATGCCTAAAGAAACACAGGAGCTAGTTTTGAGATACGGCCACGACAGTTTGGAACGCGAACACCCGGGTTCGGAGTAGACACGGAGAAATGTGCAGAATCACTTTCATTGGCCAGGGGTGCAGAGACGTGCGCCAATACGTCTACAGTTGCTTCACGCGTAACACCAGGAAGCCGCGGAAAACGGATGGCGATGCTCAACAACCCCCCCCCCCCCCACCAACCGAGCCATTCAAAACAGTCACTCAACATCATGGGCCCGTGCCCCCGCACCAAAAGTTGGAAATGGTTCCTGGTGGTTGTAACCTATTTGTTCACGAGGTGGACAGAAGCCTTTCTTGTCAGTAATGTCAGAGCGCATACCGTACCACATGTCCTGCAAAGTGAGTTTTTCCCAAGGTGGGGATATCCGGATAACTTACAGATGGATAACGGCACCCAGTTTGTAAGAAAGAAGTGGCGGGAGTATTGCACCGCATGGGGAACAGAACACCGCACCACCCCAGCCTACCACCCTGGAAATTTTGTTCTACATACGTAACAGAGTCAGTGCCACCACCGGCAAAACACCCGCGGAAATGGTATAAGACCGCGAGCTACATGTGCCAGGAGAACCTTGTAAAAACCCGCCGGTACCGCCCAATGACATTGTGGCACACCAACAGCAAATAAATGAACAGGCACGGGTGAATCAAGAAAGATATTGTGCCACGTGGGTACTGGATTGTAGAAAACAACCACCGGAACTAACCCTAGGAATGTATGTTTATGACAGAAAAAATTGATTATCCACCGGAACAAGGAACCATTGTGCAGGGCTGGCACCCCGATGGATGGGCCAGTGAGGGTAATGGAGAAATTAAGGAATTCAACATTCATTGTCAAGCTGGGACAGAGACTGGTCGTAAAAAGACACGGCGATGATCTGCACATCACCCACACACCGCTAGGGAAGAAAGGCAAGGATACACCTTGAAGCTGAACACAACATGGAAAGCGGTGTGACAACAGAGATTACGTGCAGTGACAGAAGCGACATGAACAAGAATGAAAACAACATCAGTAGCATAGCTCCGTTAGCAGTCAAGTGTAAATAATAGTTTGCTTGATGCCACTCCATTCAGGGACTTTACACCTCCGGAACACTCCACACCAAAGAGGGAAGGTAATTGCAGTGCAAATGTACACGTTTTAGGGGGTTTGAGAATGCCAGTGGGTAGGCGTGTGCAACGATAAGTGAGAAGTACGACGTAAACACAACGCATCATGTCTGTTGTAAGAGAAGAGGCGAGCTACCGCCTAGCCCCCAACAACATGATTTCAGCCAACACCCCACCCCCATACAAACACCGCAGAATAAGAGTACCTCCAAGACGATTTCCCGTCTGTCTGCAACCGGTGGTCCCGGTTCAGACCCGGACAGAGCAAAGAGGAACATGGTTGACCTGCTCCCACCATCTTGGTCTTCAAGGGAGCGGTCGTTTGACGCCGGCTAAGAGCCAGCCACAGCTAGACCATGACAGCACTCGCCGCTAGTGGTACACGTGGGTAAGCACGTGTGTAAATCCTGCTGCAAGTATGGACTTTCCCAAAACAGGATAAAATGTTTCAGTATATTATGTGCTTTTTTCCAGGGTAAAATATGTTTTGAAAAGTGTAATATGTCTTATTTCAGAGTCTTGTGAAATGTCAATATTTCAAATCCGAAGAGAAAGACAATAATATTCAGGCGAAAACACCTTCAAAAGACAATCCAATAATTACAATAAAACATTACTTTGAATTCTGTCTGTAAAACTGTTTACTAATTCTTTTGGTGCCATTTCAATTGCAATATAATATTTTCACTTGGCACGCATAGCACTTTCGCATGTGCAAACCCCATAGGCAGCCATGGTAGGTCCGCGCGACCCCTGCCTCTGGGCAGTCGTCCTAGGAGAGCTGGCTAGGTGAGATGCTGTCATGTATGCACTTCATCCTTTTGCACTGATGTAGGTTTCAATAGTTCTCTTTAGTATACCGGTTAACCTTTGCCTTGTGTGCATTTTGCCAGTTATTTCCAGCATAATGCTATCCACTTAACTTAATTATTTACAGCCTTTAAGGCTTTTTGGAATTTAAATGAGATTAGAAGAGGAGATGTCTGAGAAGCCATGCGGCCCGTGCAGTTTATGTATCAGATGCATTCCCCCCATGTTTAGAGTTTTTTATTGTAACTTCTGCTTAATTGCGCCAAGCAATATTAAGGGTAATGTGTTTGTATAATTATTTGAGGGTTTTATCATGTTAAATATGTTTTGCGGGCACATCGCCCACGGCCACGTGGTTAGCTATCACAAAGTCCATATCTGCGCCTTAATTTAACTCAGGCTTTTATGTAATATTTTCAATAAGGGTTCTGTATTTTTCATGTTTGATGCTTTTGTTCATGACCACGCGGTCAACCAATGTACTTATCTTTTCCTGTCATCTGGCATTCTGAGAGCTTTTGTATGCTCGTATATTGAAGGGAACATTTCCTAATGCAGATACAAATTTTGGCCGGTGTGTGACCAAATTTACAGTGAAATATTGTGCTTTTACCCCTGCTCACATGGTCCACTATGAACTTCAATCAACGGCATACGTACTACCTATAACTACTTTCACACAATTGTGTGTTTATTTTGCCTACTCATATTGTGCCTCATGTTCATCAAGTGTTATTTTTGTAAGTTTTGTACAGTGTTATTATTTCCGCACTAACCCGCTATGTCTAGGACTGTGACCACACACCACATGGTTCGGAGACGAGTCCCAGCGAGTAGGTGTTAGCTGCACAGTAATTGCACGTATCCATTTCATACTCTGTGTCCTGTCTCTAGGCAAAACCAACAGTCCATCCTAGCGGCTGTGGGCCCCTTGCTTTGTAGAGACTGTCTTCAAACACCACGTATCATCATCCAGTCTGAGTGCGCAAGTAGAGTATCGTGCTGGGGGGAATCATCCACCAGAACTGGTTTGTCACGTCCGAGTAGTAAAACACCTAATTCATTCTCTGGCACGGTGTAACTTATTACGAATGAACATACCTCACAGTGTAAAAGTTGCAAGTCTTTGTAGCATCAGTTACCCAGCTCCATCAAGTGTCTTGTATTGCAAGGATGTGTATAAAAGTGGTTTCATAAGTACGCACGGGTGAGATGAACACACAGAACCCATAGCATCCCCCAAGATCCCTGCGTCTCAAAGTGTGGTGTGTAGGAACCACCGCTGGCACCCATTCAAAGTAAGTAAAAGTCTATCGTGAGTGTCTCTGTGTCTGACCAGACGGCATCACTGCAAGTGAAAACGCTTACATAGCTCCATAACTCTTGGGTATAAAG
>CM056995.1:235412663-235533676 GCA_029891345.1 Dryococelus australis | reverse complement strand
TACGACAACGAGTATTGCTGTAATCTGTGTTGCATAAGTTCGTGCCATGTATTCTCGTAAAAAATCGTAAATTTGGCGATACACTCTAGAAACATTCTGTACTTTTACAAGAAAAATCCTTGGAAACCCTGTTGCCAAGTAATTCTTTTGAAAATCTACAAACAGTTTCTTAGCAAAAGTTTCCGTACATATATTTGTAATATTACAAATGATAGCCTTGTATTACAAATTACAGTAATAAAGAGTGTACATAAAAGTATTTTTTTCTTCTCGAAAACTAAACGTGATGAATTGATAAAAGAGAATATTAATAAAAAAAAAAAAAAAAAAAAACCAGATGTAATTCATAAAAAAAAAAAAAAAAACAATTTATCAGCACTACGACTAGAACCCACACTCTTTATATGTTTAGCTGGCACCCTTAACTATTAGACCATCTTGACATATGTACTTAACGTTTACTTTTATATCGAATATAATTCCAAGTACTTACAAAATGTTTAAAAAATTAATTGATTAATAAAAATACGTTTACTTGTGCTGTATTTCATTTTAAGAGTTCCTTGTAGCTAGGAAATATTAACAGTTACTGAGTAATACCGTTACATTTTATTGATATTGTCGTTTTATTGTGATTATTTGTGTTCTTTAAGCGTTCTACGTTATTCAAATTCGCAATAAATATTTTTCACTTAACTCCACTTTATATCACCTATAGTTTTTACACAAAAAAATTATGTACGGTTTTATTTTTTTGTTTGTATAGTGTCCGCCGTTTTGCTGAAGCTCGTGGATACGGAACAGTATAGTAAAAACATTTCTTGAGTTCTACTACAGACACGGTCCTTGTAGTTTTACAAATGAATAGTTTTACAAGAAATATCGTTGTACTGTTACAAGCTTTTGTAAAATTACAAACAATTTCTCAGTAAAAATTATCAAAAATTTTTGCTGTGTACACTTTCGGTAAATTTTATATAACACAGGTAATCTCCACATATTTCCCGCTCAAGAAATTTCTGGGCTAGAGGTAATCAGGAATCGAGGCCAAGTGAAAGAGGTTGTTTCGTTTCGTTACCTCGACTTCCCAGATACTGTATCGATATCGGTGGGATATAAAATTATGGCCAACTGTTATTTCAAGCTGCACACCACATGACGTAGATAATTCCTCGAAAGATTGGCACTATGCAAAGAAGTGACATTTCACTAATTCTATTATGTTAACCATGCATTTGTGATATCAAAATATCAAAACTTTGTTGTGTCACAGACGAAAGGTTTGATCAACGCTTTAGTTACGTACATTCCCCGGATTATTTATAAGATACTTTAAATTAGCCAATTACATAAATGAACACATGTGACGATAAAGTTGAATATATATCACAATTAGGTTTAGATCAAAAATTAGTAAATTAGTTAGACAAAATTGTGTGCAAAATTTTGTCAAGATCCATCGAACAAGTGTACTGTCGAGTTCTATTAAATAAAAGAGCAAATACCATAAAATTATTATTTTATGAACACTGCTTCTGATTAAATTAGTTCATCCTGAGCAATGATCGGTCATAACCAAGGTCTTTGTTATAAAGTTATTCGTACTAAAAGTAATTAAAATATGCAAAACGTTTAGTCCGATTCTAGACACCAGTTACATTAGTATAATGTAGGGCAGTAAATTATTAAGTTATCTACAAATAGTGCTGTTCAGTGGCATTTCCGGATATAATATGATTCAACAGAAATCAGAATTATATCGACTTATGAAACCCCATAGCTCGTACATACATTGGTTAAAATGTTATAAGTTATTTCCTTATCCCTTTTGAAGACTTTTGAATATATTCTCTGGATTGATTACTTTCCGGACTATCAAAGAAAAGTTCTAATGGAAAGTAGTCAGTAAAACTTGGAAAATAGCCCTGCAAGCAGTTTCAGAGATATAGTGTGGAGTGGCGAGGCGAGTATGGAGCAGCGCAGAAATGCAATGGCAGGGGAAACTAAAAATACCCAAGGAAAATCGCAGACCACCGCCATCGCACGGCACGTACGAAGACCCACTCCCACCGCTGGGAATCGAACCTGGTACAGCCGCCTGGGTGGGAAGCGATCGCTCTAGTCACGACGCCACCGCGGCCCCAAGAGATATGGCAATTTACAATGTGGCCAAAAGTCACTGAAAACACATTGCTGGATAATACAAAATGTGCCAGTTGTGTAATCAATTGGATATCAGCTCTCCCTTTCTTCGGGGCAGTCTCTCCACAGAGTTCTGATACACAAGTAAAATAAAGGTCCAACATGATAGCCTGCAAACCACAACACTATTAGTATTGCTTTCTGGATACTAGAATAATAGTCCCGTTGCAGAAAAATCAGTCTATTTTAAACTACTGCCTAAGAATGGAAAGCAATTTATTGTCCAAAAGTCTTGCTATATGCGAGAGTTCACCGATCTATCACTTGAAACTAATAGTCGAAAAACAACCAAATAGAAACATACCCACAAACCTTCACACCACGCCAACAAATGTCACTGTCGAGACAGGACTCTTAGGTAAATACCGTTAACCGGGCATACGACAGCTCTACACATGTCCGCCCAAGTACTGTGACTCACCATCTGTACTGTTAAACCATTTTTCATTGGGTTTGGCCGCGTGACGTTCGACCGCACGAAATGCAAAAACCATACCGAGTTTCAATTCAAATACCATAGTTCGCCATTGCACAATATAGCAGTGTACGGAATAAACAACAAATAGTTCGTGATTATGAATCATAACAATGCACACACAAATTTTAACCAACAAAACAACTTATAAAGGGAAGACTATCTGTTTGGAAATAACTGTAAGCCTTGGCACAGAACCTAACCTAACGATCACCAAAATTTACATTTTTCCACACTACCCCGTTAGTCAATGTACACAAATTTTAGTAAATGGGAACATGACATAACTTGACCGCAGGTCTTGCAACCTGTCCTTAGCGCAGGTTGATTGTCGCTACTCTAGACACACCATAACTGGCATGGTGTAACATGCTGACCAACCCCAGATACCACTTCAGTTGCACCAGATCACCCACCTTGAGCTCACCACGACCCTGAGCCCATAACCCCCCCTTCTCTTGTGGCAGCAGGGTGTGCAGGCACACACCATACTACCACTGTCAGAATTATTGTGCTGATTGTTGCACCAGCTGCTGTCCATACAGTCACCTCATTGGAATGTCTGCTAAATCATCACCTAGAAGGGCAGCTAGTAATGAACTAATATGAAAGAGTGCATAGGTAAGGGCTTCTACATCATTCGAGTCTGTGCAAAGTGTTCACAAAGGTCGTGATTTCAACACGGCTTCAATCTGTGTGCATATGGTAGTCATCTCTTCAAATGTGTGGACATGTTGGCTAACATCTCGTTTCAGGTGATATTCTACTGACCCAAATACCAGTTTCCCATAATCTCCCAAAATGGTGTGCTGATGATGTGGCGGGTGGTTAAATGCAATAATTGTGATCCCTTCTCAGCGAAGCAATTTGGAATTTTTGTGAAGTTATGATGCGTGTATACAGCTCAGATAAATAGCGACTGGCATCACAAAGTTGGTACCACAATCAATATAGACATCTTTGCACAATCCTCATCTGTATATGAATCTTAGAAGACATTGAGAAAGGCATTTGTGCTAAGAGCAGACACAACTTATAGGTGAACTCCCTCGGTACTCATACAGACAAACAAACACAAAATGCATTTGTCTCATTAGGATCATAAATGTTATGACACTTTACTCATCGATTTATTATTTTATCCTCATAAAGCAACTTTAGACAACAAAATGTAAAGAATGTATTAGTGAGAAATTATTATGTGAATGTGGAAAATATGTTTGTTTTACATATCTCAAAGAGCATTAAAAAAAACTAAATCACACAATACTTTAATATATATTCTTAGTGAAATTTATAATTATAATTATCCAACCAAAACATGCATAGTTTGCAATGAGAATAAAACCATAAAGATATTTTTTTTTTAAATTAAAAACATTTAAAGACAAGCATTCATCAATATGCAAAAAATGTTGTAATAAGAAATATTATCACAGAAGTTAAATCATTTCAAAATTATTATCAATATAAGTTAAGCACTTTCCTGATTTCATTCCAGTATTTTCATAATTTTTTACACTTCTTCATTTCTTTATTTCTTTAAATGTTAAAAAAAAATTTCTTACTAAATAAAAGCAATAATAATGGCGATGAACAATGTCGCCGTTGAGTTGAGCAATATGACAGTGAGGAATTTGAGAATTATAGCTCGGAAAAATGGAATTACAAATATACCCAGGCTAACGAAATATGATTTAATTAGAACTCTTATACTGATTATTATTGATTAGCAAAGAAGAAGAATTGATGAGCAAAAAAGAAGAAACTTCGCAAATTTGCCAATTTGTCATGCCAATATCAATGAATTATATAAAAAAGATTGAAAGAAATTGAAAGAAAAAAAAATAAAGCATCTCAAATACTTTATTTGTTAAACCTAGAAATAAACGTGAAATAAAAGTAAGCATGTAACAGAATGGATATCAAAGAATAATTTTACAAATTTTCCTTTAGCTGATGCCAGTATCAATTAATTATATAAACAAGATAAAATTAATTAAAATTAAATTCCTCTATTCTACTAATGGGTTTGTTAGCAAAATAAATAGAAGAACCAATGAAAATTACTTAGTTAATAAAACTTTTCAAGATAGGATATCAACATATATATATATATTCGCAAACAAGAAAATCAACAAGTAGAACGATTAAATTTCTATTAATATCACACAATATTAGACAAGGGAGAAATTATAAAAATTTACAAAATTTTAATCCAAGAATTACTCACACAATTATCTGAATTTCAAAGAAGAGGTTCTGGATGGATTTTCGGTAGAGTAATTCGAATACAATTAGCAATAAATAAGAACAATCCATTAAATACATCATATATTGAACTACAAGAAGTAATTAAGAATAAAAACGCATGCATTATGCGAAGAATGATGACCAAAAATCTTTTCTTTGGGCAATAAAATCTGCATTGTTTCCGGCCGAAAAAGACCCACATAGAGTAACTAAATATAAAAATATGGGACTTGATATTGACAAAGCATTAAATAAATAAGAATATCCAATTAAAAATGGCGATATACCAAGAATGGAAAATCAAATTGTCATATCTATAAATGTATACTATTTGGATGACAAGTTCAATGTATATCCATTTAAGCTTACAAAAAATAAAAAGGAAAAACATTTAAATTTACTTTATTTTGAAAATGACACAAACAAACATTACTGTTGGATTAAAGATTTGTCGAAGTTTCTTTCTGCACAAACAAATAATCATAAAAGTAAAACTTGCATATGTGATATGTGCCTTCAATTCTTTTATACTCAATATAAATTAAATAAACATATAGAAGACTGTCCTAAAAATGAATTGGAAGAATAACTTTACCATTTAAAGGACAACAAATAACCACCAAAAGTATATCAAAGTCCAAATGCACATAAGATATTTATACAGTCAATAAAAAGGGAATTGGTAAAATTGTGGATATATTCACAAATTGAACACAGAATCCACTAACAAAGGAAGAAAAAGTGTTATATAGTAAATAACAAAGTTGTACTGAATGTGAATACGAATATATAAAGAACAATAAAAAAGTATGTTATCATGGTCATATAAGTGGAAAATTCAATATTCCTGTATGTAATAATTGTAACCTACAATTAAAATTACCCAATTTTGTTCTGATTTATTTCCATAACTTACCTGGTTATGAAGATCATTTAGTTATTAAAAAGTTAGGATATGACGATAAAAATATAGATTTAATAGCAAATAACGAAGAAAAGTTTATTACTTTTGGGAAAGAAACAGAAAATTTGAAGGTGCGATTTATAGACACATTTGAATTTATGGCCAGTAGTTTAGAAAAATTATCACCTAATAAAGATCAAATAAAATGCACACAAAAACATTTTCCAGGAGATCAAGTTGATTTAATTATAAGAAAGAGTGTTTATCCATATGATTATACAGAGATTTCGAAGAAATTCTAAGAAACTGAAATTCCACAAAATGGTCAATTTTACAACAAACTAAATTAATCTAATATAACTGATGATGATTTTGATCATCCAAAACTTGTATGGAACCAATTTAAAATGACTAACATTGGTGAATATCATGACTTATACTTAAAAAGTGATGTATTATTGTTAGCATATCTATTCCAAAATTTCAGAAAAACATGGATAAAGGCATATGATTTAGATCCTGCATGTCACGATACAAATATTCTTTATGGATGGGCGAGGTCTCAATATTTACTATATGGAGATTTCGAATGGGTTTATAATACATTATCTGAGTTAGATTACTGGAGTGCAAAAATATGGAGGACGATTCTGATTATGATTATATATTAGAAGTTGATTTCGGATATCCACAAGAACAGCATAAATTACGTAACGATCTTCCATTTTGTCCACAAATAAGGTAGTTCCAGAAACATATCAATTTAAATTGTTTACAACTTTAATTAATAAACAAAAGTATGTAATTCACTATCGTAATTTAAAACAGTGCCTAAATAATGGTTTAAAGCCAATAAAATGCATAAAATATTGACGTTTGATCAGTCCGATTGGCTGAAAAAGTATATATATTTGAATACAGAGATGAGAACTAATGGAAAAAACAATTTTGAAAAAGATTTTTATAAGTTGGTGAATAGTTATGTGTTTTGTAAAATAATGGAAAATATAAGAAACATGGTGGATATAAGATTAAGATCAGCTGCAGAAAAATGTTACAAATAAGTAGCAAAACCAAATTTAAAAAAGTACTATATTTAATGAAAATGTTGCAGCCATACATTATAATAAACCAAGTGTAAGATTGAATAAGCCTATTTATGTGGGTATGTCAATTTTGGACATATCGAAAGAGTTAATGTATGATTTTCATTATAAAGTGATGAAACCATAATATGGAGACAACATTGAATTATGCTATCAAGACACAGTTTCTGCCATTTATAAATAAAAACAGAAGATTTTCACAAAGACATGAAAATAATGATACAAAAATTTGATACAAGTGATTATTCAAATGACAATATCTATAATATGCCACAATTAAATAAGAAAGTTATAGGTAAGATGAAAGATGAATGTAATGAAAATATAATGAAAGAATGTGTTGGTTTAAGAGCAAAAATGTATGCAAATAGAGTTGGTGATAAATAAAATATAAATGGTGCTGACACCATCAAAATCAATCAGTTTACCATTGTCATCACAAATTTATAGAACAATGTGATTAATCTGTTCATCATTGGCACTATAAAAATTGGATATGTGCGCTAATAACTAATATAATCTCTAAAGCCAAACATGGCTTTTGGTGGAAAACTAGCAATTATATCAGTTTCTAAATTTTTAGATTCGTCATACTTTATGATCATTGCATGTGTCAAATTACAATGAACATTTATTGTTTTAAATGAATTGAAATTAGGTAACTTAATACCTATGACAATTTTGTCTTATTCAATAGCCATATTTCTCTCAAAGCCAAGAATATTGGACAATCAGTAGTCAAATTTCATACCAAACATACACTTAATAGATATTTTGTTTTTCACATTGTCTGCTGTCAATTCAATGTTATTTGTTGAAAATGGATTGATTGAATTTATAGCCTCTTTAAAATATTCAACATCATAGTGACCTCTAGGAACAGTGATAACTTTATTCTTATCAACCACAGCACTCAAGCAAGTTTTAATTTTCTGTTATAGTTTTATTGTCTATATTTGGCATTAAATATTGTGCATGTAAACTAATCAATGCAATCTATTTACCTTTGTAAAATATATCATTGTGAAGTTTCTTCTTAAGTTGTTTGTTATGTGGAATACTTTATTCTCCATTTATTGGAGAACATTATTTTATTAAATGTAAAAAGTAGTTTGGGGTGTTGTAATTTAATTTCCAAATAAAATTCAAAGAATAAAATGAATAGTGAATTATTGCTTAATACTTCAAGAGGCTTAATTGTTGGGCCCAGCAATAGTGTGAAAAACAACCTGGTGATTAATTTTATTTATAAGCCAGGATAGCTAAATTTTAATAAATTGTATGTTTGTTCAAAAAGTTTAAATCAACCAAAATATATTCAGTTACAAAAGGATTTTGATGTCTTATCTGACAAGTTTAATGAAAAGTGGCATACTTTTTTAAAAACAATGCTACGATGATCCTCTTAGGTAAATTTGAAAATATATCTTTAGTCATATTTGACTATGGCATTTTAGATGACCAAAATAATCCATGAGTACTTTACTAAGGGGAGACACAAGAATACAGATGTACATTGTCTTGTTCAGACATTTTCCAGAGTGCTGAAACAAGTTGTGAGAAACAATACGAACTTTCTATGTATATTTAGACAAGATGACATGAACCTAAGATATATTATAATGATTTTGTTTCTGGTGATATGTCTTATGTAAAATTTAAAGAGATCTGTGCAAAATGTTGAGATAAAGACTACAGTTTTATCACAATAGATTTGAGTAGAATAATGAACAGTGGTAAGTACAGAAATGAAATCCAACTGTATTTATCTCACGTCTAAATATCTTAAATTCATGCATTGCCAGTTTTCCTCAACAGAGCTTCGGCAAGCACTCACCATAACAGGAAGGAGCTTTACCATGACAATACTGTTATCTAGTTGCTGTGAAACAAACAGTTGGTGGTGCAACTCTTCATAACAGGCTTCCAACTCAACATATCTCATTGCATGAAGACTTAACTGTCGCCTTGCTCGTCTTGTCATGGTGACTCAGTGGCAAGGCGTCTGATTGCAGATAATTTAATAGTGTGAATATGAGGCATCTATATTTTTACTATTAGATGATCACCAAATCATTCAAAATTTTAGCCAAAAACATTGCTCTTGCATATATGTATTCTATATATGAGTATTTATGAATATAAATTGTGTATTCCCCATGTGGTGTCAGGCATATCATTATATGGGAGAACACTAGAAATAAAAAAATAATACAATAAAAACTTCCCCACTTTATCACTAAAAAAATAACAGCTGCCCAGTGGTGAAGTGGGGAGGTTTTCCTAATGGAGTTTCGATTGTGCTAAACAAGACCAGAAAAATTGGGTCACTGGCAAGGTATTAGTTTAACTGTAAATCGAAAAAATAAACACGTCCTTGGTGAGGCATGGGTAGCTTGTAAACATTATGCAATTTCTTAAAAAAATATTTTGCTCATAAGTGAAGACTTATACAATTATTGTCACTATCACAAATAAAAATTTTGCACTGTCCACAGAAGGAAATCGGACAGAATGCATTAGCAATTTTTAAAAAAATAAATATGTATACCTTGAGGGTGATGCATATCCGCTTTCAAAAATTTATACTGCTAAGTTCAAAATTTCTTTACAAATATTTCACAAATACATAACACTTCTTGAATTGATGGCAAACTCGATAAACAAACACTTAATCAACAAGCCAAGATGTGGTGTTAAGGATGAAATATTTGCTAGTTATAAAGCATCCAACAAATGGAATAAAAATATTTTAAAAGGGCCTTTTGCACTTGCAAATAAATCAATTAAAAAGTTAGCAAAAGAGGCTTTTACAATTTGGAAAAATGCATCCAAATTCGATATTTGTTTATGATATAAATACTCTGGATATTCTTATTTCATACAAAGAAGGCCAACATAAGTATCAGAGATCATCTAGCCTTTGTCAAACTAAATTATTTCCATTTTATAGTGCACTAGCACATGCATTTTTTTCCATCTAAGCAAAATAGTCTTGTTGAAATTCATATCAATAGACAGGAATATTGGTATAATTATGGTAAAAAAACACTCCTGAAAATAAAGTTAATTTACTGACTCTTTTGATCCGCAAAATTGGCCATGCATTGGGTTTATAACATACAAGTGATAAAAATTCATTTATGTACCAATGCTAACAGAGATTTTTTGATTTGCAACTAGATGGGATCCAAAGCATTCAAAACTTTTATGGACCACCCCAAAACAAAAGAATTTTGATGACAATGAACCAATTGTTTTATGCAAAGATGGTCAAGTAAAAACATTTATTATATTTGATGATAAATTGTATATTTTTACAGTCAAAATGTTTGGTCAGAAAAATGGAATGACAACAAAATAATCGATAAATCATTTCTGATAGAAGATTGGTTCAAGTTTTTACTGAGCAATTTCAAAAAATTGTTATATACAATTCCTTTGGGCGAGTTAGTTCTGTTTTGATTATCCAAGTTATCGTCCTATTAACAGATATCTGAAAGGATTTGCTTCATCTGTATTACGAGATTAACATAAAATAAATGTTGTTAATTCATATTCAGGGAAAATTTTTATCTTCTATGAAAAGGAGCATTATGCTGAAATAGAAAAATGTAGTTTCCGGATAAAAGAGACTGGTCTAATTAGCCTTAATATCCTCATTTTCCAAATATGGTCTGCTTTTAGATATACAAATGGTTTACTGTATTTCTTAGGCAATGAAACTATCATGTTTGGTATAAATTGTGAATCTTATAGCAAAATTATAATTAAATTGAAGATATAATTTATTACTTAGAAAATTTAACACCTTAAGGGCTGTATAATTACCAAAAAATATACAAATATTTATGAAACTATAGGGATGAAGGAATCGTTTACCCCTCTATTATGCAACCTAATACAATATTTATCAATGAATTTGGTGTATATTTTATAAATTTATATTCTTTAGTTTTCAATTATCTTATTAAAGAGAATACTAGCAGAAAGACTTATTACAACTCACCAATTTCTCTTGCAGATAATTTCGCTTATAAAAATGGAGACAATTTTAGACATAACTAATAACAAACTTATTTACATTAGTAAACAATTGTTTATGATTATTGATGAAAATAATAATCCTTGGTTCCAAGCCAAAGATGTTGCTGAAATTTTATAATACAACTATACTCATAAAGCAATTAAAGGTGATATTAGGGAAAAACATATACAATTATATATTAATATAGAGGTGGGCGATTTACCCACCCCTTCAAATATGCAACAACATACAATATATTGATGGATCTGTATTATATTTGTTAATTATAAAATCAAATACTAAACAAGCTGAACTATTCCAAGATTGGGTAACTGAAGAAGTTCTTCCATCAATTAGAAAATATGGCTCATATAACTCACAAAAAACCATTGAGTTAAATGACAAGCAGATAAAAATGATTGAACATAAATCTGAACAACTTGCTTTAGAAAATAAGAAACTAGAACATTTTAACAAGAATATGAAAGATTTTATAGTACAAAGTCAAGCAGAAGAAAAAGAATGGCTTTATATACATTGAAACTTTTGAATGATATACTTCAATTAATAATTTTAAAGTTGGTAAAACCGATTATGTAATCACTAGAAATGCAAATTTCAATTCTTTGCATAATGAACAAGATACATTTTATATTTGTTTTCATAAGAAAGTTTATGATGTAAACAAAACAGAAAAGGCAATTCATGAGCAATTAGATGATTTTCCCGATAAAAAGGATAAAGAGATATTTCTTTTACATTTCACTTATTTACATTAAATTGTAGAAATGGCAATTGAAGACACAATTAAATATTTTGATTATACCAATAATTTAAATAAAAATCATTTAGCAGAAATGTTAATCCAGAACCAGTGTCTAAGTGATAATGATGTGTCATTATCTAATCTGCAAAACAAAACTATTTAACCTGTTTGACGACTTCATTGCAGTAAACCAATTAAAAATACTGTGTAAAGATTTATTAGGAAGAATGGGATTAGACAACACAGATCATGCACAAATTTGGACTGAAACGAAACAATTATTAGATGGAAATATGGTAAAAAATCAGTTACTTATAACAATACAAAAATTACAATTACATATAATTAAGGTGTCTGTCAGATACCCCTAAGAAAAATATGTAAGTTTACACTACATCTGTTTTATTAATCCAAGAGTTATGAGACTTATTAAAAACCAACCATTTTACATACATTTTATCGCATTTTGTATTTAAGACTTTATCAACCAAATATTCATCACGATAGTTAGTTTCCATAATTTTGTATTTATAAAAATTGCCTTTTATTTCTTTTTCATTGACACCATCTTTCATTTTGTAAGTTGGCACATAATTATTTAAAACCTCAAAAATGGTCAATAATTCTGTGGTCAAATTAGCTGTATAACCCTTTTAAAATATTTGTTTACTCTTACTCACATAGACAATATCATCAACTTTGTATTTCGGTTTAACCATCCAATTCGCAAAACCTTGTTGTCTTTTTTTTTTTTTTTTTTTTCATTAACTTCAATTGGCTTCATACCAATGGTTCTGAATTTGGTATTATTTAATTTTTTTGCTTAATCTTCTAATATATTTACCCATTTGTAATTGCCATTCAAAGATATTTCTTCCACATTTTGTTCTTAATTGTACGATTATATCTTTCCATACAAATAGTGTTAAGTTCACTGTACATAGAATAATGTCTGATTATATATTTTTGGTCAAGTTCTTTAAATATTTTATTATAAAATTCTAAGCCATTATCACTTTGAATATTAAGCAGTTTTCTACTAACTAATATAGATTCTAAAGCAATTACTACATTTCTGGCTGTTTTATATTTAATTGGTATTGCAAATTCAAATTTTGAAAAACATTGATAAATGTCATAATATACTTGTACCCATTTTTAAATATGATATCCCTTTTTAATTTTAGGGGATCCATCTCAACAAGTTCAATTTGCCATAAATCATCAATTCCATATGACAATACTTTTCTTCTTGGAAAATATTTCCATGCAGGTTTATATAGTTCATTGATTATACCTTCTCTTACTTTGGGTATATTTTTTTTTTAGGAATTTTGATTTATTAGAATTACATATTGAGCAATTGCTTTTCTGAACTAATCGCCCATTTTTGTATTTTCATTTTGGTTTGTGCAGGAATTGTATGTCATTTTTATTTGTGCAGAGTTTGCATGTCATTTTTTTGTACAGGATTTGTATGCCATTTTTGTTTGTGCTGGGTTTGTGCCATTTTTTGTGCAGGAGTTGTGTCATTTTTTGTGCAGAATTTGTAATTTTTTGTGCACGATTTGTGCAACTTTTATTATGTGCAGGATTTCAGCCATATTTTTTTTGTGCAGGATTTGTGTCATTTTTATTGTGCAGGATTTGTGACATTTTTTATTGTTCTCGTGAATATCATAGTGTTCGGTCAATTAAAACTTATGGCATCTTATAAGCATAGACGATAATTTCCCAGTCACTGAAGCAACAGTCGTCAAATTCATAACATATACATCGTCGCCTAAAATGAACAGGATGGTGCTGTCAAGTATGCCTTAAACCCTCGTATAAGTCAAGTTTGTTACCATTTTCCACCCACCGAGGCTATAGTCACCAAAATTCATAACCTTCCGTTGACGAAATGAACCGCAGTGTAAAATACACGTTATCCCTTCATATAAGCATAGTTATCTGCCAATTATTCACTCACAGAATCTATAGTCACAAAATTGAAATTATAGACATCAACTCCGATGACAAACAGGGTGGTAGGGATAAGTACTCTTTAAACCATCTAATAAGCATAGTTGCCCGACATTTTTCACCCACAGAAGCTACGACCAACAAATTCATATGTCTGAAACACTTTTATAAGCATAGTTGCTCACAATTTCTAAACTATTAATTTCGGGAACATGTAACAACCATCCATGCATGTAAATAAAATGAAGGTATATATACAAGTGCATTGCAACATTGATGTTGCATGTAGGAGTGTAGGTTATGAAATATCACACACATGTGCATTGGATTACACACACTCGACAACAGACCATCGCCACCATTGTCGTCTGCTTCCGCAGGTGTCTACTAAGTTGGATACCCCTCAGCAAGAGCTTGTCTCTCTTAGCCCACGAGCATGATACCACATCGAGTCACAATATATAAAAAATTGCCCGGTGGAGCTCCATTCCGTAATAGTGTAATAAGTGTTGTTATAATGCTATGAAGTTCAGTAAAAACCAAAATGTATGCCAATATGGGAAGAAAACATGATCAAAAGGGCCGACCTCAAAAATTACTAAAAGGTGTCAAGTCCGATACACATTAAGCGAGTAGTAAAGACAGTGTTACTTTGCCTGCCCCAAAACAACATACATTTTAAACCATTAGTGGCACAAGAGAGACATCACTGATGTGTGCTGATGCAAACAGATATAAAAACAATTATAAAACCAAATAGTTATAAGCATTTAACAACCAGTTTATATTGTAAGAACATCGAGTGCTGTACATCACACTAATATATTAAAGAGGTAAAGTTTGTGAGTTTGTTAGAGGTAATCTCTGGAACTACTTATCCGATTTAAAAAACTCTTTCACTGGTAGCTTGGCCCTTCTGGATGAACATAGGCTATATATCATGACGTTATGACGCCAGGGAGAATTTTAAATACAAAAAAATTTAATTACGCAAAACCATTATTTTTTATATGTACGTTCATACTCGAAACTATAGATTTATGAGAGAAATGTTCAGATCAATTAATTTTAAACTAATTAATTAAATTAATTTTCTTTCTTCAACTTACAATTACTTAAAATATTTTGTAGAGATTATAATTAGCTACTAAATTATATTTTGGCCATACCTGTATTAGTTTAGCAAGAAATGTTAAGTTTGACACTTAATTTTAAATGTAAATTTAAAAGTTTAAATTTGCAAAATTTAATTTTCGAAATAATATAATAATGCACAGCAAATGGTTTGTTAAAGATTTTATGATTTATTGAGGAGTTCATTTTGTAAACAAGGGATCTTCTATTGTTTGTTTGAGCATTAGCTTAACGACTAAATGTTATTAAGTCATACTAAATAATATTGGATATCACTAATTAAAATGGTAATTGAATTAACAATTAATTAATTAGAATTTTACAAGATTACAAATTAATCATTTAGCTTTTAATTTGATTGTTTCCAAAGCTAATGCCACTGTTGATTTAGTTAAATATTCAAATTAATGACAGTTATCTTACTGCATGTGTGTGGTTGCCATTAAGGATTCAAAATTATGTAAAGACATCATCATGCCTAAAAAAAATTCAGCTGTAATCCCTGCAATTTTGGAAGCATGATTATTTATTCCCAACACTATTTATTCAAACGTAAAGTACAGCCCTAGATAATAACTTAAATTTTACCCGTATTTGTTTTGTGATATTCATTTTCAATTTTATTTTTAACATCTTAATTAATTTTTTCAAGTGATCTTGTTGGGAATAATACGTTTTGTCTGTTTCGTGTGTTATAAGTGTTTCAGTTTACGTAAATATTTATTGCTATGATTTACGTGGCCGTAAGTCAGATTAACTTAGTTTGTTGTTGTCATGACAACGGGATGGCGTGGTCATCCTTCACTGGGATTGCCATGCTGTGTTTGGCCGAGGTCATCGTTAGGCCGTATTAGTTATTTTGAGGGCTCTCCATCTTGGTTTTAACTATAGGCAGGTTGCGACAATTCGAATAGATATATAATGGGGGTTCTGGATCACTCCACATTTTCATCGAAAATCGCGGTTTTTTTTTCCAAAATCAATATTTTTTGCTCCAAATCATGGGTTGAAATTTAAGAAACTAAGCATTGTAAATAAAAAAAGAAAATTTACCCCAAACTATAGCAAATTTGCCCCAAAATCAAATAAATTTCCTTAAATATATTAGTGTAGATTTCCTGATTTATTCTCAGTTCATATTGTATCATCGTCGACGCCGTTGCTTAGCCGTGTATTACATAAATGATGTGTCCAATCTTTATTTTCAAATTTTTTAAAATAACAAACGGAGTTAATATTAACTGAAGGGTGTGGCATGCACCAAAGTAAAAGCATGTGAAAAAATTTTTATCTCTCAGAACACGACAAAATAGTTCCAACTACACTATCTACCAAGAAGGAATTGGGCACCTGTCCACAATGTTTGCTCGGTGGTTGTCACTCCGTTAGAATCTCATAGGGCCACCGCTTGCGGCTATAACAGCAGCCACCCTGTCTGGCTGGCTCTCTACGAGTGTTTGCAGGACATCCACGGTGATTCGTCGCCATTCCTCATGCAACCATTCCATGAGTTGAGCTATAGATGTTGGCCGCGCCTGACGAGCTCTCACTCGGCGAACCAATTCGTCCCAAAGATGTTCCATAGGGTTGAGGTAGGGGCTCTGGGTGGGCCAGTCCAATCGGCGAACATTGTTGTCGGTGTACCACTGCATAGGAGCCCATGAAACATGGCACCTGGCATTGTCATCCGGGAAGTAACATGGGTCCATTCCGTAAAAACGCCACAATGTTGGGAGCATTTCACTATCCAGAATGTTACAAAACGTCACTGTGTTCATGCTGCCACAGACAAACACCAGCGGTCCTATGCCGAAGGCCGTGAAACACAAATCAACTGACGTACTGAATTACTTATCTTCACGGGTGCCCAATTATTTTTGGTAGATAGTGTGTAAGTCACGAACTACCTCCAGCTTACCAGACGAAGCACTATCTAGAGAAGGAAAGAGATGTGTACAAATTGGTCACGTGGACAGCGGAGAGAAACCGAGAAATTATTTATTTGGTTTACGTAAGTATCGGTAGGGTATTAGAAACAAGACTACTTATAAATAAATTTCCTTAAAAGTAGTTATAAATAGCTAAGCCGACATGCAACAATAATATATCTGAAGTGAAATGTTCACACAGGCCTCAGTAAATTAATATTGCTGCGTCTGTATAACATGTGATGGCCGATCACTTGCTTTTTGAAAACAAGAAGTTTCTGATATAACTATTGAGCTTACTGTCCCCTACGTGGGTAAAATAATTTTTAATGGCGTTCTTAAAAGCTTACCTGGTAGGTAGGCCCTGATGTATCGTTGACAGTGATATTAGAAATGAAGCGAGAAATACATATAAGAGTAGTGAGTCAGTCACAAATACACACATACCTTGTCCGGAACTCGAACCCAGAAAACCTCGTGCCATAAGCTACCGTACGTTCAACTGCATTACATAGGTAGAATCCGGAGCATCAACTTCGGATATAATCAGTCTAATGTTTTGAATAATAGGGTTTGCTAACCTGAAATACTTACAAGGCATTTAATTTCGCGCATTCGAATGCTAAAGTGAAAAAACACACGCACATACACACACATACACCTAGTCAGGTAAGTGATTTCACAAGCCTTTCTTTCACTCGAAAAGTAGGCTAAAAATTTATATCGTGGTAGAAACCTGTAACTAAGATTGTCATAGGCGCCGAGTACGGGTAGCAAGGGGTAAGGTAGCTGCTCCACTTTTCTGTCACCAAGACGCCGCCTTTCCCCTCACCACTCTCATAAACTCCTCAATCTCGTGCGTCCTTTTCATGCATTGATAAAATGAGGTCGGTAACCACGTACATCAGTTTGTAATAAGCATATATAACGTGTCATAAATTACTAGCCTTATTCTTTTAAAATTTTATAGTAGTAGGATTTGAAGAAGACTGTGACAAAGGGATCGGGGATAGGTTTAGCATTCGGAGGAGCCGCCATGTTGCGACGTCATCCGTCCGCCATTTTTTCCCTTTTTCCCCTTGAAATTTCCCTTTTTTTTCTTTCTGACAAGGGACTAAAATACCCTAAAAATGTACCTTTACCCTAAAATTTTCCATTTCTCCCTTAAAAATTCTGGTTTTTCCCTCAAAAAAAGGTAATTTCCCTCCAAAAATGGTAGAAGCCCTCTCGTGCAGAACGAAGCCCTTGAAATCCAATTTCACCCAATTTAATTAATATGCGGGGCTTCATTAGAACCTACAGAGCAGTGGAGCCATATTGGTTTTATATGCATAGGGTATTCCAAATCGATACATTACAGACTACCAACGCCATAATAGATGCAGACTACCTCAACTTTGACCCCATGACCTTTAATGACCTAGAAAATAAAAACTCGAGAAAAATTTTACAAAAGTCAAGAAGCATAATATATTACAGGCTACCACGGCCATATTAGATACAGACTACTTCTACCTTGACTTCGTGAGCTTGGATGACCTGGAAAACAAAAATGCTGGAGACCAAGCGATAAATCTGTCCTTATATACTTAGTTTAATTTTATTCTGGCAAATTAGGTTAACATTAAATTAAACACACTTTATTTTTCATGCACAATTTTATTCAATCAATTTATTAGTCACCCATTCCCTCTGAAAAAAGTTACAATGTTCTTCAATATATACATATCCCAATACATACAATTTTGTTGTAGGTTACAGTCTTTCATGCATTTCGCTATTCACACATGTGTTGTCCTTGTGCGACAATATCGTGACATTTATTACACCGACACACTATGTAAGACAGGCTATGTAGGTAACTACATTTTTGAGGACATGTACCGAAATTACAAGAGGCCTACTTGCAGCAAACAAGGTACCGAGGTTCAGATGAGAAATGTACTTCACCTGTACAGGTCTTTGCATATCTAAGTAAACTGTCTGTACGGCTGAACTGCTTGCCGCAGCTATCACACAAATATGTCATGTTACCGGGATTTTTGACTCAATTACAGCGCTCATGTTGCTGTACATTGTGGACAAAAGTAAATGTCTTATGACAAAAGTGACACTGATGACGATGTAGTGGTTCAGACAAAGACTCGAGCAGACCTGTTGGAGATGTATTTGCTGGAGCTAAAGAAGCAGGTAATGTCAGCAATGGTGTTCTCGATACCTCAGCCGAAAAGTTCGATATATCCGTTGAATATTTCGTAAATGTAACAGGTGAAGAAGTCGAAGGCACCATACCAGTCTGAAACGATGTTACTGCAATGGTAGATGTAGATGCTGCTAGTGACATAGCCATCCCAGCTGAAGAAGTCGATGGCGAGGAACCATTGGTGGGCAATATCCACTCAACTTTAACTTAACTAGCCATGGATGACCAGAAGCACAAACTAGCCGAGACGCTCCACCTTTCACGACAGCCACTGTCAAAATGTACCTATCAGCTGACCTCCCTACTGCTTATATACGAGTATGCAAACCCTATGACGTCATATAGTTTTTGAACCAACCGTATTGCACTACTAATACATTGTGCGAACACTGACGAGGCAATTTTCATGTTAATATAAATATACACCATCAGCATAATGCGAGGGTAGAGGAAACCAAGTGTAAAAGATGTGAAACTATCCTGTAAATGAAAAATCATTCACGTAATAAACAATAAAGGACTGGCAAATATGCAAGTACATCACGAGCATGATACCATAACGAGTCACGATATATAAAAAGGTACCCGAAGAAGCCAGAGTCCATAATAGTGATATCAGGGTTGCTATCACTCCAAGAAGTTAGGTAAAAGATAGAATTCATGCTAACATGAGAAAGAACAAATTATCGTAAGGACCAGCCTAAAAAAGTCTACAGTGAGAAACTAATATTAGCATGTGTTAAAATAAATAACAAAACAGAAGTAATTTATACATTTTAACTTTATTTTATAGTTTTGACATAAAAATAATACATAATAATACTTTATACATGCTTAACTTATTCTTTATTCGAGTAAAACCATTATGGTGTCAGTTTTTGCAGAATAATTACGGCTTAGATAATACAAACCCCACTTATTCACATATACCACACCACAGTTATCGCATGGGTATGTCTTGTAGGCGATGTAAAATAGGCATTTGCTATTTTAATGTCGTTTCTCTGTGGAGCTGTTAGCGAATGTCTTTCCGAATTACTTGCACTCCCTTCCTAATGAACGACAAACATTACCTTTACACGTCTTGTTATGTCTAAACAGGCTATCACTTCGGGTAAACACCGCATCGCAGTTATCACAGCAGTAAGTATTTTAGTCGTTTTCGAATAGATGGTTACTATGTTAATTTTGACTGACACTAGAGTTGATAGTAAATATTTTATCGCAATACTTGCACTCGCTTCCCAATGAACGACATATATAGCCTTTGCACTTCTTATGTCTATACAGGCTATCACTGTGGGTAAACACAACACCGCAGTTAGCACCGTGGAACGTCGCATATGCGAAGCTAAATATGCAATGGCTTCCTTCATATCGGCGTGCGTTACATCTTTTACAAAGGGTATTTCCACAGTAGTAACATTATTTCCGTAATGCTTGTAGCGACTGTTAAGGGTCCTTTGCTGTTGGCAATACCCAGCCCTTTGTGCTCGGTGGCGAGGTGAAGGGGAATATGTCTGGTTACCGGGCATTCCCCAAAACTAAATCCGTGTACACTCGATTGCACTGGGCAGCAAAAGTTGTTAATGGGTGATACCGTCATGCTAATATTATGGTGATAGAAGGACAGAGTGTGGACGCGGTAGATTGTGTGTTTGTGAGTAGTTTAGTATAGTTCCGTTTAGTTTTTCGGACAACATGGCGGTTTCAAATTTGCAAAGTTCCCAGTGGACCCTGAAGATAAGACCCGACTTAGCTTTTGTATTTGTGATGGTTAAATGTTACGGTTAGAAAGTTGCGCTCTAGGTATGACCTTTTAATACGTATCAGCCACCTAGAGGGGAAGATGGAGAGGTTAGCGTCAGTTCAACTGGGAACTTTGTTGGCGACGCTAATAGTGTTATTGATGTAAGTCTTCAACCATCGATTCCATCTTCATATTGCAGCAGAGTACACGATGGTAGAGTATGAATGTAGTCGTAATGTTCTGCTTTCCACCACCATACTTGCCGACTAAATTACTTCCGTTTTTACATGATGCTCGCTTCTATACTATTTACACTGCATCCTTTTTTGTGTTGCACCTCTCGGGTTATCTCAGTAGATGACTGCAGGCTGTATGGTGTAAATTTCAGCATGGTTACTAGACTGAAATATGTTTTCGCTGTCTACCTGTGAAGTTGACAATTCGATATCACTAATTTCTTTTCGCTCGTTCATATTTCAGTGTTGGAGGTGCCTTGTTTTCCTTTCGCTGCTGCTCGCTCCTGACATGTCATACACCAGCTCCTGGAGTGTGGTGTGTCTGCAATGGTAACACTATCTTTGAAACACTCTAGGCTTGGGAGAAAGCCAAGAATATCTTCGTCCTAATGCAGATAGAATGGTAGGTGTTTGTAGAGCGATTTTATTTCGTGTAGTACATATGCGAGAAGGAATTCGTTAGGCAGGTATGCAAGCACGGTATCTTTGTCGAGTGCTGCAAGTGATTTAATCTATTCATATGTCACGATGGATCATAAAATATTATGACCACTAGAATAGCATCACATCATTTTCACTATGTCTTCTTGACGAGATAAAGACATTCTGGGCGATGTGTAGTGGTACGAACAGTTTATAGAACTAAAAGTGAGTAGGGTGGACAGAAGCGATATCCTCTACCAACACCAATATATTCGAAGTTATATTTTATATTTTATTTTTCCGCTTGATATAGATAATGGTGAAAGCATCCGACATGAAACTTTAACTTCTGACTCATTATAGGTACTTGTTTGTTGGAAGTGGTGGTGTGTGGTATGCTACAAATGCTGCAGACAACCCTTGTCTCTGAGGTTCTTCAGTCAATAAATGTATTTGGATCATCTCGTCTAGCTTCTGCAGCTTCAGGAACTCCAGATCTAATGGGACCTGTGCAGTACCATTGACTTCTTGGCTCATACCATCGACTTCTTGGATCCTGTTTCTTCCTCTTCAACCTTATCATCTGTGTCTTCGACTGAGATATCTATGTATCTACCAGCCAATGCTAGTGCCCACAATGTTACCAGGGCTTGCATCGTGTTTCAAAACAGTAGTCGTTAAAGGAAATAAAGGTTTGCAGAAATTTATTATAGGAAGCGTGGGCCATATGGACCTACAGAAGTTGTAAAAGACAAAAATGTACTGCCTACATGTAAAGTGAAAAAACGAAGATGTTACAACTAGACAGGAGAGTGAGAATTCAGTGCTCTCTCTGGAACTGTTGGTGATATTGTGGAAATTGTACTGTAATGTGCACGTTTTGCTGATGATAATGACAGTATAGATGAAATGTAAATGATGTGTTGCTTTCTTACTCGTCATTACAAATTTCATGCATTTACTGTTACTTCACTATAAATTATACATATGCAAAACAAATGCATGTATAATATATTTAAAACTAAATAAATTGTTACATTGCACTGTATAACTGAATTATTCGCATAATGGAAAAGTGCATTTGTGACTCGGTTGATCTACCACCTGGAGCCTGACGCGTCTCTCTATCTCAGATAGTGTTCTGTGCCATCCCTTCGACTTAGCGAAACCTGCTCAGTGACCACGCTGCTGGTCGACCACCTGGGCTGCATTACAGATTCTCACGATATTAGTTGATCACGCAATGTTGACTAGGTCGGATGTGTTCTGCTGCTAGTATTGTGAGTGTTAGTTATACTCTATATGTTATGGTTTCGTTTCATTCGGTTCGTAAGGAAGTCGTTTGCTATTCTATTGTACTGGGTAGGACTGACTGATTTTGTCTAGCATCATTTAACACACACAGCGTACAGCTTCCGATGCTGGTGTAATGTGTGTTCCGCGGGTTTTTAAGGGATTATAAAGATTTTCCTTTATATTTTGTTTTTATACATGTTTGAATCAACATGTAGCAGTGTTATTCTTATTGCACCTGTGTTTCTTGGCTTGGCAAAAAAAATTTACTACTAATGTGATGTACAGAGCTCGATGCTCGAACAATATAGATTGGTTGTTAAATGCTTATAACTATTTGGTTTCATAATTGTTTCATATCTGTTTACATCAGCACATAGCAGTGATGTATATTGTACCACTAATGGTTTAGAATGTATGCTGTTTTGTGGCAGGCAAAGTAACACAGTCTTTACAAGTCGCTTAATGTGTATAGGACTTGACACATTGTAGTCATTTTTGAGGGCGACCCTTGTAATCATTTGTTCTTTCCCATGTTGGCATACATTTTAGTTTTTACTGAACTCCGTAGTATGATAACAACACTTATTACACTACTATAGAATGTGGCTCCACCCGGCAATTTTTTATATAATGTGACTCGATGTGGTATCATGCTGGGGGGCGAAGAGAGACTAACTGTCCCTGAGGGGGATCCACGTTGGTAGACACTTGTGGTAGCAGACGACAATGGTGGAGATGGGCTATTTTCGAGTGTGTGCAGGCCATGCATATGCATGTGATATTTCATAACCTACAATCCTACATGCAACAGTAACTTTGCAATGCACTTGTATGTATACATTCATTTTCTTTACGTGCATGGACAGTTGTTACATGTTCCCGAAATTAAAAGTTTATAAATGGTGTACAACTATGCTTATAACATGGTTTCAGGCATAATCGTCCTTATATCCTTGACTGTAGTCGGAAATGATTACTGTGATATGAATTTGTTGGTCGTAGCTTTTGTGGGTGGAAAATGTCGGGCAACTATTCTTATTAGAGGGTTTAAAGAGTATGTATCCCTACCACCCTGTTTGTCATCGGAGTTGATGTCTATAATTTCAATTTGGTGTCTTTAGAGTCTGTGGGTGGATAATTGGCAGCTAACTAAGCTTATACAAAGGGTTAAGGTGTATTTGACACTGCGGTCCTTTTCGTTATCGGAATGTTATGAATTTTTGTGACTCTAGTCTCGGTGGATGGGAAATGGTAACAAACTGGACTAATACGAGAGCTTAGGTCATACTTGACCTAAGCCCTCGTATCCTGTTCATTTTCGGCGACGATGTCTACGTTATCAATTTGACGACTATTGCTTTAGTGGATGGGAAATGGTTGTCGACTATGCTTATAAGATGCCTTAAAATTTACTTGACCAACCAGCTTGTTCTTCACGAAAGGTGATATTTATGATATGAATTTGGCACCTATATCTTCGATGGGTGGGAATGGTGGGCAATTATGTTTATAATTGGGTTTAGGGTGTGCTACACCCTGCAGCCCTATTCGTCATCGGATGTGATGTCTATGTTATGACTTTGGTGACTATTTTTAATGTTTCAGAAATAATATCCAACTATGCTTAAAAGAAAGCTGATAGCCTACTTGACCCTGCAGTCTTTTTCGTAAATGGGGGTAATGTCTGTTATAAACTTGGTGGCTGTATCTTAAAAAGTTCGGAAATTACAGCCAATTTTGCTTTTATGTAGGCTTCGAGTATACTTTCCCTGGGGTCCTTTTCGTTGTTCAGGGTGTTATTTAAGTTATGAATTTGGTGGCTTTATCCGAAATGGTTCGGAAATTACAGCCACCTATGCTTATACTTTGTCATAGGACGTACCTAATGTGTGCGAGGTGCTACTCTAGGCTAGTGTGTGTGAGCAGGTTTCGCACCATGCCATACAGGTGGAATGACAGAGTATTTGATTTATCCCCACCAGGACACCATGTGAAAGGAGACCAGATAAAATATGAGAAAACAAGATTGGAATGACAGAGTACATAAATCATCCCTACTAGGATACCAGGCGAAAGAAGATCAGAATTAATATGAGCAAACCGAGGTTGAATGACAGCATGTGACTCGGCCCTGCCAGTATACCAGGTGAAAGAAGGAAAGAATAAAAATGAGAAAACCAAGGTAGAATGACAGAGTTTGAGATTCATCCCTGCCAAGTTGCCAGATGAAAGGAGACCAGAAGCAATATGACAAAACAAAGGTGGAATGACAGAGAATAAGACTTATCCCCACCAGGATACTAGGTGAAAGGAGACCAGGAGGTATATGGGAAAACTCCTGAGTGTATGCCATCCCATATGCACATCCGCAACCAGCAGCCAGGTGTCAGTGATTGAGGTGCGAGATATTGGCATAATCATAACTGGCATCATTAGCATAGGCGAATTCAGAAGAAATGTGTCAAAAACCCGCGAGTGTACCAGCTTATTCCCTCCCCCTGCAAGCAGTCAGGCGGTGGGTGAAAATATTGCGTCTATTTTCATATTCAGTAGAATTTTCCCTTCGGTGATTCGTTGTACTTAGACTGCCACATTGAGCTAGCTAGTATGAGATTAGTCCGGAAAAATACCGAGTGTCGTGTGTTGGTAGGGACATTACGATGTAATTGCCAGTGTGAAATAAAGTGATAGGGCTCTCGTGTAAAAGTTATCATGTATGTATGTGGTGTAGATTATGTCCTTTAGTAAGGTTTTATTCAAAAATTCCAATACCATCGACTCTCGTTTACTTAGTTTTACAATCTCAATATGGGTACCACGTACAGGCATGAAGTCTTAAATTTAAAGTTATATCCTACCAGGTGTGCTAACCATCTCTCAGAAACACTGTGCCCGGTCTGAGAGGGCTCAACTTTGTAGGACGTTGCAGGAACACAAAATAGTATACAATTTGTACACTTAAACACTCCAAGAGAAAATTCTTAAGCTATGCAAGATAGTAAGTCAGGAATAAGTAGAAGACTATGTAAATAACACAGGAACCAGCTATGGAAATAATGTAGACGACACCATGAGATGTATCTTTTAGTCCAGTTACTTTATTGAGGGGCTTATTATTTTCAGATTAATTTTTGTTATTCAAATTTTATTATTATCTGGACTATCTCTATACAAATATACTTGTGGCAATTTGTAAAGCTAAAAAAAAACACCTAATTACCACGTAACCCTGGCCGTACCTAACCTTAAGTCCCGGGCCACATAAAATTATGTTCAGACAGTGAAGTTTTAAAACTTTAAATTTTGTTTAAATTTAAAAATAAATAAAATTGGTTCACTGCAAAAGATATATTCAATGTGCCTAGCTCGCGGTGATTGAGAAATTACACTCAGGTTCGCTGTGGGCAAAGTCTTACACAGCTGGTTCAAATTATATAGAAAATTTAAGATGGTGTCACCAATGAAAATTTAACCATATTAGAACATGTCTGGGCGGACGCTAGATAAATAAGGTACTTCTGTATTATTTACTACACTTATCTCAGCATATAAATGATGCTCTCGATGCTCACTGGCCCTGGGACGTATTGCAGATTTAAATTGGGCCGATGATCTCATAACTCTAGAGTATGGATAAATTTTCCATTTTTAATTTCTTTTAAGCCATTATAAGACATAAAAACTTCCTTCTCGTTTAATAGTTTCAAAGCATTTTGATCTATTATTTTCACATAGTGCTCTGGTAATGAAGTTTTAAACTTGTCATCTAGAATACAATAAATTTTTTTACCAAACTTAGATTCATCAATTTCAAGATCTGTGGAAGTAAATCATTTTTTTCTAGGTCTTGTAGTTTGGTTAATTCAAATGAATTGTTCAATTTGTTGAGCAGAAACTCCATTTTCATGTTATTTTTAAATAAATTTATTAAAAGAAAAGAAGCTGATTGCCCAAATTAAAAAATGGCACAAATCCTGCACAAAATAAAAATAACACAAATCATTCCAAAATCAATATGATACAAATCCTGCACAAAAAAAATGACACACGAATCCTGAACAAAAAATAACACAAATTCTGCACAAAAAACGACATAAATCCTGCACAAAAATGGCACAAAACCTGCACAATAAAATGACACAAATCCTGCACAAAAATGACACAAATCCTGCACAAAATAAAAATGGCACATTTCCTGCACAATAAAAATGATACAATCCTGCACAAAAATTGTACAAATCCTACACAAAATAAAATGGCACAAATCCTGCACAAAATTAAAATGGCACAAATCCTGCACAAAAAATGACACAAATCCTGCACAACAAAATTTCATACAAATCCCGCACAAACAAAAATGACATTCAAATCCTTCACAAATAAATATGACATACAAATCCTGCACAAACAAAAATGACATACAAATTGTGTGCAAATAAAAATGACATACGAAACCTGCACAAACAAAAATTAAAATACAAAAAATGGGCGATTAGTTTACAAAAGCAATTGCTCAGTATGCAATTCTAATAAATCAACATTCTTAAAAAAGAAATTACCCAAAGTAAGATAAGGTATAATCAATTAACTATATAAACCTGCACAAAAAAATTTTCCAAGAAAAAAAGTAACTTCGTATGAAATTGATGATTTATGGTAAATTGATCATGTTGAGATGGATACTGGAAATTTTAAAGGCATGACACATATAAACAATGGATAAAAGTATATTATGACAATTATCAATGTTTTTCCAAATTTTGCACTTGTACCAATTAAAGATAAAACAGCCAAAAATGTAGTAATTGCTTTAGAATCTATATTAGTTAATAGAAAACTGTGTAATATTCAAAACCATAATGGCTTAGAATTTTATAATAACATTTTAAAATAACTTATGCAACAGTATAACATCAACAATTATTCTACATACAGTGAACTTAAAGCCAGTTGTGTGGAAATATATAATCGTACAATTAAGAACAGAATGTTGAAGAAATTTCTTCGAATGGCAATTACAAATGGGTAAATATATTAGATGATTAAGTGAAAAAATGCAATACTACCAAACACAGAACCATTGGTATGAAGCCAACTGAAGTTAATTTAAATAACAAAAAAAATTTAAGTCAAGATCTTGTGAATGTGATTGCTGAACCGAAATACAGAGTTGGCGATATTACCGCATGAGTAAGAGTAAACGAATGTTTGAAAAGGGTTATACAGCTAATTGGACAACATAATTAATTACAATTTCTGAGGTTTTAAATAATCATGTGCCAACTTGCAAACTGAGAGATGCCAATGGAGAAGAAATAAAAGACAGTTTTTTATGAATACGAAATTATGAAAACTAATTATCCTAATGAATACTTGGTTGAAAAAGTCTTAAAAACGAACGGCGATAAGATTTATGTAAAATGGTTATGTTTTGATAACTCGCATAACTCATGGATTAATAAAACTGATGTAGTGTAAACTTAAATAAATTTTTGCTTAATGGCACCTGACAGGCACCCTTAATATATGTAATTATAATTTTTGTATTGTTATAAGTAACTGGTATTTTACCATCTTTCCAATCTAATAATTGTTTCGTTTCAGTCCAAATTTTTGCATTACCTGTGTTGTCTAATCCTAATCCTCCTAATAAATTTTTACGCCGTATTTTAAATTTGTTTTAGGCAGTAAAGTCATCTGATACTTTAAATAGTTTTGTTTGTAGATAAGATCATTATTCCTCATCACTTAAAGACACTGGTTCTGGAATAACTGATTTTAAAAAATACGTCTCCGCTTATTGATTTTAGCTAAATTATTAGTTTAATCAAAATGTTTATTTGTATCTTCAATTACAATTTCTACATTTTCAAATCATTGCTAATGAATTTCCTTTTCTATTTTGTTTACATTATTAACATTCTAATGGAAACAAATATAAAATGAATCTTATTCACTATGCGAAGAATTGAGATTTGGATTTCTAGTGATTAATTAATCAGTTTTACCAACTTTAATTTGATTAATTCAAGCATATTGTTCAATGTTGCAATATAAAAATAACATTCTTTGTCTTATGCTTGACTTTGTCTATAAAATGTTTCATATTCATTTTTTAATGCTCTAGTTTATTTTCTAAAGTGTGATGTTAAGATTCATGTTCAATGAGAATCTCACTAACTGAAACGTACCTCACCATTGCACCGAGAAATTATCACTAAAATAATCAACTTTTTTAACTGAGGTGGTGAGCCTCGACTAAAATTAAATCACCAGATTTCAAAGTTTCATCTTTGTAAACTACATTACTTTTCTGTTCCATTTTCTGGTGATATGCAATTATACTGCGTGTCACATCCGCCCATATTTTTCCAGTTTTTATTATTCATGTTTTCCAAACAAATACCGTGGAGTGACTACACATTTATTAAAGGGTGCATCAATCTCCGCCCCAAAAACACTTCAGCTGGTGCGTACTTGCGTGCACTATGAATCAAATTATTGAAACCCAAAACAGTAGGTATAATACATTGTCCCAGTGACTTTGTGTATCTGACTGAAAACTGTGTAAGGCAATCTTAATGTTACGATTAACATGTTCTAATAAATCTGCTTGTTGTTGATACAGGGCAGTTCGAGCTATCTTTACTCTCTATATAAAATTCAGATCTCTGAATTCTTGTGACAAAAAATATGTAGTGTTATCTGTTACTAGATATACAGGTGCGCCAAAAAACGCTATACAACATTTGGATTACGACTTTACATATTTCAACTGCCTTTATGGTGCGTGACAGGAAACATAAACAAAATTTGCTGAAACTATGTATTATTACTAGAACATAGACATAAACTGATGTACTCCGGGGCAATGTACCCATGACGTCTAAATACACACATTCCCAAGATACGGGGCTACCGTACCCACATACAGGCCTTCTGATTTTTGATTTTTTGGTTTCGCATGTTGACAAATGTCACAACTCTTTAACCAGTTTTCAAGTTCGGTGCGAACTCCCGGCCACATAAAAATTTCTAACACACAACAGATAGTTTTATCATGCCGTACGTGTCCTCCATAATAAGATTCGTGGTAATATTTAAACACTATCGCCCTCAAATTTTTAGGTACAAAAACTCTGAATTTTCCTCGTCTCGTCCATTCACCTAGAAAACCATTATTGGATAACATACGGCGAAGTTCCATTCTTTATTTCAGACAAGATCTGTTTACATTCCTGATCAGTTTTTTGGTATTCTTTAATGTCAGTAAACACACTTGGGAATGTTTGTAATGTATTCAATTCTGAAACTTCTGTGTTTCCTACTGCTGGCCTTGACAACTGACTATCGACGCTTGCTACAGTCTCTACAAGTGCTCCACTCTTCACTTGCTCGTCGCTTTGCTCAAACTCTTCGGGGCAATACATGTGCGACAACGCGTCTGCTACCGAATTATCGACCCCACGAAAGTGTTTCACATTAAATTTTAAACCGGCCAATCTTACCAGTCAACGTGCCAACCTGCCTGCAGGCTTTTGCGATTTTAATAACCATCTGAGTGCTTGGTTGTCCTTGTACAACGTGGACGATGCTTGATCCAAATAATCTGCTAACTTTTCCATACCCCAAATACAACCTAAGCATTCTTTTTCATAAATACTAAATTTACATTTTGTTTGATTCAATAGTTTACTAGCGTTTGCTAACGGTACGAAATGACCATCAATCTTTTGATTTAAACACGCTCATATTGCTACAGAACTGGCATCGCAGTGCAAAAAGGACTTTTCGGAAAAATTGGGTAAATACAAAACAGAAGGATTAGCTAACATATCATCCAATTTTTGAAAAGATTGTTCCTGGTTTACTTTTCACTGAAACGCCGCGCTTTTCCTTTTCAACTTATTTAACAACTCTGCAAGCTCGGAAGAGGTCGGAATAAACTTACTATAAAATGCTACCACACCTAAAAATCTTTTCACTCCTCGTACATGTTTAGGCTGCGGGAAGTTTACGACTGATTTTACATTTTCCGGATCTGTTCGCAAACTTCGTTCGGAAAATATGAATCCGAAATAACGCATGTGTTGTTGTGCCCAACTTATCTTTTCCGGATTTACAGTCAGCCCGGTGTTACGCAACGTGTCTAACACCAGCCGCAAATGTTGAAGATGTTCCTCTTATGTATTACTATATATTCACATATAATCTATGTACATGAATACAAACTGATATAGATATTCCTCTAATACGTGAGTTAACAATCAAAACATATACTGGGGTCCGGAATTTATTCCCTTCGGTAAACGTGTCCACTGGTACAAACCCTGCGGTGTACGAAACACTAACAGTGCCCTATTATTGTGATACAACTCACACTATAAGAATATCGTATTTAAATCCAATATAGTGAAATACTTTGTCTTGTGCAAATGATGAAATACCGTTTCCATGATGGGAACCGGATAGGAATCCACATACAAATTTTATTAATTTTTTCTAATCACAGATAATTCTAAACTCTCCGGAGTTTTCTTAGGAATTGGAAAAGACGAGCTTGCCTACGAACTTGTGGAATTTTCCACGATTCCCTGCTCTTGCAATTCAGTGAACAGATTGCTATATAGTTTAATATTGGGTTCTGACTCATGACACAGCACACACACTACGAGCTCATTATATTTTGGTTTTAATTCTACTGGAATCTCTTTATAATACCCTAACTTTGACATAAGCACATCTTTATATTCAATTTTTAGCTGTTCTGACACTTTCGCTACCTCTTCAGAATGTTGAAGTAACTGAATTTTGCAGAAACGAGGTTTTACTTACAACTTTACTACCGTTTTGGGGGAAAAACTAAACCGTAATTCCTTTTTTACTACGTCAACGCATGTGCGCGTATTACCCAAACAAATCGATTCCTAAAATCATATCATTTGACAAATATTAAAAAACACGGAACGCCACTTTCCACGAAAAATTTTATATTTTCACTTTCATCACCACCATTATGTTTGACATTATCAATTCACCGTGGGCTAAGAAAAATACCACCGACTCTCCCCGCATCATTTTATTCAAGGTCTCTTGCTATATGAGTGTCGCTGAAGCACAGTAGTCAGCCAAGCCTGACATCGTTAAGTTTGCAATCACAAGCTGCACGTATAGTAGACCATATTTGATACATATATTTGTGTTTGTAACTGCGCCTTTTCCTGCAGGTTTTCCCTTTTAAGGGAAAATCAATTTCAAAAAGCCCAGGATTTCTGCATCTGAAACAAATAATATATTTTACCATTTTACGACCTTCAGACCCAGCAACACTTTCTAAATTTATTTTTGTGTCTGACTTGTCCTGTTTTCAAGCTGATTTTCTTTCCCGTCGTTATCCGATTTCTTATAGAAACAATTTTTTCGTCGGGTGATTATTTCTAAAACAAATTTGACTTTTTTTTTTTAACTTTTACTTCACTGAATTCTCTTCGCCTTTTTGCACTTTATTAAAGAATTTAGCAGTCGGATGATTTGTACGAGAACAGATTTGGCATTGCCATTTAGATGTTACTACTTGAGGATGTCTTTGCTTACGATCACCAGTCGTTAGTTCCACTTTAATTACTAAAGCAAATAATTCATTTAACGTCATTGGCTTTGAAGCAAATGTAAAATATTTACTGTTTTCCGGAAACAGATAAAAAGAACTGTATTTCCACCAAATCCGCTTCCACACATGGCAAACCTAACACCTCTACCCATTTAATAGTCTCACTCACAATCTGCTGCATTTTCTTATAGGGACTTTGAAATCTTTCCAATATTTTCACACGTTGGTGTGCATAGCAACTGATGAACCCGTCTGTCTCAAAATTGCCTGAATAAACTCACTAAATGGCATACGTTCATTGATCGCCTGCCCCACTATATATTGCAAAGGATCTGGTACTTTGAACAATGTAACGGCATACAAATGCACGATTTCACAAATATGTAGAAGCGATTCCAGCCATTTGCACCATAATATTTGCAACTGATTTTAAATTATGGCGGTGAACTATCTCTTTATTTTCCACCAAGTGGAGTGGTAAATGTTTGAGATTTTTAAAGATACTAACTGTGTCGGACTCATCCACTTGTTGAGTAGCTACGTCGCCTTTCCTCACCAGCTCTCTCATCTGCTGTTGGAGGGTATCTATTCCGTCGTCTGGATTGAACGACACACCTGCGTCGACCAAATTTTTCTGGAGGGCATCTTTCGTGAGGCGCTGTATCCACGATGTACGGATACCTGTAGAAGTCATTTTTTGGATGAGTTGATGCACCACTACTAATAAAGTCACTCTCACGACCACTGGAACAAACCCAAGGGAGTTGGTACTATTTCGTAACTTTACAAAATTCCTAACTTGATTTTCCCTCTTTACTTCTCTACATTGAGGAAGCAGAGTGGTGCAGATTTTTCTATCCTGTATGTGACGGTGTTTGCCAACACATACAGGACGAGATCCTTGTCTCAAGTGCTTCCTGAATGTAGGTGTTTTAAGTTGAAAAACATCTGAGAGCCCCCCACCACACCTTAATGATGTCAAAAAAGGTATTTCGGTTGGTTCCAGTGAAAAGGTTTGAAAATTATTCGTTGCCTTGGTTTTATATCAAAATATAACCATCTACATAGTTTTTTCCCAAAATTTTATAATCAATACATCTTATATAGAATATTGTTTTCCCACTGGTTACATTTAGTATAAAAAAGGAATAAAAATAATTATGTTTAAAACCTCTCCCAAAATTTGAATTTTTACCATATTACATCTCTTTCAAGCTATATGCCGGTTAAATATAACAATTTTGCTTTAAACCATACTTAACTAAAATGGTAGCAACCCCCCTCCTCCTTAAAATTATGACAGAACAGCAGTTCCTGCCCATGTGAAAACCCTGTGCTGTCTCCCCGAATCTGGGCGAGACATCTGTATTTATATTTTATTTGAAATCATCTAGAATTTTACAAAATGATCTTCATTCCGTCAATATCCAGAAGTCCTGGAAGTGCACCCTGGTGGCATGTGACTGGCTGGCAGGCATCACGTGGTCAAGGCCTGCCCAGCGGACGTGAGACGTCGATATCGTCAAACACACCCCTGTCGCAGCTAAGGTACGCCATCCCAAACGACCAATATTTTCTCAACTTCATACGGCACCATCGGTTTGACTTTCATTCGATGGCCTGGTATAGCCATCACAAGGTCTTCACAGTAAATGGAGCCATCCTGATCCAAGCTTAAGTAACAGCTGAGACACCATGCTGTGGCACATTCAACTATAATGTGTTTTGAGAATATACCTTATGCTGTCTCAATTAATTTCAGAAGATGTGCTATGAACAACTCTGAATGAGGAAGAGTAACATATTTCAGTAGCGCTACTCAAATGTTGCCAGTAACTTAACTTTGGCTCATTGCTGCCTGAGCTTCTTAGATATACGACCATTGCATAGCCATAATTGGAAGTATCGCTGAATTCATGAATCTGATAGGACACTTCATATGCTGGAGATATAAGGCAGGGAATACAGACCTTGCTGAAAAGTGGAATATGGGAAATTGGTTTGTGTCATACCTTCTTCACCTTTTCAGGTGGGACTGCATCCCAATCAAGGCCCAGGAGACATAGTTTCTGAATCAATAGCTTTGCATTAAACACAACTGATGTAACCCAGCACAAAGATGAATAATTTTTTCCAATTTCAGAGAGGAAGCCAAATTTGGTTTTAATTGCAGTTACTTGGTGAATGTGCTGTGAGAATACATTAGTGATTGCCTCCCACTCAAATCCTACCACCTTGATCACTAACTTTTCTTCCTGAAGCCTAACTGGACACTGTCTGTGACTCTCGGGTATAGCCTCTATAATGGACTTACAGTTGCTTGCCCATTTGCTTAACTAAAAACCTCCTTGCTTGTTCTCTCTGTAAGGAAAGGGCTTCTGAAACTGAAGATTCATTCTTTAAAATATCATCTACAAACACGTCCTTCATAACAATTCTCGTCGAATAAGGGTATTTGACCTGTCCATTCATTACAAGCTGTTGAAAATCTCTAATGCATAAAAAGTGGCAGAAGAGATGCCATATGTCCCAGTGTCTAATTGTTATGTCTGGATTGGTAGCTGTGGATTCTCTCACTACAAAATCACTTGATATGGCTTGTCCTCCAAACGTTCAAACACGTGATGGTACATCTTACAACTATCAGTGATAACAAATAATGTATGGATATAAAAATTAGTTATGATTTCAACTATACTCATTTGTAGTTTCGGCCTAGCCATCCACATCTTTGAGTGAGTTCCCAGATGAAGTTGGAGCGGAGGCATGAAATACAACTCGTAATCTTGTTGTGAAGTTTATTTTCTTTATGATGCAATCGTGGGGAATACTATAGACCGTCTATGTATATTAGAGACTATCAGGAACTGCTTCCAAGCAGTGCATGTGCCCTGATGCATCACATTCCTTCAGGAATGCATTGTATTCCATTTCAATTTCTAGTTGGATGCTGAGGCGACATTACTGGTTACTACCTGAAGATGAGATTCGCCAATGTCATCGCCATGATTGAGGGGAACCTAAAAACATATCCTTCAAGAGTATGGCTGTGAGTCTTTCACACTCACCATTCTCTGGGTTAACATTCTTTACTGCAGGCAATTCCTCAGTGCCAAAGAATTTGTAGGGTGTCGGTTAGACTTCGCTGTTCTGTTGTGAGAAAAGATAAAACATTTTTGGTGACAGCAACTGCACCATGGTCGATCCACCCCATAAGATCTGAGCCAAAAAACGGTAGGCAGATTAGAAGTAAATCCCCGTGGAGCTTTGTGCCGCCCATTGTCATCTAAGTATGGTAAAAATCTGCTCCCAACAGAAAATGAACTGTCCCAGGGATGTCGAAAGTAGGGTTGGTCGGTTCCAAACCCTCATATTCACACTGCGCCTCATAGGGCAACTGAAAAGCAGGCAACTCTGATACAATGTCCTTTAACATTAGTATTTCTGTTGTAACATTGGGTTCAATCCTTAGCAAAGGCATCAAGACTAGTCTCGCCATATCCCTGAGGGTATTAAAAATTGAGTGGGTAAGCCCTAATAGCATAATATGAGCACTGCATGGATGCAAAACTAACCTCTGGAAACACCTTTTTTTAATGAAGGATAATTGCGACCCTGAATCTAAAAGACCGAAAATTGAACTAAAGTATCACTAGCGTATTTAAGGTTAACCAATAATGTTCCTAACACAACAGTACTTGAGTTGTCTCTATAAGAGGTCATCGAGAGGAGGGGGTGTTACCTTATCTTGCTCCTCTATCATAGTTGGCAAGACTTGAGAGGTGGCATAGTCTTCTGGACCAGCTACAGGTGCAGTACTATGTAGGCAGGTGTGGTGCCTTCTGTGGCAACGTATGCATTTATTTTGTTAGGTACAATTATTTACATAATGTGACAATATGCAGTTAAAGCAGATATGGATTCCTCGCACCACCTCCCACCTTCCTTTAAATGTTGTTGCAAGAAATTCTGGGCATTTATAAATGGCACGAATCCCTTGACATGCAATGCATGCACCTCTGTGTGGCCATAAATGCACTCTCACTACTTGGACCCCGGCCCAGATGTAGTACTTTTGGTGACAGAATGTGACTTAGAGACTGCTGAAATGCCATTTCTGGCTAACAGCAGAGCCTTGCATTGTGATGCAAGAAACTGTAGCAGCAGATCAAAGTTAGGCATAGTCACATGCTTATGAGCCAGCTCGAACTGGTTATGTATGCTCTGACACAATTTTGTGAATACAATATTTATCAAAACATACTGCCACTCACCTACTGGAAGTTCGATAGTTCTAACAGCACCTAGATCCTCTTTGATCACATCTACCATGTAACGCAATTTTAAAGGGGCACTGACAATGCTCTTTGGAGCTGCACATGTTTTCCCAGTCACTGCATGGTGGCAATGGTTCCAACATCTTGCTGTCGCTCGACTAGTTTCGCAATCCAGTTCATAATTCTTAGTAGAAAGTGGATGTGATTTGATTTAATTGAAAGCTTATACTGATAATGTCAGTAGATATACAATGCAGGACCTGGCGCACCTCAGTTTTTCATCGGAAAATCGTGGTGTCTTGCTCCAAAAGCAAGGTTTTTGAGTCAAAATTTATGCTCTAAATATTTTTTTTTTTATATTTCTCAAAACTAAGAGTTTTACTCCAAAATCAAGCAATTTTATCCCAAAATCAAGCAATTTTATCCCAATATCGAGAAAAATTACCAGTTACTAAAAAATGGTCGCTCAGGATCTGCGTCAATTTAAAAACAAGCAATTTTACCTTAAAAACAAGCAAATTTTCACATTTTCTAGAAATGCCAATTTTGCAAGCGAGTAATATAAATCAATTAAATTTAAGACAAACTCAAGCAAAATATGCTAAAATCAAATGAAATATTAAAATGATTTAAATTAATAGCAATATATATATTCTTAAGAGAACTCTAGAGCATGAATAAATTTTCCAATTTCATTTATTTTAAGCCATTATATGACATAAAAACTTCCTTCTCGGTTAAGAGTTTCAAAGAATTTAAAATATATTTTATTTCACGTAGCACTGTAGTAATGAAATTTTAAATTTGTTGTCTAGAATACGATAGATTTTTTCTGTGGCTTTGAACCATTAATTTTTTTCTAGATCTTGTAGTTTGGTGAATTCAAACGAATTGTTCAACTTGTTTAGTAGAGCCTCGATTTTTGTGTTATTTATATAGAAACATATTATTAAAGAAAATATTTTTTCATTATCTTAATAAATAAATTTTATTAATAAATAAAATTGCAACTATGCCCGAAATGGAAAATAATACCATAACTAAGCAATGAAAATATGCGGCGAAGTTTTAAACATGAATGTTTTGCATCACTTAAACACACAAAAATATGTTCTCCTGAATATTCCTAAAATCAATATGATTTGAAAAAAGAGAACGTACTATGCGAATGTGGAAAATATGTTCCTAAACTATATTTAAAAAAAAAAAAAACAGAAAAATAATAAATCGCACAATAAAAATGAAATTCGACATGATTATTCAACTAAGACATGTGTAGTATGTAATGAGAATAAATCCATGATTCATTTTATCATCATAAAGCAACTATAGACAAACATACAACAAAATGTAAATAATGTTTTAATGAGAAAATATTATGTGAATGTGTAAATTATGTTTGTATTATATATATATATATATATATATATATATATATATATATATATATATATATATATAATATATATATATCAAAGAGCATAAAAAGCTAAATTACACAACACATCAAAGGACATTCTTAATTAAATTCTAAATTATAATTATCCAACAAAAACATGCACAGTTTGTAATGAGAATAAAACTAAAAAGAATTTTTTAATTAAAAACACTAAAGTCAAATATTCAATAATATGCAAAAATGCTGTAATGAGAAATATAATCACAGAATAAATTAAATATTTTAAAAAATTATTATCAATATAATTTAAGCACTTTTCCAACTACATTCCATTCTTTTCTAAAATTTTTACACTTCTTAATTTCTTTATTTTTTTATGTTTATAAATATTTTATCTTACTAAATAAAAGCAATAATAATAGCGCCGAACAATATCGCAGTTGAGTTGAGCAATAGGACAGTGACGGATTTGAGAATAATAGCTCGGGAAAATGGAATGACTTATATAACCAGGCTAAGGAAACATGATTAAATTAGAACTTTTATACCATTTATTATTGATGAGCAAAGCAGAAGAATTGATGAGCAAACAAGGAGAAACTTCCCAAATTTGCAATTTGGTTATGTTAATATCAATGAATTATATAAGAAAGATAGTACGAAATTGAAAATAATATTTCCATTTTCAAATAATTTATTTGTTAAACCTACAAATAAAAGTAAGTGGGTAACAGAATGGCTAACAAAGAATAATTTTACAAATTTACATACAGGTGATGCCAACATCAGCTAATTATATAAACAAGATAAAAACGAATTAAAATAAATATTCCTATATTCTACTAATGTGTTTTTTAGCAAAATAAATAGAAGAACCAATAAAAAATTACTTAGTTAATACAACTTTTCAAGACAGGATATCAACATATGAAATTGAAAATTCCTTTTATTTAGTAGAGCCAAATCAATTTTTAACTTCAATAAAAAAAACAAAAAGGTATTCGATATAATACACAAAAATCTTAGAATATTTAGCGGGCTATAAACTAGCATTAAAATATATATCAATTGTCGCAAACAAGAAAATAATCAAGTAGAACAATTTACATTTCAATCTTATTATCACACAATACTAAACGATGGAGAAATTATAAAGATTTACAAAATTTCAAATCAAGCATTACTTACACAATTATCTGAATTTCAAAGAAGAGATTCTGGATGAACTTTAGATAGAGTAATTGGAATACAATTAGAAATTAATATGCTTAATCCATTAAATGGATCATTATATATTGAACTACCAGAAGCTATTAAGAATAAAAAAGCATGCATTAATGTGAAGAATGCTGACCAAAAATGTTTTCTTTGGGCAATAAAATCTGCATTGTTTTCGGCCAAAAAAGACCCACAAAAAATATCTTAATATAAAGATGTGGGGATTAATATTGACAAAGCATTAGATAAGTATAAATATCCAATTAAATTGATTATATACCAAGAATAAAAATCAAATTGGCATATCTATAAATGTATACCCTTTAGATGACAAGTTCAATGTATATCCATTAAAGCTTACAAAAAATGAACAGGAAAATCATTTAAATTTACTTTATTTCAAAAATGACACAAACTCACATTACTGTTGGATTAAAGATTTATCGAAGTTGCTTTCTGCACAAAAAATTTACCATAAAAGCAAAACCTACATATGTGGTATGTGACTTCAATTATTTTATTCTTAATAGAAATTAAATAAACATACAGAAGGCTGTTCCAAAAATAAATCGGAAAGAATAACTTTACCATTTAAATGCCAATAAATAAATTTTAAAAATATTAAACATATAATGAAAGTTTATTTTGCTATATACACAGATTTTGAATCAATTCTAAAGAAAATACCAATAGCTAAGCTAAATCCAAGGGAAATAAATACATTTAAATTAATAAAAAATTACACAGTTTTATCCAAAGATGATATCGATAATGGCCTTTATAAGGAAATACTAAAAGAAAGTTATAAACTTACTGACAAAAAATAAATAGCATTGATTTAAAGTTGAATGATGAATCATACACAATGAAACATAAATTACACAAAGCATCTGGTTTTTTGCTATTATATTCTACCTAGCTATTTGATTGTAAGCCAACAGTTGTATATCGAGGCCCAAATGCACATAAGATGTTTATACTATCAATAAAATGGGAAGTATGAGAAATCGAGGAATATATTCACTAATTGAACCAATGCATTCACTGACAAAAGAAAAAAAGTGTTGTATAGAAAATAAAAAATATGTACTGTATGCGATGCGAATATACGAAGGACAATAAAAGAGTACGTCATCGTGATCATATAAGTGGAATATTCATTAATTCTGTAAGTAATAATTGTAATCTACAATTAAAATTACCCAATTTTGTTCCTATTTATTACCATAACTTAGCTGGTTATGATGGTCATTTATTTATTAAAGATTTAAGATATGACGATAAAAATATAGATTTAAATGCGAATAACGAAGACAAATTTATTACTTTTGGGAAAGAAACAGAAAATTTGAAGATGCGATTTATAGACACATTTAAATTTATGGCCAGTAGTCTAGATAGATCATCATCTAATTTAAGTAAAGATCAAATGAAACATACTCAAAAGTATTTTCCAAAAGATCAAGTAGATTTGGTTACAAGAGAGCGTTTCATCCCTACGATTATATATGGACATTTGGAATAAATTTGAAGAAACGTAACTTCCACCAAAAAGTGGATTTTATAATAAATTTAGCTAATCTGACATGAGTGACGATGATTATGAACAAGCAACATGTGTGTGGATTCAATTTAATATTAAAAATCTTTTTAAATATCATGATTTACATTTTAAGAGTGATGTATTATTGTTAACAGATATATTCTGAAAATTTCAGAAAAAAATGTGTATGAACGTATATGATTTAGATCCTGCATGGTATTTCATAGCACCGGGATTATTATGGGAAGCAACGTTAAAAATTACTAAACAACCATTAGATTTATTACATAATTATATAATTTTAATGATAGATAATTGTATTAGAGGTGGCATATGAAAATGTTGTAAACGATATGATAAAGCAAATAATAAAGATTTAGAAGATTTTAATCCAAATAAAGAGTCTAATTATTTGGCACGCCTTAATGCAAGTAATTTATATGATTGGGCAATGTCTATATTTTCCATATGGCGGTTTCGGATGGGTTTATAATATATTATCTGATTTAGATTACTGGAGTGCAAAAATATTAGATTTGGAGAATGTTTCTGAGTATGGTTATATATTAGAAATCGATTTAGAATATCCATAAGAACAGCATAAATTACATAAATATCTTCCATTTTGTCCACAAAATAAGGTAGTTCCAGGAACATATCAATTTAAATTGTTAACAACTTTACTTAATAAACTAAAGTATGTAATTCACTATCGTAATTTAAAACAGTGTTTAAATAATGGTTTAAAACTTACTAAAATACATAGAATATTGACGTTTTATCAGTCCAATGGCTGAAAAAGTATATAGATTTGAAAACAAAGATGAGAAAAAAAAAAAAAAAATTGAATAAAAAATTCATAAGCTGGTGAATAATTCTGTGTTAAGCAAAACAATGGAAAATATAATAAACAGGGTGGATATAGGATTAAGTACAGATGCAGAAAAATGTGAAAAATTAGTATCGAAACAAAATTTAAAAAAAAAATACTATATTTAATGAAAATCTTGCGGCCATACATATGAATAAATGAAGTGTAAGATTTAATAAGCCTATTTATGTGGGTATGTCAATTTTGGACATAGCAAAAGAGTTAATGCATTATTTTCATTATAAAGTGATGAAATCAAAATATGGAGACAGCATTGAATTATGCTATCAAGAAATCGATTTGTACATTTATAACATAAAAACAGAAGATTTTTACGAAGACATAAAGACAATGATAGAAACATTTGTTACAAGCGATTATTCGAATGACAATATTGAAGTGTAAACATACATTCACATAATAAATTAACACGAAGCCATCTTATTCCCCTGTGACAATATAGCCAGAATATTACTTTAGTTTATGCACACCAGCTTACTGAAAAACGTACATGTAGCTCTCCTACAATATGTGCGTCACACAATATTAAGTGCCCTGACATATGTATCTGCTGATTGTGCTGTAGGCCTATTCCAAGTAGTATTATAATAAAATATGAGCAGAAAGGATATTACCATGTAGCACTGAATAGAAAATACGTGGCAACGTGTGGAATAACAGTAGTGTACTATTGAGCTGTTTGCATAACCATGCTGTCATATAGGCTTATAAAACAGTGTTAAATAAAAACATGTATTGATATTGTGTGTCAGATAAGGTATTTGTTAGCATAATTTATTACAATTGAGCAGTGTGATAGTAGAATATTTCTCCCCTGAGGAAAACGTCTGCCTGTCCCTTGCAGGCTCGAGAACCAGGTGTTAGATGCGAAGAACACTCACCTTAGTTTACCACACTTACTTGAGACCAGTGACATTTTGTCACACTGAAAATTATGCAACTTACTGTGCATGAGGACAAACAGAAATTATGCAGAACTGGGTTATCAGTGAAGGCGAGGAAGTGAAAACAATTGTTCAAGCAAATAGGAAAAGACATCATAAGGACTACATACAGGTCCAGCCAAATTATTTTATTTCAAATTCAGTTTCTTTAATTTAATTGATATGTATCCTGGCTGTAAGTGAAACAAATTAAAAATCCTGAATGGCAATAGCAAAGGGTTTATGAAAATCATTCAAACTAGCACTGCCGATAGGAAGTGGTCAGACATTTTGGTTGTCAACAATACCATTATTTAAAAAAAAAAAAAACATAAACTAGTCTGACGTGTCAGTTTGTCAATATAAAAAAATCACTGAATGAAAACATCTGAAATTATTACTTGAAAAATTAAACTTGGCTCAGATTAGTGGCAGAACAATAAGAACTCTCTCAGGTTAAATTATGGTTAAAATATGCTGGTTCTTAGCTGCTAAAAATGTTGTGCCTACATGGCGTGGTTTAGAATATTCTATTACAAATCGCTGCTCTCTTAGGTCTATACGACATGAAGAGTAAACTCGTAGAAAGACTTGTAGTGTAGAAAAATAGTTTACTTGTAGGATGATACCATTTATAGTAGAAAGCAGGATTGGATCCCAGGAAAATGTAGAGTAGTATTAAAACTTATTAGAATTAAGGTGTTTCTTAACATGGCTTACAGCTCACAAAACCTCACAGTGTCTAATTGACCTAAGCTCCTAAACAGCTGCTTACAGTATGGAGGGGCTTAAAGCATATTTTTCTATGAAGAAACAAAACAACATTAGTTAAACAAACTGTAGAAAGTAAAACACCCTAATAGACTACTTAAAATACCTATGCTATGTACAACTTCTGGACGTGCTTCCTGACTTAGGTCTTAACCTGTTGAAAGGTGGTGGCAGAGAGAGTGCTCTCCTAATTACATCAATCTGAATTTATTCGACAAAACCTACTATTCACGTTAGAAAGACATTTCGAGTTTCTCTCTTTTTATTTGAAGACCTTCCGTTGCAAAGGAAAATAGTATAACAAGTGTGCAAAAATAATTGTATTTGTGAGTACGTCTGCTACATCTTCAGTGGCGGGATGAGTTAAAACTTGTACGTTACATTGCCACGACTGGCGACATTGCTTGTTTGTTGACGCTGACTGTTATAAGTACCGGTTCCCCCGTGTGAAACTCGAAATTACGTTATAAATATTGTACATGTTGTGTTCTAAACCATTAGCATGGGTTATAAAGTTGTGTTTGTAATGTTTCGACCTTTTAGTGGAGGTTTCAGCCACCAGTGTCACATCTATTGCAAAAATGATGTGATGCGTGCGTGCGTGCGTACGAAATGACGTTGACCCATAGAGAAGCATTGGTTTCATTCGTGACAGCGAAAACTGCAGTAAAAACGTTTACATCTCTTAACCGTGAACGGCTGTTTCTACTGTAGAACCTAATGCTTTAAATGTCACGCATGCATGTGTATATAACAAAATTGTAACGTTTACCTGCAGGTTTGAAACACAACGAATTTACCTTGGCGTATCTGTTATACGGCTCCACAAATTGCAGCAAAAAAAAAAAAAAAAAACTAAATTCCAGCCAATGAAAATCATAAAATAATACTACAATTGAACTGAAGTATGTAGTACAAATTAGTTGGAATGTGTATTTCTTGGAAAAATGTAATACTTCACAAAAGTAAATCAGTACAGAAATGTTCTTGAAGCACAAATACGGGTAACAAATATTTCATACCAGGTCCTAAAATGCCATGTATTCAGTCCCCATGCTACATACAGCACAAATTAAAGACTCCATTCTTGTTTAGTGTTTTCACACTGGGGCTATGAACTTGATCGGCGAGCCACTTCATCCATTTAGCTGTCTGGCGCTTGCTTCAACAATACAATACAACTGAGATTTGCAGGACCGCTAAATATTGTAGATTTATTTATTAGTATGAGCATAAATAAATAGAAAGTTTGCAATTGTACTGTTTAAATGCATGTGCACCATTTAAAATTTACCTCTATAAGTACCCCATTGCAAACACCACACATACCGTAGTATTTTCAATCAGTTGTGGCTCAATAAAGAACGAAATAAACATCTCACATCAGACAATGGAAATAATATTTTTTTTATTACTCTGTGCACAGTTATTTCAAGTGTGTAATAAGTTCCAGCGCTACAGATAACGTAATAAATAAACCATGAAGGTATTACTTTTTGCAAAAGCTGTTGTAAATGAACACTTCATTGTCGCTTTCGCACGTTCAGAAATGCGTTACGCGAGTTAAGGATTAGTCATAGCTTTTCAGTTGCCCGAGATGGTAGCACATGTGTAATGCTAAAACGAACGTTCTGGAATACCGGCCTGTCTCTTTCCGCTCCCTAAACATGTAAATGTTTAAGGATCCTTAAATTATATTTAAATTTTTCATATTTTTGTGTCGTGTCACTGTGAAGCAAGGAACTCCACGATATCACATCGAGTTTAATATACATATTGCAGCTTTCATGTAAACATTCTTTGACATCTTTCCACCCCTGCCCCCTGCCCCCTGCCCAGTATCAGAAGCAGCAAGTTGGGTCTCTGCCGAACAACGAATGTGTGACTGTGGGTTCGGCACTAACGTGGAACACGTTATACAGTTCGTAGCATCGAAATGTGGCATTCCAGGCATAACTTTCCCACTTAACTTATCCAGTTATCACTATCAACCACCTTATAAATATTCAGCATATTAATATGCCCTAAAATAAAAAACACATATTGTCATCCATGTTGAGACATACACTTACTGTGGAAGTTTTTGTGTCGTTGTTGTGAATAAAATAGGAGGGGAGGAGGGTATTTCCGAACACAAGGTGACAAATTGTTGGAATGAGGAAGTGCAACAAAATACAACGATAAATTGCAGCCCATTTAGGGATTTCTAAGGTATGTGTATTATACACAATAAATTTACCTTCAAAAAAGTACATAGCCACCTCATTTGCAAGAACGAGCCTCCTCGAGGTAATTTTCGTGCAATTGGATAGATTTGGGGGGCTCACTTTTTTCCCACAGGCCTCCCTCTCACCAAACCCCTAGTTAAATTTGTCTCGCCCCCTCCCCTCCTCATAATTACAAAAGGATCAAGAAACATCATAAAGAAATCGAAAAAATAATGCTAAAAAATGAAGAAATTACCTAACTTTTCCTCCGATCGACCCCAACAACCTAACCAACACCTCCCACGACTTACAGCCTCTCATAAAATCATAAAAAATCAAGGAAAAAACCACAAAAAATCGAAACAAAATTTTAAACTCAAGGAACATGAAATGTTAACTTTACACTCCCCCGTCAACCATAAACTCAACCCTTACCTCTCACCATCACACTACAAAAAAAAAATAAAATAAAATAAAAAATCGAAGAACATACAATTTTACCCAACGTTCACCTGCTCGAACACAACACCCTAACCAACACCAACCGCCCCGAAATCTTTGAAACTATATATTAATATACCTATTGAAAATTTATTGAAAATACAATATCGGTTTAGAAAATTTAAATTATGTAAAATATGCACTTTCTTATGGCAGCTGGTAACATTTACTAAAAAATAATTTAAAATGTCTCATGGAGGAATGGGGATTCAAACCCACAACCTCTTGAACAACAGTTAAGTGCTCTGACCACTGTGCTACACAAGTAGCCAAGAAGAGCGATGAGCGATGCTTAAATATTTTATATTAGATCTCCAAGCGATGAGAGTGCATTCCCTCGCACAATTACCGTAATGTATTTCATATTTTGGTATATAATTTTATATTTATTTTCAGTCAGTGCATATATGGATTATGAACAATAGTACTTTTTAATTGTTTCTGTTTAATTTATTTAAAGATAAGCGATGAATGATAAGATCTCGTTATTTTTTCTAGCTGGGGTTTGAATTTTAAATTCGATTATGTGCATATACTCACACTAAAATGTTTTTTTTTTTCATATTTGTTTTAATAATTATATAGTATGCCACATTTTCAATAGTCATGTTGTAAACAAGTAAATATTAACAGGCATAGGCGGAATAATTTGCGAGCTCTTGGGGCCAGGATCGTGAAATTCAGATTGCAAACATCATTTCTATCTCCAGGTGTGTATGTATTTATGTATATTATATATATACACGTATGTTAAGACCCTTTACAACCATAGTGATTAGCTAAATTATAAATTATTATATTTGCATTGCAGTATATTTAGCTATAACAGTTTATAACAAGGTGGTTGCGATATAGGGTTAAAAATTTAATATTCAATAATTGTTAAAATTATTCAAATATATTGCTACAAAAGCACACAAAAAACATTCATTTTCGTCCATGCATAGCTCATATACATATGCATCAGCTAGAGAGTCCACACATGTGCACACAGGGGACTAGCTCCTCTCAAGATTGACTATACTCAAGACTAACTCCCTCCAAGAATGACTGTAACCAAGATTTACTACACCCGAGAACAACGCCGCCCAAGACAGACTCTTCCCATAACACTCACCTATCAAAACAAACGGTGATGAACAATCTCGAAAATAGTCTCCTAATAAGAATCTCGTATCTAACCTCTTCGCACAAAATCATCGCAAAACATTTCTATCAGAACTGGCCATACCAAAAGGGTCATACAAACTTACCAAGCCAGCTTACCAGGCCAACTAACAAGTTGCGAAACAGTCCTTAAGAACCATTCCTCATTTCATGTGTTTCCCATTTAGAACTCATCCATCTTAAAATACCATAGTAAAATATATTATTTCAGATTGAACCATAGCCCTCCTCTTGCATATGATCACATAAATTGTATCTAAATCACACTCTCGCAAGCGGTTGTTTACGCCACTGAATTAATAAGTTATTCAGAGAAGCAAAAGGGACTATATAACATTTTAAAAACCAATATATATATATATGTGTGTGTGTGTGTGTGTGTGTTTTAATTTATTTACTTCTTATATGCATTCCATCTCTCTAATTATTTTGTAAATTAGATCTTAGAATTTCTCAGATGTTTGCAGATTATGGATAGCAGCCAACAGTCTCATTTTATATAACCCCGTTCCTTCAGTTCATCGACGATTGACGATATCTCAACAATTCGTGAAAGGTCAATAAAATATGCGAATATATGAACAAGTTCATTCGGGTCTTCGGAAATATGTAACCAGCGTTCTTGACGCCTTCTACCGTCTTCGCACCTTCTGCCTTCTTCACACCACTTGTAGAATGAAACACGTTGGTGAAATGTCTGGGAACGTCGACAGAATTTTCACCTTCTCATCAGATCCTTCATCATCAGTTTCGTCATAGTCATAATCAGTTCTGTCTTCATGATCATCTTCTCCTCCTGTTTCATCCTCAATATCAAGTTTACTGTTCTTTTCAGGGGTCGCATGGTCATCGTCAGTATTTAAAGCCGATGAACGTTTATTTTGAAGTTCGTCAGCTTCACACGAAAGTCTTGCAAGTTTACATTACACAAAAATCGATTCTACTGAATTAATTCCATCTTTAGCATTAACTGTCTCATCAATATCGCCTGACGAATCAGTATCCACCGATGCAGCATGGGGTATTGGCGATATCCCTTGCTGGCTCCCGATAGATGAACCCCTACATATCTCAATGTGCTTCTTCAATGTATTACCTTGCATAAACTACACAAGATCAATGTCACAATGCTTCATCGAATGTAAACCATTTGTAGGGCAAAATGTCGTCAATGACAAAAAAAGTGATCATTTTGTGTCAATGGCTTATTTTTTAAGTGATAGTTTTAAAAAAATACATGTGATTAATTAATATATTTATATCATATTTTTGGGGTGGTAAATTATTCTACCAGTGATCATCTGGGATAGTAATGCAAAAGGTTTGCAATGAAAACAAAACATGCAGGTTAATTGACTTGCTTCTTATTTAATAATAACAGAGTATCAAAAAAAATTATGTATATTTTATTTATAGTTATAATATTTTTGGGGTGATAAATTATACCAGAGAACATCTGGGATAGTTATAAAGCTTTGCCATACACAAACATTTACTGTTTATTGCAAGAGAACAAACTAGCAAACAAGAAAGTTCTTGGTTTCAGAAAATGGATAAATATAACTCATAATTTACAATGTAGCCAACACGGACACATGCAGAGTCAAAATTAGTAATATACCTGGCGCATTTCTAATGTCTGCAAAAAAAAAAAAAAAATTGCAATTTAAAAAATATCACTGAATAATAAACAGTGGTTATAAAATGGATTATCATGGAACACAAGTGTATACAGCAATTTAGTTGACAAATTTGTAACTACAAGAATGTAAAATGAAATAATAAAATACATGAAAATAGTGTAATAATACACCTGATAATCATTTGATCAAAACTGAAAAAGTGCACATGCACTCATATATAACTAGGGCTGTATGACCAATTTTGCAGTTTACTTTGCATATTTACAGTGTTCAAAATTAAGTGATTGACAAAAAGAATACATTTATAAACCATTTATACGGACACTTTTGCAGTTTGGATATTGGCAGTGGAATAGAACACACACTTTGCACTGTACTTGAGAATGTTTATAATAGGTACTGCAATGTGAAGTAGAAGGTGATATAAATTATAGTGTTTATAAACTTATCTCTAAAATGTTGACGAATGTTTTATAGAAATGGAAATAAGTACAAAATAGAAAATATGCAGTGTTCTTACCACATTACAAAAAATGTAGCCAAATATAGTATACTTGTATCGTGTGTAACATTCACTTTGATTTACCAAAGGTAGCAAAATAACCCTTGAAAAGACCAAAACCACACTGTCTGCAAATAATGTTACTTCTTTTTTGCTTCTTTGAAGTACTACAGAAAGGGCAAAGTCTGTATATCCCAATAACAGGAAAATGGTCTTCAACAATTAGTAAGTCTCACATAGTTATTAGTGTTCGAAAAGGAATGAGGGCTGTTTCGTTCCCTTGCCTTCGATGTACCTGGGCTGGATCCAATTTTTTTTTAACTTACGGAAGTTCCAAACATTTCATTCGCCAGAGTAAAGCCATAACTCAAATGTGTCATTGGTTTCAGATTATTATTTTTCATCTCATTACAATATAGAATATAGGAACTGACAATGGTACAATCAATCAGATAATAAAATATACCTAACCACCAGTGTCTTGATTTCCAGCCAGTTGCAGAGAATGAATGATCAAATAAATCTACCCCTCCCATAAGTGTTGTAATCATCAATATACTTAGGACATTCTTATATTTTTCTCTTTTTCCTGTTTTCTGTGTTCGGAGAACATCTGTCTTTTCTGTTGCATATTGCTTACAACACACACGGGTTTTCCCTTTGTCTTTCCAACCACAGACGCGGATGTTGACACTTTGAACCCTATCAATATCTCCCGGCTTCATTCGCGAATCACTCTTCAGAAACTGTTTTGGGTAAAATTTTCTAATTTTTCTCAGTGTTCCACATGCTAAAATGTTTTCTATCAGTAAGTTGGTGAAAAGATTTATTGAAGTAAAGCAATTCTCCAAATAGATGCAGTATCCTAACCCTTTCAATGGTTGTATGGGTTGCATGACAACTTTTTAGCCAAGATTGTATGTCGTGTTACCACTTTGTGACTTTCCACTATAGATGTCGAAATTCCACATACATCCTGTTACAGAACAGGCAAGAACTCAAACTTGTACCCCCCCTTTTATTGGCTTCATTGGTAAATATTGTTTCATTGTGTTTCGACCTCTGAAAGGATTCATGCTTTCATCAATCGACACATTTCTTGGTACAGGTAAAAAAAAAAATTCTGGAAAGCATTAGTGAGATGCTAAATCATAGGATGCATTTTGTAAAAACGATCAAAACTACGGGAGTTTCTTGAAGGCATTTGGTGTTGTCGTTTATTTGGAGAACTCTAAGAATTTTTAGAAATCGTTTTAGGGACATGGCTTGAGTAATTCTTTCTACATGAAGATTTTCATCCCTAGGCAGTTTGTAGAATCCCATAATGATCAACATTCCAATGAAAGTTCTAAGCTCGTTGACTTCCAAGGATAGAGAACACCCACTTCGTTGAGAATAGATATTTGACTACTGCGCATAATGTGTGTAAGTAAGGAAAGTGGCAAGAAAAGCTGTAGTATTTTCCAAGGACTGCTAACATCTACATTCGTTCGAGGGCCTGTGTTTGCAGTGAAACTAATACTTTCATATCTACGAGGTGGTTCATCAGACTTCTTCAAGTCAAATGAAAGACCGCAGTTTCCATTTTTTTTTCACTATCATCGTCACTAACACTACTAAATGAAACTGAAATAATTCTTGCAATCGGAGGAAGGAAATCATTTTCAGGTCTGTAATTTGGATCCGTTTGTGAACAGTCTGAATCCAAATCTTATTCGGAATAGTATTAATGAAGTGGATACGACGAATCAACAGCAGAGTTACTGGTAGAAGGTAATGCATGATCCTTAATAACAACTATAGGAATTTGGTCATATGCACCTTCATCACTTTCGAAATCAGAATATACTGCTAGCTCATCATCCAGGGAAAAGAATAATTGCAGTGCTTTATCAGTGTCAAGGCCTCTTCAGGAGGACTTTTTCCCATATGAAAGATATAAACACATATTGAATTTTGTTATATATATATATATATATATATATATGTGTGTGTGTGTGTGTGTGTGTGTATGTGTGTGTGTGAATAGCTGAAAAAAATGGTCACACATATAACACAGGTGAGTATTTACTTCTACGGAAGCCAACTAAAAATACAATAACTGTGTTAGTGATACGAATTGTCACATAATTTGAAATTATTTTTATAATAAACGAAATGGATTATGTCTTATGAAACAAAAACAATACTTATGACAAACAAAAACTGGAAAAATTTAATGGTACCACTTAGGTTTGAGCCCACATATCTGTACTTTCTTAGCAAATACCATGACTATTGCGATTTCACAAGATAGGAAAAATTACTTTCAGGTGTAATATTTGTTATATAACAGTTGTAGTGGGAGAAATTACTACAGTGAAACATCAACAATGGCAGGAAAATTTAACACAGTATCATTTCTTTGATTCTATAGTTTAAACTACCAAAGTATTTTTTGTGGCACCATGTAGCTTATATTCCAAATAATTCATCATATAATACTGTTTTAGTTGACATTACTTTACTTTGCAACTTACGACATATTTGGTATAATATCACATAATTTATATTACCAAGAATTTATCTAACAATACTGTTTCTGTTTATGTTACTTTACCTTGCATAAACATCGTATATTTATAACACACTATGTAAATAAATAATGACTACTGGTCAAGACAATGATTCACATGGCAAAAACGTGGAAATGAATACAAAACATTCACAATGTGTTTGACTTTCTTTTGAAAGTGAAAGAAATAGCAAAATGTGTGTGTTATAATTTTTTTGGGGTGGTAAATTATTCTACCAATAATAACCCTCCAGGAACACAAAGTGCATTTTCTAACGCATAACTACGATAGATCTTATAGAATAACATCGTTGCCGAAGATTAAAAAAAATTAAACAACCATGTTTCAATTTTCTGGATCTTTTGTTATGAATATGAGAAGTTTCATAAATGACAGAAACAGTTATTTGACTTTCGACGACTCACATAAAATGCTTGCACATCACATAATTTTAGGCAAGATCACAAACAAAATGGTATAATTTATAGCAAATACACTAACACATCTTTTTTTATTACTACAGTAAGCCCTGACTTCAGAACAAGCAAGTATCTCGTTCTTACCTGTGAAAATTCAATATTTATGAATTATTAAACAACAACTCAACACAACGCGCACAAAACTTGTTAAGTACTGACCTGTAAAGGGCAGTGGTAAGATAATTTACCACCCTTTGTTGCCTAGATCCTCAGCAGTACGTGGCAGGCGAACGAGCTACTGTGGCTTGGTTTGCCATCTTGTTGGTTGGCAGTGGAACCCCGGTAAACTTCTGACCATTTAGCCTGAATAGCTGATGGTAGATGTGCCCTAATAAGGACTCCAAACAGGCAGTTCCCTAATGTCGCCGAGCATGGTAGCTTTTGCTGACAGTTTTTCACAATAGCAACACTGTTTTCCAAGTAATTTTCCAGAAGTGGAAGAAGGCAAATCCATAGAGGTAAGCTCTACATAAACTGGAATAATGACATAGGACGTTCATAGCCATACGGCCTTCCAGGTCTTACACTATACTCAATCCGTTTGCTGTTCGTGATTGTTATCTAAATTTCTTAATAGAGAGAATTATTCCCTAAATGTTTTCTATTGATTGCCTTTTGCTCCCAATTTTGTCCAGATGGTTATCTCTATAGAAGGCCGATGTATGATAATTCCATATACTGTTTATCTTCCGCTCCTCTTAGCCTCTGGGTGCTAATATAACCACTGCCAGCACGAGTCCTTTCCCTCCATGACATGGCGTCAGGAAAACCACTGATGGGGGCTCATCAGAAGTTACCCTGTGCTCCTCATTTTCCATGACACTTGTGGGTTTTCCCGAGGTCTGGCCAGCAGGTCTCCATGCGCGCCACGTACTGGCCACAAGACCCTCCCACACACATTCTGACCTACCATCCCTCTCGTCCATTACCGTGTCAATTGGTTCTTCACTAGAACCTTTGCTTTGAGCCCCAGCGATCTGACTGTAAAGGAGTCGACCAGCCTACCTCAGTTACAGGCCATTACTGTCTGCCGTAATTAATAGGATACGCCTGGGTTACCCACATTTGCTGGCTCTCGCAAGGAGAGACACCCAGTGGCACCACGAGGAGGTGTGGTTCCCCATGGGTCAGTAGAGGCTGTGGTCTTGCACATATCTGACCCTTTCAGTAACCATGTTGCATATGGGCTCCGATACTAAGACTTGGCAATAGCCCCGACACTTCGTTGTCCATATGATCTCTCCTCAGCTGGTCCACTGTTTCGCATCAGCAGGGTGAAGTCCTATCCCTGAATTTCGGACACTCCCACCATTTAGGACGCATCGCATGGGACCACTTTACGCCCATCACAGGCTGGTTCTACTGTGCTAATCCAGCCAACTACATCACGCTAGAAGGTTAGTCATTCCCTTTCATTGGTCACGACTAACCTACTGGGTATTTGCCGCATAGTGCCCCAAGCTCCATGGGCAGCCTTACGTCTATTACAGGCTGATCCTAGCTCCAGTCTAAAACTTTCCAAGAGTTCAGATGGCGGTCACAGTCCCCTCTACCTTCCAGTACCTTCAGCCAGAGAGGGAACTGTTCTAGTCAAGACCATCGCAGCGCCCACCAGATGTTCTCGGTTACACAGCATCCCACCTTACACCCTTTCAGAGGCCAGTCCCTGGCATCCAGAGACGGGTTATGGCACCTTAAGGGAGTAATAGTCACTTCTGGCCCACTATGAATTAACCTAACTAATAAAGACAAACCTAAAACAGCTTCTCACACTTAAAAAGTAAGTACAGTAGACTTCATGCAATCATTATATTGTCTTCATGAAAAACCTGAACTTCCTTCCACAGTTGCAACTTGTGTATTTACTTTGCCTAGCTACTGCTCTATACATACATTTACTGACATTGTTGACATTTAAGTATTTTTAAACATCTATTCAACCAAACATTTTATCTAGTTCCTTGATCACATTATCATGCGGTTACATCAACAACAGTTTCTTCCAGACAATTTCTTTGCTCAGCTTGAACTAATGCTCTGGAACTGACCTCTCCTGCTTAGTAAATGACCCCCAAATTGTCCCTAAAAGACACCTAAAAGAACCCTAAATGACTCCAAAACTACCCCTTCCTCTTCGCAAATGATCCCTTCTGCTCCGAAAATGACACCTTCTGCTCCAAAAATGACCCATTCTGCTCCGCAAATGACGTCTCATGCTCTGCAACTTACCCCTCATACTCTGCAACTGACCCCTCACATAATCCAGCCTTCGAATTCATGTAATGGGTTGCTGGTTTTTCATGTTTTAATTCTCTGTAGTCTGGTATAAGGAAATCAGTAAGAGCCTATTTTCCAAGTAGACTGAGCTCACTTGTTCCCAGCTCTAAATGTTTTACTGAAGCCAGGGTCAAACCTCAACACTTGGAAACCATATTTTCTTCCTCTTGGCATAACTTGAGTATACTATTGTGATCAGTGAGTTCTATTGTGTCTGCATTATACACACACGTGCATTCGAGATATTGAAGGCTCTTGTACAATATTGATCATCATGCGGATCTGGTTTTTGTATAGTTACAGTCCAGCTACATATTATATTTTACACCGCCAAATGTTTCAACTCATCGATAAATTTTTTTATCATATTATGTTTCATGCTAGACAAAAACGAGCAAACATATTTAGTTGTAATTGACATATTCGATCAAACATAATATTAAGAAGACCTCTGAATACAGATTGCTTCAGGAAAATACCAGTAACATTAGGCTTCAGATCACAGAGCAATGACGTATGTTGTGTTTTACAATCAGGTGATGTCGATGTAGGTCGCGGCTCCATGTTCCTTGATGGCAAAGTAAGGCCTTCGTATTCACAATTCATCTTTGTTGTATAACAAGAGAGACCTTCCAAATCGATGGTAATAGTACGACAACAGCCATTTTTCTATATAAAATCGAATCCTTTTACGGTAAAGAGCCCAGCTTTTGCTCATAGAAGGCATTGTGTCATAAATTGTAAATGTAAAAAAAAAATGTGGGAGCAGTCTAAAAAAAACGCACATACTCGTTCACTCCAGAATAAAATATGCAGATACCATTTTATATTCATAGGCACATACAAATACACATAACTATATATAGATTAATTGAAAACTATTTAATGTTTCTATGTGTGTATATATATAATTATATACACACGTACACACAGGGTGGGTGTGAACTGTACCGACAAACATCGTGAGGTGATTCTTCATCAAAAAATAAGTCGAAATTATATAACATACAGCCTAAGTATATTCCGAAGTGTGGAAACCAGTGTAGTTAAAGGAGAGGATATTTGCTAGAGGATATTTGCACAGCCAGAATGAGTGTTAAATTTCTCAGTTACTTGATACTGCATTATTAAATTACAAAGTACAAAGTGCAAAAATATAGGCTCCATTATCATGCCTCATCCGTGGAACGTGAGTTAGCAGCAAATTTTTGCGAATGAGGGGATTGCAGCACATTAAAAAATGTAACTATTTCACTTTGTTTGTTGTTTCCTATGGATTTGTATTCTACCATATATGGTGAACAAAACCACCTGCATGTGTTTTGAAGCTAAATGCGGCCGTTTATGAGAAATTAGTTCATAATTGTTCTAACAATGAATCTCAATGTCTGGCACATAGCAACACATGTGTTGTTGGTGCAACATGTTGCTGTTTTAAATGACACCATGCAATATTGGAACAAGTCGTGTTTTATGTGTTATCCATACGTACCCTTACAAACTATCGCTGATATGCAAGTAGGACCTGGGGGTGGCATAGTGGCTAGAATGCTCGCCTCCAACCACGGTGAATCGGACTCGATTCCCGGTAGTGTCGACACGAATATTCGTATCTGGGAAACTTGGCAGACGTTACCATTGGCCAGGGTTTTTTCTCGGTGCGCACCTGTTTCACCACTATGAAATTTCGCCATTGCGGCATCTCCACCACACTGACCATCGGCATAAATTAATTTTTATAAAATGGAGGCATTCAACTTAAAACCACACGATGGAAATTTTATTAACTACATATAGTTGATAGCAAACCATCTGGAAACAACAAACGAAGTAAAACATTTACATTTTTATGTGCACAAATAATGTGCTGCCAATCCCTAGATTTTCTTAGATGGGGATTGATATTGGAGCCCATATTATTGTGCTTTGTACTTTGTCGTTTAATAATGCAGTATACAGAAACTCGGTTATTCATCGTTAATTCTGGCTGTGTTATTAGCAAATAACCTCCGCTTCAACTGCATATTCAAAGGTGGTTTTCACCCCTTTGGAATTGACTTAGGCTATATGTTGTGTATATACTTTTCACCAATTTTTAGATGAGGAATCATCTCCCGGAGTTAGTTGGTACAGTTCATATCCATCCTGTATATACAAGATGTTCGGAAACTACCTAACGAAATTCAAACCATAGCATCTGTGGGCGAACAGAAACAAGAAACTCTAGTCACAAAATGTCCAGAAAGGCAATTTAGTATGTTTCAATTGAAGTTGAATTTCGTCAAACAATGCCAGGTGTCCATGGCCGTATGTACCTTCGTGCACAACAAGTTACATGAGGCGAAGGCGAACCGATCCACGGCAGTGCTGCATGCGTCACTCGGTGCCACCTATAGGTCGGATGGGTTGCCACTGTCCCACACACAGGCATCACTGCAGTGGCAGATGAGTGTGTTTCATGGTTGCCTATGTACAGGTGCTGGCCGCATGTCGCGCTACCGCTGTTAGCCTTCGTGTCATGCAACTTGTCGTGCACGCAGGTACATACGTTCGCGGACACCAAGCTTCGTTCGCCAAAATTCAACTTCAATTTAAACATACTAAATGGTCTTTCCGAACAACTTTATCACAAGAGTTTCTTGTTTCTGTTCTCCCACAGATACTGTGGTTTGAATTTCGACATGTAGTTTCCGAACATCGTATATATATATATATATATATATATATATATATATATCATGCTATCAGCATGTTTTCATTTGGAACGAACTTATACGTGGGTTTCCCTGAGTCCTCACGCATTTTTTACTTTTAAAATTATGACAGAATTACTTATGTGAGCAGAAGCTGTGCTCTTTACTGTAAAAAGAATCGATTTTATATGCAAAAATGGCAGTGGTCATTCTGAAACCATTGATCTGGAAGGGGCTCTCTCGTCATACGACGAAGATGAATTGTGAATATGAAGGCCTGCCTTTGACCTCAACGAAAATGGAGCCACGACCTAAATTAATTTCACCTGATTGTACAACACAACCTATATCAGTACTCTGCGATCCGAAGCCTAATATTAATGGTATTTTCTTCAAGCGATCTGCATTTAGGGATCTTCCTAAATATTATGTTTAATCGAATATGCCAATTACAACAAAATGTGATTACTCATTCCTGTCAAGTATGAAACCTAATATCATAAACCAACTTATCGATGCTGTGAAAAAATATGGCGATGTAAAATATAATATGTGACTGGACTTTAGCTATACGAGACCAAGCCGTGCAATAACGAATATTATACTAGAGCCTTCAATACCTCATATGTAGCTGTGTGTATAATGTAGACACAATATAAATTGCTGTTAACAATAGTATACATAAGTTATGCCAACAGGAAGAAAAAATGTTTTCCCAATGTTCGGGTTGGACCCTGAATTCGGTAAATTTTCTAAACCTGAGAATAAGTTGGCTATATCTACTTAGAAAATATGCACCTACTGATTTCCTTCTTCCAGATCACAATAAATTAAAACATAAAAAACCAGCAAACCACTACATGAATGCTAAGCCTGTATTGTGTGAGGGGTCCGTTGCGGAGCATGAGGGGTGAATTGTGGAGCATGATGGGTCATTTTCAGAGCAATGGGGGTCATTTAGGTGTAATTTGCGGAGCAGAAGTTGTCATTTGTGGAGCACGAGGAGTCATTTGTGGAACAGGATGGCTTATTTGCGGATCAGGATGAGTCATTTGTGGAGCAGGAGGTGTCATTTGATTAGCAGGATGAGTCATTTTCAGAGCAGGTGAGGTCATTTGCGTAACAGGAGGGAGTCATTTGTGGAGCAGAAGGTGTCATTTGTGGAGAAGAAGTCATTTAGGGGTAATTTGCGTAACAGAAAGGGACATTTGCGGAGGAGAAGGGGTCATTTGTGGAGAAGAAGTCGTTTAGGGGTAATTTGTGTAACAGAAAGGGACATTTGCGGAGGAGAAGGGGTCATTTGCAGAACAGGAGAGGTCAGTAGCAGAACATGGGTTCAAGCTGAGCAAACAACTGGAGTGGAAGAAACTGTTGACTGTCTAACTGTATAGCAATATGATCAAGGAACTAGATAAATTTCTGATTTAATGGATGCATAGAAATTCTTAAATCGCACTGATGAAATGTGTTAGTAAGTTCATATATAGGGCAATAGCTAGGCAAAGTAGGTAATAAGTTGGTACTGCGGAAAGAACTTCCGTTTTTTTCATGAAGATGATGCAAGCTAATGATTGTATGATATCTACTTTAGAGGTTACCTCTATCGATGTACATTCCCCTACTGTTGGAAAATTACTTGGAAAACAGTGTTGCAACTGTGGAAAGATCTTCAGCAAAAGCTGCCATGCTCAGCGACATGACAGAACCAACTCTACGAAGAGTCCTTATCGTGGGATGAAGCATTATGACATTGGTCCAATGCAGTTTATACAAGGTGATGCATTGAAAGAACACAGAGTTCTCAAAAGGTTCGTCTACTAGGAGTCAGCAAGTGATGGCGTCAATACCCCATGCTGCATCGGTGGGTACTGATTAGTCGGGTGATATTTTGAGGCAGTTAATGCTAAAGATGAAATGAGTGCAGTAGGATCGCTTTGTGTGGAATGTACACATGCAAGACGTTCTCATGAAGTCGACGAACTTCAAAATAAACGACCGTTGGCTATAAATATTGATGATAACCATGTGACTCATACAAAGAAAAGTAAACTTGACATTGAGGATGAAACAGAAAGTGAAGACGCTCATGAAGACAGGACTGATGATAACTGTGGCGACGGTGATAATGATGTATCTGACGAGAACGATGAAGATTATGTCGACGTTCCCACATATTTCATCAGCGAGTTTCCTTCTACAAGTGATGTGAAGAAGGCAGGAAGTGTCTAGAACACTTGTTACATATTTTCCGAAAACCCGAATGAACTTGTTCATAGACTCACATATTTGATTGACCTGTAAAAACACGGGGACCTTACACACATTGTTGAGATATCTTCAATAATCTATGAACTGAAGTATCGGGGTTATATCAGATGAGACTGTTGGCTACTATCCATTATCTGCAAACATCTGAGAAATATTAACGAATTTACAAATTAATTAGAGGTAGAATGTATAAAACAAATTAATTAATTAAATTTATTTATGGATTAATGTGTGTTTAATTTCTTACACAGAGCCATCTTCTTCTTTGTAATATCTATTAATTCAGTGGCGTTAACAATCGAGTGCGCGAGTCTGTTTTTGATAAAATTTATGTGTGTGCAGGAGGAGGGCTATAGTAGTTAGATCTGAAGTATTATGTCTTACTACGATCGTTCAAAATGGATGAGTTCTATATGGCGAACAAATGAAACGAGGAATGATTATTAAGGAATGTTTCGCAATTTTTTGGTTGGCCTGGTGAGTTGGCCTGGTAAGTTGGCTTGGTAAGTTTGTATGGCTCTTTGGTATTGCCAGTCCCGGTACAAATATTTTGCGACGGATTTCGTGCGAAGAGGATAACTACGAGATTCTTATTAGGAGACTTTTTTTTCGAGATTTTTCATTTTCGTTTGTTTTAATAGGTGAGTGTTATGGCAGGAGTCTCTTTTGGTGGTGTCATTTTTAGGTGGAGTAAATCTTGGGTAGTGTTAGTCTTGGGTAAAGTTACTTTTGTGTAGAGTTAGTCTTGGGTAGAGTTAGTGTCGGATACAGATAGTTTTGGGTAGAATTAGTCCTGGGTAGAAACAGTCTTGGGTGGAGTTTGTCTTGGATAGAGTCAATCCTAGGTGGAGTTAGTCTTGGGTAGAGTCAATTTTGGGTGGAATGAATTCTCGTGTGTGCACATGTATGGACCATGAGTGCATGAGCTGTTCATGGACGACCATGAATATTTTTTAGTTTTTTTGAAGTAATATATTTTATTAAATTAAAAAATAAATTGGATATTTTATTTTTCTAACCCTATATTGTATCCACTACATTATAAACTGATTTCGTTAAAAAACGCTACTATGCAAATATATTTTTTTAATTCGACTAATTTCTATGGTTATAAAGGGCTTTTACACACACGTACATACCTGGAGCTAGAAACTATGATCGTAAACTGAGTTTCATGAGCCTGTCCCTGCGAGTTCACAAATGATATTCACCTATGCCTATAAATATTTGCTTGCTTACAACATGACTTGTGAAAATGTGGTTTGCTACATAATTATTTTTAATTAATGTAAAAAAAACTTCTATGTGTGTATATACACATAATCTAATTTAAGATTAAGGACCTGGCTAAAAATATCGAGATCCCATAATACATTGCTTGCCTTAAAAAAAAATTTCGAGCTGGGGCGTAAGATTTGAATTCTCGAAATTTTCCTTCGTGTTTTCTGTTTCACTTAGTTGTCATCACGTCAAGAACATGTGTCGTTGCCCGAGAGCTGCGGAAATGTTGTATCGATCACATGTACCTGCTGTAATGGTACCTTTCAGCGAATATCACCTTTCTAGAGTGGGCGGTCAGTTTCAGCATACATTTGCGGCATAGAAATGCAGGTTAATATTGTAACTCAAATGTATAGCAATTAGCAAGTTAAACAGAGAAAACATTTGTTCAGCTGATTTCTTTATTATTTATAAAACAGTTATTTTAGAAAAACTGACATCTTGTACGTTAACGAAAGTTTGTGTCAATTGTTATGAACAACAATAACAATTCTGGCATTTTTTAACTTATTTAATGATGGATTTAAATTATTGATATGCCTTACTTTTAGGGAATGAAAGAGGTGGAATGGAGAGATCTTAGTGAATCTTAACGAGGTCTTAATAGCCGCCAATTGTTAAGGGAGGTGGATATGGAGCAGCGACGGAATGCAAGACCGGGGGAAACGGGAGATCCTCGAGAAAACCCGTAGACCAGAGGCATAGTCCATCACAATTCTCACTTACGAAAATCCGCGAGTATCCTTGGCGGGAAACGAGCCTGGTTCGCCTTGGAAGGCGAGTGCCGTAGCGGCTCCCTTTTTACAGAAGGAAATTTTCATACTATTACTAGAAGCTAGATATAAATTTCTTGGTATTTTGATATGCTCGTCAATTTCTCAATACTGGATTCTTTCCCAGGCACATACACATTTCCGGAAACGCACAGATTATATTTACAAAACTCTTGTGTTTAGTTCCACTGAAGTAATAATCATATAATGGTTTGTCATTTATTTATTAAGAATAAATTGTATTTCACTTTGTGTCAGTGTGAGGCGTGAGAACGTTCAAGGTTTCGAACTGCTACCCAGAGCCATTATTGGTTATCAGCAGATAACGTAAGCAATTTACAACTGACGTAAGTTGGCACACTTGGATCGGTTTGGACACTAGCTGACGTGACGTTATCGGAGACTCCAAGGCACCCAACGAGACTATAGGCTGTTCGCATTTCATTGAGCACCTTTGTGACTCCTGCATAGCATCTCTTTTACTTCTCTTTTTTCCCCTTCTTTTTAGCGTGTAGTAACGTTCAATTCAGATGCTGTTATGTCACTTGTTCAGAAGTGGTCGCGATTTGGTAATTTAGCATTAACTTTCGTTCCATTATAAAATATCAAATACGTCATTATTTTACTCGACTAATTCAAACTCCACATATAGTGTGTTAATATAGTACATACATGCAATGGAACATAACTTCCTACTAAGGACATCCATTTTCTTGGTTAGTGTAGAAAATCCATTTTAAATATTATAGATGAGATAAATAATTTGAATACTACATAAATTACAAATAAAGTCTACTGTATTAAGGAGAGCATTTCAGAACATAACTAGATGACAATCTGTAAACATTTATTAAATCACCTTCCCCCTCCCTTTTAAGAGCGTTTACTAATGCAATTTATGCAGTACAGCTGGCGCTAGAATTAAAATGCAATTGGTGAAAAAATTATATATTACATACTAACATATGTACTCAAGCCATTGAGCTAATTTACTTCACCTCTCACGTTTTGCATGCATTAAACACATTTAATTTTGTAATTCACTTTCAATAACAAGCTTATTTCCAAATTTACAGGGATCCAAATCATTTCAAAACATTACATCATGAACAAGTCACTTCTAATAACCAAAATGAATACATGCTATTTACAGTAAATTTTACCACAGATTTTCATATGCTTCGTGGTGAGAAGACTGGAAAATATGTTATAAAATTCAAGATCAGCTGAACTGAAAATAACTTACCTTGGTCATGATTTAAACGTACTTTCTGTACAAATTCATGGCACTTGTTATTGTAATGCAATTTGCATGTACTTTCTCCAATACTGCGATCATCGCAAACAAAAATGTGTAAATAGGTTAACAGGTCAAAAGAAATGCGTGCATATCTCTATCAGTCACTTCCCTGCATTGCAGGATGTGGCAAAAAATTCATTAAAATCACCTCATTTAAGTTAATACCATAGGTGTATGCACAAAGTTAAAATATTGGATACTTCAGGTAGTAAATAAGGAGAAGTGAAATCGAAAAAAAAGAAAAATTTAATTATTTGTAAAAACTGTCTAAGAAATGCCATTGAAAAGCAACGATGACTTTTAGGAGTGAAATATTAATATTTGAAAGTTTTGTACACAGTTGTGTAAACAAATGCGAGTATGGGGAGGAGGAGGGAATGTTGCTACTACTTTTGATTGGCTTTGATGATGACCCTCACTCGACAGCTGGTTCACACTCTGCAATATATACACTGACTTACCAGCTGTAGACAACCTGATGGCATCTCCACTGCTGCAACTAAAGTGTCTGGTGTGTGGTGTCAGTACACGGTGTTTAGCACACAGAATGAACGTTGATACACTGGCTGGAGAAGAATTATCCTCGCCCCCGAAATCTGTACTCGACAACTCTCCACTCATTACTGGTAAACTCAGTATGTAGAGAAATTAAAATATTTGCACAGTAAAACAGTAATGATATGCAAACCTTTGGGTGTGTAAAGGGTAATCGACTACCTAGAAAGAAAACTATTACTGTTTTCATTCATTGTTTCTTTAATAATTCTTCGAAAATATTTGGTAGTTGGTGCAAACATAACCCAAATTACTTACAAATAAATATTAAAATGCATAGTTGCCCAAATGTAAACAATAACATTCCAATGTATGAAAATACACTGAAAAAATACATAAACAATACGGAACCGTACATAAAAAAATTAATATGATGAAAACTGTACGTAAACAGTATAGATTGACATGCAAAATAAATAAACAATGTAAACACTGTAACGTGGCACACCACACATTTTTTGGACAGTGAATTTATGCAATGGTCAGAAAGGTACAGTACTGCCTAGTACATACACATCATACATTGCTCGACATCAAATTTGATAAACTTGACATCAGGCTCCAGCCAGTTTAATAAATTAATATGTAAACATTGTACGAGCAATCACTGACACAAATATGAAAACAACTATTTTGAAGCAATTAATCAATTATATTCCTGATGTAACGTCCACATTTTTCACTATTTCTAAATCTTGTTGACATAATATATGTATGTTTCACACGTTTAAATTTGCTTATATTCAACACTTGTAATTTTCTGTATGTTGTGACATATGTTATTCATTTACTTTATGTCTATTTTCACATGGTTAGGATTTTGAATAATTAGATGTACGTATGGCAATATTCGTGTGTCAATGCATTTAGTTAGCTAGTTTTTATGTTTATTTGAATTTTTTAATTAATATTTTATATTAAGTACTTTTTCACGGTCTCAACTCATAGTTAATGTTTCAGGGGTATATTTATATATTTTTATGACATTTCTACGAGACCTTAAATTCTATGGATTTAAGGCGTTTTGGAGCGAGTCGGTTTAGTTTCACATAGTGAACAATCCGATTGGTCAGCAGGTTTAAACCCTGCACCTCTATTGGTGGCAGAATCTAGCATAGGGTAGGCAGGTCCATTTCGGTTGGAATCTCACTCTCTCTGCCGCCATCTTCCGACGCATCAACACGTAGAACAGGACGCCCGTCCAGAAGTCGGACGAGGCTTAGGATTTTTAAGTTCGATTTTAGGTTGTTCAATTTTAACAGCTCGTTTAAGTTTTTATTTGTGTGTTAACGTCGAGGAGAGTGTGTAAGAGCTCCTTCGTTTAAGTTTTTAAGCAGCTGTTTAGGAGATAGTCAGGTAGTTAGACGTCGCAACGTTCGTGAGCCGTGAGCCACGTAAGAAAGAACCCCAACACTTCTTATTGTTGCAGCCTGAGCTTACTAGATTTGATCCTGCCCTGTTCCTCAAAATTAAATGGTATTTTTCTTCGAGAGCAACTCTACAGAAACGTAAGAAGTATAGTGTTAAATTTTGCTACGTATCTAGTACAGACAAGATGGTGTTTTTTTGTAGACGTTTAAATCCGACGCCATGTTGGCTAAACGTCAGTAACTTATTCCAGGATATTTTTTTTTAGCAAGACACCCTAGTGAGAGCTTTAGTATTTTAGCGGCAACATCCAAACCAGAGGCATAAGTTTATTAGTTTTTGAACTGAGACGTTTTATTTAGTGAGATTATTTTTACAGTGTAAGAGTGTTACGTCAGATTTTCATATAAGTGAACGACCGTTACGCCCGGCCACTCCCTAACGGCAGTGTAGGTTCTAAATATGTTTTCTTTAATATTGTCAATACCATTCAGGGTTGTTTGATTGTTTCATTTCCCAGCATTGATTTTTAAGTTTACACACATTTGAATATTTTATTGAATAAAAGGACAATAGCTGGAAATAACATCGTGTCTGGCGGTTTTTCGTATCCTCATCTCTACATGATTTCTTGGTTTGGATCCTCTCTTAATCAACTGAATCTGAAAGAACGTAAAGTAGGTTTAAGAGTCGTTGCAAGTCAGAATAGTTTTTCAGCTGATTGGCAAACTGTGGTTTGTCGTGGTGTATAACAAGGTGAGTTGGGTACGCAGAGAACGTCTGGAGTCGGAGTCCACTTGGCTTCGTGCGGACGTGTTACTGAGCTGCATTAACAGACTACTAATATCCCACGCCAAATTTTATAAATATAGCCAACAAACCGATGAGCGAATACGATACAAGAGGGAGGTGCCTGAGCTATGTAATTAACCACACGTGTACGCAGGTAGAAGCTCATATACTCGTCACGTTGGTCAATGAGATGCAGTATTAAAATCATTTCAGTTATTAGATCTTGCTTAATTTAAGCTGGTGCCCTTTACCGAGTAATTTCACGTGGCAGTACACCAGTTCATTTACCCTCGACATCAGTATTCAGATATTCAGCCACTCTCCCTACATGAAATTATATATATATATATATATATATATATATATATATATATATATATATATATATATATATATATATATATATAAGATACAGCATTACATGCATTGGAGGTGCCATCATATGTTATCCACACAACTCTATAATTATTGGAATAATGATTAACGCCAAAATACGAAACAGATCACAAGACGCATTATATTTGTATAATGTACAATAACAGTTTTACAAATCACAATGCCAACAGTTAGTGGCCATATAAAAATTCCTAAACTACTGTTTATCGCAAACATCGTCAGATAGTACAAGTTACATGAAAAATACTAAGAACTTGACAAGCTAAGATAGTTGTTTTACAATTATTTAAAATAAAACAAATTTTTACCCATACTAATAGGACACTGGAGAAGTAAATATTATTAGTACAAGAAAAAAGTGCGACAGTAAGTTATTACGTATGGTTTTCGTCCGTCTCAATGAATCTCGTCCAGTGTTTTCTTTTTATCTCCATCTCCAATTTCTGCACGTTATTTTTTCATTCAGAGTAAAACCCCAACTTTATTTAGACCCTACAGTGTCACCGTCACTTCCATCACTGCTTGCAGTTCGAGCAGTAAACTTGTACACACATAACATAAATTTATTGATAAACAATATACACTGTATCATAATTTTGCATAGACCTCAAATTTATCTTTAATAATTACGTTCGTTATGATGTACCGGTTGCCGCTGTTAATTAAACCATCCTCAATACAGTAGTGAGCTTATAACTGTCAGAGGACAATTTATTTTTTGAATGAGTGAATCCGTAATTTCCTTACTAATGCAGGACTAGGCATTTTTATTTCTTAAAATAAAAAATAAAACATGCTAACTTGCAAAAATATTTCAGGTTTTGTGTTTGGGCAATTCTGGGTTGGCATAAACTTCACTGCCACTATCACGTGGGCCGTCTCGCTTCAGCCAAGGAGACGTGCAATCTTCATGTCACGCTGTGTGCAGCCCCGGAAATTAATGCTGCGTATTTAGAAAGGAAAGGTATCGTCTCTTTGCCTATATCTCTTTAAATTTCTCTGCTTGAGCCCACAAACATACATCCATCCTGAAAATACCAATTTTAGCTGCTATTAAGCTCTAAATAAATCTGCATTAAGTATAATGCTAGAGGAACAGATAGTTGCACACACATGAACACAAATGAATTTACTATGTGCTAAGTGTTATTCGCAACCAGGCCCCACAAGATAATGTTAAGTTGTTCTCTTATAAAAAAAATTCATCAACCATGCACGCTGCTGTGTGACGCACGTAGCCGGGCCCTTTTAAACAACCGTGAAATCAATCGATGCAGTCTTCCTAGTTTGGAGAAGAAAGGACTGCAGCGGACAGTAATTTTAAAAACGTATTCCGGTAAATCGGTACGCCCAGTTTTAAGGCGACCAGGACTACGTATATCAATGAGGCTGCCCAAATATGTAATGCATTTTCACGGTGAACTTGTTCCTTTTGCGAGACGTTAGCCAAAGCAATCACTGCACTTGACCACGGTGATACAGCAACATCGAGCGAAGATATGTTTGGCGTAAGCGCCCGTCTTCGACTCCATAAGAAATGTTTCTGTAAATAACTCCCAGAACAGAGCAACGGCAACACTCGAACTGACGGCGGAAACCAGCATTTCCTATTACTTTTAGTAATTTAGAACACTGGTTAATTTACGGGTTATAATTAAGTTCCTTGTCTATTGTTATTTAGAATTTTTCATCAGACTGTAAACGCGAAACTATCTATAAAATTAATTATTGTGGTATTGCTTATTTAGATTCCGTTCGTGTCGAGAATTTAAACTGTGTATCCTAAAATGCCCAAATTACAAGGAATTAAATCTAATATTCGGGAGTTCGGTAAATCATTCGGGTGAGTGAATAGTTGTGTGAATTTTTATCGAACACATAATACCGCCATTTGATCTTAATATCACTATCACTGTCCATTATCAAATATCCTAAGACACATGAATGTTCTAAGTACATTGCTGAAATAGTTGGTCTTTGCTGTCATTCAATGTTATACCTACATAATAATTATAAGTAGAACGATTATGTCGGTTCGGGCATAAGAGCACAGGGCATCGGAGAGCGGAGCACCTCCTGCTCTGTCATTCCGGTCGCCGGTCCGTCATATTGGAAGCCAGTGCCATGTGACCTGAGACCTTTGACCTTAGACCCATGACTGCTGACCTTTCACACCAAAAACAAAATATATATCAATTATAAAAAATGTTATTAAAAATTCCAAAAATGTATAAAAACGCATCAGAATTATAAAAAAAAATATTTTAAAATTTTTAACACGGCTATTAATTTGTTAGGTGTAACCGGTGGCCATGTCGGTTTTTTGGTTCATCAGTTGTTTTTGGAGTTTGTCTCTCACATTCGACCACCAGCAGACGACTAATCCCCACGCCCACCTCTTACTAGTAGCTGTTTAGTCGGTCAGTTACTGATGTACTTTCGACCAATTAGTCACATTCGTTCCATCTATCTATCCACACCCATGTGTTTCTCGTTGGCTAATTACCCTACGAATGTTTCTCATAAGCTAATTACCCATGTGACAACCTCCCCATTGGCGGATTTCTTGGGCATCTTTGGAAACCTTCGTTTCCACCAATCAGTCACTTTCGTTCCATCCCCGCCAATGTTTCTCATTGGCTAATTACTCAAATGGAGATAGTATTCTTCATCTTATCGTCATGATACTTATATGAGAAGCAATGCCGTCAATGCCATCTACAAACACGAACCTACAACAATCAGGTAACCCGCACCAGCCCACATCGGCCAGAACGTCCTACAGCGTATTTTCGCCCAGCATCGCAGAGAGCACCATCAGCTCCGACTTCGAATTCAGTGACAACGAAGAAGAAATGTAAGTGGACATCACCGAATTTTCTCCATTCAGTTCATAAGACGTGAATAAGTACAGTGAACTGAATTGGGGGTACCGACGCATACGTTTTCGAGATGCTAGAGGCATACTGCAAATTCAATTTTGTGACGTACCATCCACTGGCTATGCAGCTGTGATGATTTCGAAGGCTTTTACGTACAAGAGACATTATCATACGAATATTAAAACTGTTAAGTTTACAATTTATGCCCTGACTCTGTGCTTCCTTGTTCGCTGGAGGAGTTGTTAAAACAGAATTGTAATGTTCATGTAAGATAGGCAAGAATGTACGAAAGTGTAGTGTACGAGCTGTTCCGAAAAAGTAAAAACTATTGTGTGTGCAAATGGCAGGAGAAATGCGATGGACATAACCACGTCAGTAGTAGGGGTTGGCCGGTCCTTACCCAATTTTGATTAATTGAATGGGTTAAATTTATATCAAAGAGTTAATTAAATTGAATGAAGGTTGAATCAAAAATCGAAAAAGGTTAAATTTAATTGAAAGTTTTAGATCTATTGAAAGGGTTGATTTTTAAACTGATGATTTTTTTTCTTGATTTTCTTTTTTCTTTTATTTTGTGGGTAGATCTGTACGATGCTGACGCTGTGGTGTCCTGGAGGTGGCTGAGCAGTGTGGTGGGTTGCAATGTGTTGTATAGGTGTTGAGTTGAGTGCAAAAGTGGGCTAAGTGTATTTTTTTTTCTAATTTGTATGTGTTTGTAGGGATGTTTATGGTAGATATGCGATTTTTACGAATATATTTAACACACGAGAGAATTTCAGAGTGTCCTAAGAGTAAATTTTATGGTTTTTTTGGGGATGTTGCTTGTAGATGGTGGTGGGAGATAGGCGAATTTGAAAGATGCGATTTATGTGTTAGTAATGACAAACAATATTTTTTCCGAATGCAGTTAAATGTTAGAGAATTTATGAGTGTTCTGCATATGAATAAATTATTACATACATTGAATAGGAAACTTTAAACAACTACATGAATAATAAGTTCAATTACTCCAGTATGGAATTAAATGTAACGTGAGTCTCGAGCTTAGACATATAATTTACATGAGAGAGAATTTTAAATATGTGAATAACATCTGGGGTCGACAAGTGCAAACTGACTAAACAACATCCAGCTAGCCAGAATGAAATTACACAACGCAGAGTCTTTAAACGAAATATATCTCAAACAAGTTCTATGTATGAATGAATAACACGAGAGACAAGTATAATGAACAACTACGTTTTGCTGTCTTTAAACGAATTCCAGCAAGTCAGTATGAATAAATAACACACTAACAAGTTTATACATACAAATTACATGATTCAGCCTGGTGAATGATATCTTAAGGCAAAAAAATTCTGAATATGATTTAAACCAGACATAATCATGCACATGAAACAATATTAAAATAAGTCCATTCGATGTATGAATGAGTAGCACTTATGTCGAGCTGTGAGTAGATATGTGTAGTGCGTCCGATAGGCAAATGTGTTTAAATTACTGTAAAAACTCGTAAATGAAGGGGAAAAAAATTATTGTTTATGAAAATCACTGCACTTGTTAACACAAACTGTATTTATAAACTTCTAGGGATTTTCGTAGACTGAGCTCAGAAAAAAAGTAATGAAATGGCTCCCCGAACTCGCACCTCTGTCCACCTCGGAGCTCACTTGATGAATGAGTGGATGCTATGATGTACATACGTGGAGCTTGAAGGCGAGTAAAAATTTACGACTGACAGAAAATCTACCTAGCTACTATTAATGCCTTGAATCGTCCTAAAAGTGTGTGAGTGTATAAAATTTAATTATTAAAAAAAACGGACGTACTACAAATGTTTTCCATCAAGTCTGGTAAATAAAGCCCACTTGTTAACACAAATTGTATATTTTAAAATGCCAGGAAGTTTAGGATTCCGACCTCAGAAACATGATTTGAAAATCTTATCGTAATATTTACTTAACACACAAAAATTTATGTTTTCCCAATAAATTACTTTTATATTAAAATGTATATCACAGATATGGTTAGAGATGAAGGTAGGTGCTATGCTTCGTAGGTGAGGTAACCCCTGATTGTAGCCTCATCATCTGCCAACTGTCTACCCACCTGGTGAAGATGAGAGAGAGCGGTACACGTCTGTCTATGCCAAGCATTGAGGATCAACTGAAGATAGTTGTGGACAGTGGGGAATTCTGCATCGCTCTGCCTGCTTGTAGATGCCCCCTCCCTACCACATACCCATCATGATTGTCAATATTTTTCAGCAATGTAGCATGATGGTGTCAGTTGCCTAGTTGCATTCAGATTGGGAGGGCCCTGCCTGCCACCCCCTCCCACCACAACCTCCCACCCCTACCCTGCACCCCTCACCAGAGTGATGTGTCCTGGGGTGATTCACATATCTGCCCTCGATTGTCAATTTTTCAGCACTGAGGCAAGATGGCAACAACTGCCTACTTGCATTCAGATTGGGAATATCCCTGCCTGCCACACCTCTCACCTCAACCTCCCACCCCAAGTCCCGAAGGTGACTTGCCTTGAAAATCTTTTTTTTCTGATGTGCACCACTATTGATCGAAACTGGTGTTCACGAAAACCTGTTTTACACACCCCAGCTTTTTTGTATTTTTCTGTGAGTTGGCGACCTTCGAGTATCTTTTTCACGACCATGCACCCACTATTCAGAGCATGTTATTCTAGTGTTGGCTTCCCTGCTTTGACCCATAACCCTCTGAATGTGTACCCTGAGAGATTTTGCCTGACTCGCTGACGTTTCAAACATATGCAACAGGTTGACTATATGAACAGCGAAATGAAAACAATTTTGCAAGTCCCTGAAATCTAGTTCCCAATATAAGCCCCAGATTTAAAATCCAAACATCAACTTTTAACTATAATCCAGGAAACTTATAAATTTAAAAAACCATACAGAAATACAAGACTTGTTTTATTCACTCGATAAAACAGAACTGTTTTTTTTTTTTACAAGTATTCAAACAAGATATATTTCATTCGTATATGAGAGAAAAAATATTGGGAGAGAATTGTCCACCTCATTTAACGAGATCTCGAGAGCCAATGAGGGGAAACAAGGCGTGAATCACCGGGCTGGACCAGGTCATATGCATGAGACTATGGGGAAATGAGAGAGATATCCAATAAACCCTTATATCAACAGCAATATCTAACATGACATCCACACATTGCCAATATTTTGTTTTTTATGGTGTGACCATCCCAGGGAGGCAGGCATGCTAACCGCTCAACCAACACATTCCCTCTCTTTCTATGTCTAACAAAAACATTCCAATAGCAAAATGTATTCCAAGTAACATAAAATGTATCTATTTGAATTTATTTAATATTTTTAACAGTTTCCAATGCAAGTTTAACAAAACAGTATGAATACAAGTGCAAATCATGTTTTTTGGAGTGAGAATATAGCGATTTCAATTTTATTCTTATTTTTTTATTAAAAGGTCCAAATTCTTGTAAATTCATGGAAAATGGTGGCCATTTCGATCCCTTACAGTATATAAGGAAGGATAACTTAATTTCTTCTCAGTCTTAACTCGGCATCTGCTAAGATCACTTTGTGTGCATATGGGTGTGTGCGCATAGCAGTAGCACAGATAACAACGCCAGGCTCCTACTACAGGCATCTGGGAAGCGTCGACATCATCGGCAAGCATTGATAATGTGAACAATGCTAGGCATCTACTACAACAGATGCTCACTACGACATCCACTACAAGAACAGATGCTCACTACAACATTGACTATAATGGCAGATGTCCATCACATCTACTACAGCTCTAGGAATGCATCACATCTACTACAGCTCCAGACATCCATCATCACATCTACTACAGCTCCAGACATCCATCATCACATCTACTACAGCTCCAGGCATCCACACCAAGAATGATGCCAGACGTCTACTACAACTTTGCTACATCTCGAACATCATCAACACAGAATCTACAGGGGATTTCATCTTTGCATCGGGTACAATGCATCTAGGTCACTTCTGTGACAATTGCGACTATGAATGCATTGAAATGTTCAATGCGATTTTAGCTTATGGGAAGGCGAAAACATTATTGAATTGTGTTCACAACTGCAAGTGTTGCCGAAAGAATTTATAATCTGTTTTGCGGGCGACAAAATGAAATTAGTGTATCTGTTCCTGGCTGAACATTTAAAAGCCGATGAGGATATTGTATCCTATTTACCTTGTGATGACTGTACTTATGTCATGCCTGCCTTTGCTAATGATGAGAACTTACAGCATATGCTGAGGGATTGTATGTTGCGCAGGCTGTAACAGCTACTTGAAGCTGGAAGTAGATGAAGTAGATTTCGAGGCGAGTACTGTCATCTCATAAAACTTTATATATGAGAGAGAGACTTTTTTGTAAATAGTGTATAAAGAAATAACGTAAAAATGAGGTGCTATGCTCAGAGTTTTGAAAAATACTAAGACAACTCCTTTGTAATTAAGGAGCTTGCTATTTCTTATGCAACCAATGCTAACCAATCTAATGTATTATGCTTTAAATCTCCCACACCTTGGTATAGTTTAAAACCTGAAGTTAAAATGATGTTTTGGGAACAGACTTACAAGATACATAACCTGAAATGGGACCCTGGGGACATAGCTTACGAAAAATGTTTTCAATATGTAAATGACGCGTTACTCGAAGACTATCCCATACACATTCTTAGAAAAATGCAGAAGGAAATTTTAAAAACTTTAAGAAAAGCAGAAGTAATAAATATCAGAAAATACCAAAACTATTCGAGTATTAATTCAATAGTCAAGCGCTTTAATGTTCTGTTCACAATGCAAAAGCGAAGCTTTAAGAGAATATTATACCAACATCCTACCTATGTGTAGAGATATAAATTTTTCGAATAAATGGTTTGTTCCAGGTAGTGTAATATTTCAAAATATTGAAGAAATTCGACCCAGAGAAGATGTACTCCACTATTTTTCGAGGTCACAAGAAAGTATGGTTCCAGTCTCTAGGCAACATATACTTTCAAACACAGATGTCTAATGTAAATGAACATTGGAATTTCGCAAAACGTTTTGGGGATAGCCTGTATACAGAACGAGTGTTGTGCGATAAAGAAGAAGACTCTCCTGTTCATAATATGCTGCCTGACAGTGAACTGTGTTGTTCTTCTTGGGACCTATGTTTTAAAAATCGCAGTACAGAAATAACGAAAGAACCAGGTTTTCATCAAATCATATAAAAATTGATTAGAGAATTTTGCGATACCACCACAATCTTATGGACTGAAACATGTAAGGAACACATCACTCAAATACAAGGCAATAGCGCACTTTTAAGCGCATCATGCGGAATGTAAGACTATGAGGTATGGAACAGTATTATTTATATGTGTAAATTTGATCTAACCAAGTTGTTGTTGTTGAAGAACTAATTTTAACTCGAAGAACATCTGTTTATATAATGAGAGAGAGAGAGAGAGAGAGAGAGAGAGAGAGAGAGAGAGAGAGAGAGAGAGAGAATCGTACATCAGAGCTTCAGTTACGATGGAGAGGTATGACTCATCACTTCAGTATGCTAGTGTTACTCCAGGATTCAGGCGAGCATGGCTTCGAATTGAAGATGAAGATACTCCACTACAGATACAGATGTGCAATTGAGATGAATATTGGCGTTTCTCGTTAATCAGTCCAACAGAATCTTATAAGTTATCGATGTGTGTTATGAGCGAAATTATTGTTCTTTATATAATTTACATTCTGGCAGCAATCTACCTTGTAACGAAGGTAAACTAGACTTTGAAGCTTACAGTGGCTACATCACCAAACGTAAGTCCTACAAGAAAATCAAATACATCACGCAGAAGGAGTGTAGTTGCTGGTTTCTTCCTATAGTTTGGACAGAACAATGCAACAACAAGCAACATTATACATCATACATCGATGACCAAGAATTTACTTCTCCCTGTGAGATGTGGTAATGCAATGTTTCTCAAAACAAGAACATCTGGCAGACTATATAAAGGAGTGGGCCTAGTATAAAATCGTCACTCATGGCTATGATCTTAAACCCTACAGATGTATACGAGGTCCTACAAATTGGATAAAGAAGAGTGTTCTTTAACAGTATGACGGTATTCTACAAGATCATGTCTGAAACAATATAGAACATTGGTGCTATACTTTCGAGAAGAGTCTTGATATTCGCTTTGGTGAAGGAATAGCATGCAATGATTGTGCTGTGAGATATCTTCGCCCCGACAGTGACTTGCCATCAACATTAGAAGATTTTATGTCTACCAGTCTTAGGGAGGAAATAGAAGAGGAACGGGGATACGGAGTAATCGACTACCAGCTCACCCGACCTCACCAAGGAATCACAGTTCGTTGGAAGGAGACCTGTGACGGGGACATCCACAACTTTATTCTCGAACAAGGAGGATTAGTTTTTCCATTGATGTGTTATTTATATGTGTGTGAAGTGGCTAATTCATAATAATGATCCCAATTATATGCAAGTATACTTTTTTTTTACTAAAGGTTTGCATTCTGTAACTTATAGCTTATTATATTCACTTTATGTTGTTAAGAAAATGTATGAGTTAGACATTCATTTCAAATGTATGTATTTCTTTCAAGATTTTACCACATATAATATAAATAGTTCGCATCAAATATTTTAAATCACACACACAGATCCAGCATAACGATTACCACGCAACTATGCCATGCTACTTCACACGCAGCGGTTAACGCCACACACCGTAAAAGAATATTTATTACTGCTGAAGAAACACAGATTTATCACAACATCGTAACTTGCTTAGGTAGGTTTAATAAAACACAACATCTACAAATGTGATATGGAAATTTGAAGTATTTTTAGGAGTAAGTATAATAATTTACCCTTCGTTTGGTAAAAAAGCAACATGCCATATCATGGCTCGCCACGTCTGTCAACTTCACTTTGTTTCTGCCCCGCCATCATATCTAAATATATAAAAGTAAGTATTCGAACATTAAAATCTCTTTTCAGTTGTAAATTACAAATTCAAAACTCATTTTTTGCTGTAATAAGTATGAAATATGCTACAATTGAAAACATGTAAAATTTCCGCTCACTAGCAAAGTGAAGCTTCCTGATTGTGAAAGAGATAAAGAAAGTGAGAGAGCGACAAGCCTCGCCCAGCAAACAGTTCGTTTCAGTTACCATCTCGCTCGATTAAACAACACCGTACCATTACGGCCTACTCACGATATTTTCCGCTGTTATTTTAAACTGCAAAAATGAGATATGTTACCATCGGGGCTACCTAAATTTTTAAATATTTCAATAGGCACCGTTTTATTTAAAAATAGTATACTAAAAAACTAGGTTAAAATAATATTTTAACTGTGAACTATTTCTTACCGGATGTTGCCAACACATCGCTGCTCTCGCTGTTGTTAATTCATATTTAAAAAGAAATAAATATTACAAGTTATAGAATATATTAAGGTAAAATTTCATTTATTCAATAATACAGTACTCTAAACTTAAACACAGTGTTATATATTTGTGGAATACATGTTATTGAAAAAACAGGTTGACATGAGTGTTTTTTCAAAGGTCGATTTTCATAAGTCCCTCCCAATCGGGAATGGACTATAGACAATTTCAGGAGCTACCCTTTAGTGGATCTATCCTGTTCATACACAGTTTCACAAGGCGTGACACATGTGCGGTATTCAACAAAAACAAATTGTCCATCCTGAAGTGTTTCCTAAAAATGCCAAATGAGAAAGAACACATAGCAAACACCTGATGCAGTAGCCCAAGCTGGAGAAGAGATGTTTCTCACCATGTACCAGGCCCCACCGAGTGAACTTGATTTGAATAATCACTGATACAACTCCTTCGTGAAATCCTCCACCAAGGTGATAGCCAATCTTGCTTCACTGCCACCGAGCCAAGGTTCAGCCAAACAACACTCTTTCAGAGTGTATTTACCGACACAACAATGGCTTGACAATGACTCTCTCAATCCAGCACTTTGGGGTTGGGTACGAGACGACGGTGGAGTTCTCAACCCTGTCAAAACAACGTATCCAATAGCTCCTGACAGTGTCCTGATATTAATTTTTTGTCGTTGTGCTACTGGCTGTGGTGGCAGATGTGGATGCTGGAAGGCAGGTATTCACTGCTCATCTATCTGTGGATGCGATGGAGTCTGTATTAACAGCGCACAGATACGAAAGGAAGGTATGGGAGAAGTAGAAGATTTTATGGATTTTGAAGATGTGACAGAACTTTGAAGATATTTTGAAAATATATAACTTGCTTAGTATTTTTTTTTTTTTTTTTTTTTTTTTTTTTTTTTTTTTTTTCGTTACTTTATTCTTACCTGGCATATTAGTGATTTTTTGTAGAAAGTGAAGTTTTCCTACATAGATGAGATGTATTTTTGGATGATTATGTAGGTACCTGCATGTATATACAGTGAATATCGCTTATTCGGGACACATCAGGCAGTACCCTTCATTTCCATATTACCCACTTCATATACCCGCTGAACCGAACAAAAACATGATATAAACACCTGTTCGGAACTAACTAATATGGCCCCTTTAACCAATTTGTCTCTTTAAACCGGTGTCCCCAATTACTGGTTTCCACGGCACATACAATGTACATACTTCATACGTAGTTATAGTATATCTATACATTTACTTATAAATACATAGGATAAATATATTATAAAGTCATAAATAATAATTTTTAATTCAAAAAATTTAAAAAATTAAAAAAATTAATAAATACCCAATATATAAGGTAATATAGAGAAATAAACCATATACAAGGTTATATAGAGAGTTATAGCCCTCAAAGATGAAAAACGGGAATAAGCAGCTTTCTAGCTGAATCTCGAAATTTACCTTGTAAATTAAAATCGTTCTAACGTTTGACAAAGTTTAATATATATATATATATATATATATATATATATATATATATATATATATATATATATATATATATATGTGTGTGTGTGTGTGTGTGTGTGTGTTATATATATATATATATATATATAATTTTGAAGAAAATTTTATGCTCTACAACTTTCGCCTCAACGTTGTTTCTGTAAACCCAAAGAGTGAAGAATTAGAAGGGCTATTTTGACGAAAAGTGTGAGGCAAAACTACATCTTTTTAAAAAATTACCCATTTTTACTGCAGATATCTCGTAAACCATGACAGATAGGAACAAACTTATGTATACTATTTTGTAGGGAATTTAATCTTATTTTGCTTTGCTCAAGCATATATTTTCTGTGTGGCCCACCGTTTTCGAGTTATAAGTAAAAAACTGAAAAAAGGGACCTTAAACACCCCCCCCCCCCCCATCTACGGACCAGAAAATCGATGGGACTTTATTTTACGTTGTTCAGGGAACCTACTCCTACACATTCCTGAAACTTTTGAACTACATGTTTTAGTTCGTCCATTTCGACTTTTTTGGTCTAGTTTGCGTTGACTGTTGGTGGCGTCCTTGTGCGACATGGCAGAATGAATGTCGCCACGCGAGCACATCTTCTCTATCATTATTCTCCTTCCTTTTGTCTCCACACCCATTATCGAGAGGTAGGTCAGTAGCAGTTCCATCGTGCAGTTCACTTTTTTTTTTTTATAAAGTGAATACCCTTATTCGAATGGCTATTTACTAAATATTGCGCACAAGTTATATGTTGTAATAGGAAAAGAGCTAAAAATGTGCGACAAATTTAAGAGTAAATTTTTTTTGTACTGTAGGAGGCACTGTTATAAAATATATTGCACCTACTAGTCCCTTCTCCAACGGAAAAGCATTCACAATAAACATATAAAAATATTGCTTTTAACACTGAGAATAAAAATGTGTTACTAAACACATATAGTTAGATGTTAAATAACATGTCGTTATATTTAACTAAAAAAAAAAAAAAACAACCAAAAAATAATACACCAAAGAAAAAAAAATTGGTTAAAATGTGTGGTTCGCAAGTAAAGGACCAAAAAAATGTATCTTTAAAATCATATTATTTTTTTTTTATTCGTTTAGATGTCTAATGTAACCGCAGACTCTAGGACAGTAGAACACTTAGCACAAAGCATTCCATCTAACATTTCACTTCTGTAAGAACATACACAATGTCAGTCAGTTCTATGCAAAAATCAGCAACATCTTTACGTAATGCACGTAAAATTGTTTCAGAGTTATTTAGACACTGGCGAATCTCATCCCCGTCAGGCCGATGGGAGGGAGAGTTAGCATTGATTGAGAGGCAGTGGAGGCAACATGTAAGCACAGCAACGACATCTTTCGACATTGGTGTAATCAACATCAGAGACCGGCGAGTACTGTACCGGTACTGTCGAGTCCGTCATTTCATGATTCTCTATTTTGCAAAAGTGAAACAGTCATTTCGGACGATCTATTTTCCAGCTGCGGAACTTTACTAGCTTCCCGCAGCAGGAAACCTTCAGTTATGTTGTCGCATGTAGCCAACTCACATCTGGAAACCACGAAAGGGTGGCGACTGGGAGCCATGGGAAGGTGCTGTCTGGGTGCTCCGGAAGGATGTCACCTGGGTGCTCCAGAAGTATGTCATCTGGGTGCTCCAGAAGTATGTCAATTGGGTGCTCCAGAAGGATGTCATCTGGGAGCTCCTGAAGGATGTAATCTGGGTGCTCCTATAGGATGTCATCTGAGTGCTCCGGAAGGATGTCATCTGGGTGCTCCAGAAGGATATCATCTGGGTGCTCCAGAAGAATGTCATCTGGGTGCTCCGGAAGGAATTCATCTGGGTGCTCCGGAAGTATGTAATCTGGTTGCTCCGTAAGGATGTCATGTGGGTGCTCCAGAAGTATGTCAATTGGGTGCTCCAGATGGTAGTTCCGTCTGGGTGCTCCGGAAGGGTGCCATCTGGGTGATACAGAAGGGTGCCATCTGAGAGCCGTGGAAGCGTGTCATCTGGGTGCTCCAGAAGGGCGTCTCCATCGCGATATTGGTGGCTGCTATAGGTGAAGAGCCGATTTCTACCATGGTCTCCATTGGTGAAGTGTCGCATCATCCCAAGATGATAGGTGCAGAGACACCCATCTTTTCGACTAGTTACCTTGCTGTAATTAGGAGAGCCTTGTAAATCTCGGACAATAGATCGATCGCCGACGTTTCTAACATGACTGCCAATGTCTGTTAAGTAGCCACAGCACAAATTCTTCGATACCATTACGATGGCGGCGGAGAATAACGCCGAGTACAACGAATTTACTTGTTGACCATAGGCCACAGCCTCAAGGAAAAAAATTCTACATAAAATTATACATGTCACACAACGTCACGGCATCGCTGTCCTTCGGCACTACGTCACTCTGTTTCTCCGCCCGACACGCCTCGCACCATACTCGAGGGTGCAGTTATGAAGGGTACCTGGGCTGTATCTCATTCCAATCACAGCTCATTCATTTCTCGTAGCCTCCAAAACACACCGAGAACTTCGTAATATTCCGCTGGCATATATTTCGAAGCCCGATGAAGTACAACAATTGAGCATCGACGCCCAAACTAAATCTTATAAGTGAGTGTCCATCCCCCTTCCTGTAATGCTCTGCATACTCCCACCATAGCCTGCCTCCCCATCGGGGTGTGGCTGTTTGCCTGGGAATAAAATGTTATATATTCAATTTTGTTGCTAGATGGGTAGGACCCTGAAATATGTTAAAATTATTAGTTAATCTTTTAAATAATATTTGTATATATTGTTAACAATTAAACTATTAATATGGAATGATGCCAATAGCCAATAACAACGCAATGGAGTGGGGGATGGAAAAAAGGCAAGTAAATGCAGTGGGAGATATTCCCCGTTTTAAGAGCCATGTTGCAGCTCCCAGGATCGGCTTGGAGAGGATACCGGTGGAAATGATAACCATACATAAGCACAGAAATGCGGCTAGCCACCAGGAAACACGCATTGATCCCAGAATGGCAATATTTTTTGGACCGGCTTGCAGCACACATGTGACAGTGAACGTCCGAGCGGATGTTGGAGGATCACTTCGCGCAAACTTTTCCTATTTCCTACAAGCCACTCAACATCTGTTCGTGGAAAGATGGATTCTTTCTGTTACTGCGAGCCAATCCTTTAAATAATATTTCTACATTTTATTGACTTAACAAAAATATTGAAAGTTAAACAGGGCCATGGAAAATAAATGGTACAATAGCACAACTCTATAGCGACAAAACTATTAAACTGAGTTAGCTGATTATTGCACCAAATTGTAGTCGAAGGACGAAACTTTTTTTTGGGGGGGGAGGGAATGGGGTTTCGACAGTCCCACACCGACCTTGAGATTGTGGCAGGGGCGAGATCATCATCAGGCATCTGCGCTGACCCCTCCAATGAGATGTCGACCGTGCAGCAGAAAGCACAGTCTGTTTTGTGATTCGCAGAGTTAAGTCTGTAGTGACTGTGCAGCGTGATTTTAGATGGCAGTGTCCTGGACAACGTGAACCAAAACAGAGAGGTATTTGTCATTGGGTTAAAAGTTACAGCGGAATTGGTACCACACAGAAAAAAGAAGCAATCACCAGGATGGCCAAGAACTTCTGAATAAAATATGTAACAGCTTAGGTTATCTAGTGAGTGCAGCCTTAAAAAGGCAATTGCCCACCTCAGTTTGGAGCTTGGCATTCCGAAGACTGCCATGCAAAATGTTCTTCATAAACGTCTGAGATCGCATGCATACAAGATTCAATTGAGGCATGAAATTAAACCGGAAAATTGACCCAAACATTTTTCATTCACTGCTTTCATGTTAAAATAAAAGGACATGAAAAGAAGCCCTGATCTTGCCGCTCTAGAATTTATCTTTTGGGGATATGTTGAGAACATTGTCTATGTTGGGAAGATTCGAGATTTGGAGGATTTGCATCAGAGAATCACTGCTGCCATTGAGACAATTACGCCGCAAGTGCTACGGAATACATGGATGGAGGTTGAATATCGCCTGGGCATGTGCAGAGCTACAAATAAAGTGCACATAGAAACATTTTAAGATAAGCAAAACTTTGATTCTTCATGTTCATTTTCGTAGAAGAACCAACCAAATCGTTCAAATAGTTTCGAAACATAGATTTTTTTTAAATTGTACCATTGTTTTTCGATGATCTTGTATTTAAAAAAGAAATGTTTTAAAAATTAAAATAAGCAGCTCAGTAATTTTTTATACATGTATGATTTATTTACACAAATTTAATTACAAATGCATGTAAAATGCGAGAGTCTTTTAAAAATTTGATGATACAGCCAAAACACGTTCATAAAAAATTATTAACAGTCTTTGATGTTTGATATGATGCAGTAGAATTGGAATCTTCGAAGCGTCTCCTTCTTCCAAGTTAAGGACGGTCGTGGACGAATCCATGTCGGCAGCAGCAGGTGACGTCACACGTGGACGTTTCTGCTGTTAGCCAGAAATGGCATTTCAGCAGTCTCTAAGTCACATTCTGTCACCAAAAGTACTATATCTGGGCCGGGGTCCAAGTGGTTAGAGTGCATTTATGGCCACACAGAGGTGCATGCATTGCACGTCAAGGAATTCATGCCATTTATAAATGCCCAGAATTTCTTGCAACAACATTTAAAGGAAGGTGGGAGGTGATACGAGGAATCCATATCTGCTTTATCAACATATTGTCACATCATGTAAATAACTGTACCTAGCAAAATAAATGCATACATTGCCACAGAAGTCATCACACCTGCCTACATATGCCTGCACCTGTAGCTGGTCCAGAAGATGATGCCACCTCTCAAGACTTGCCAACCATGATGGAGGAGCAAGATAACGTAACATCCCCTCCTGTCGATGACCTCTTATAGAAAGAATTCATGTACTGTTGTGTTAGGAACATTATTGATTTACCTTAAATACGCTAGTGATGCTTTAGTTCAATTTTCGGCCTTTTAGATTCAGGGTCGCAATTATCCTTCATTAAAAAAAGGTGTTTCCAGAGGTTAGTTTTGTACCTATGCGGTGCTCAGATTATGCTATTAGGGCTCACCCACTCAATTTTTAATACCCACAGGGTATGGTGAGACTAGTCTTGATACCTTTGCTGAGGATTGAACCCAATGTTACAACAGAAATACTAATGTTATCAGAGTTGCCTGCTTTTTAGTTGCCCTATGAGTTACACTGTGAATATGAGGGTTTGGAACTGATCCACCCAACTTTTGACATCCGTTGACTTGTTCATTTTCTGTTGGGAGCAGATTTTTACCAGACTTAGATGACAATGGGTGGCAAAAAGCTCCACGGGGATTTACTTCTAATCTGCCTACCGTTTTTGGCTCATATATTATGGGGTGGATCGACCATGGTGCAGTTGCTGCTACTAAAAATGTTTTGTCTTTCCTCACAATAGCACAGCCGAGTCCGACCGACACCCTACAAATTCTTTGGGATTGAGGAATTGCCTGCAGTAAAGAATGTTAACCCAGAGAATGGTGAGTGTGAAAGACTCACAGCCATACTCCTGAAGGGTATGTTATTAGGTTCCCTTCCAGCATGGCCATGACATTGGCGAATCTCATCTTCAGGTAGTAACCAGTAATGTAGCCTCAGCATCCAACTAGAAATCGAAATGGAATACAATGCATTTCTGAAGGAATATGATGCATCAGGGCACATGCACTGCTTGGAAGCAGTTCCTGATAGCCTCTAATATACATAGACAGTCTATAATATTCCCCACCATTGCATCATAAAGAAAAAAAACTTCACAACAAAATTACAGTTTGTAGTTCATGCCTCCGCTCCAACTACATCTGGGAACTCACTCAAAGATGTGGATGGCTAGGCCGAAACTACAAATGAGTATAGTTGAAATCATAACTAATTTTTATATCCTTACATTATTGTTTATCACTGATAGTTGTAAGATGTACCATCACGTGTTTGTGCGTTTGGAGGACAAGCCATATCAAGTGATTTTATAGTGAGAGAATCCACAGCTACCAATCCAGACATAACAATTAGACACTGGGACATATGGCATCTCTTCTGCCACTTTTTAGACATGAGAGATTTTCAACAGCTTGTAATGAATGGACAGGTCAAATACCCTTATTCGACGAGAATTGTTATGAAGGACGTGTTTGTAGATGATATTTTAAAGAATGAATCTTCAGTTTCAGAAGCCCTTTCCTTACAGAGAGAACAAGCAAGGAGGTTTTCAGTTAAGCAAATGGGCAAGCAACTGTAAGTCCATTATAGAGGCTATACCCGAGAGACACAGACAGTGTCCAGTTAGGCTTCAGGAAGAAAAGTTAGTGATCAAGGTGGTAGGAATTGATTGGGAGGCAATCACTAATGTATTCTCACAACACATTCACCAAGTAACTGCAATTAAAACCAAATTTGGCTTCCTCTCTGAAAATGGAAAAATTTACTAATCTTTGGGCTGGGTTACATCAGTTGTGTTTAATGCAAAGCTATTGCTTCGAAACTATGTCTCCTGAGCCTTGATTGGGATGTAGTCTCACCTGAAAAGGTGAAGAAGGTATGACACAAACCAATTTCCCAGATTCCACTTTTCAGCAAGGTCTGTATTCCCTGCCTTGTATCTCCAGCATATGAAGTGTCCTATCAGATTCATGAATTCAGTGATACTTCTTATTATGGCTATGCAATGGTCGTATATCTAAGAAGCTCAGGCAGCAATGAGCCAAAGTTAAGTTACTGGCAACATTTGAGTAGCACCACTGAAAAATGTTACTCTTCCTCATTCAGAGTTGTTCATAGCACATCTTCTGAAATTAATTGAGACAGCATAAGGTATATTCTCAAAACACATTATAGTTGAACGTGCCACAGCATGGTGTCTCAGCTGTTACTTAAGCTTGGATTAGGATGGCTCCATGTACTCTGAACACCTTGTGACGGCTATACCAGCCCATCGAATGAAAGTCAAACCGATGGTGCCATATGAAGTTGAGAAAATGTTGGTTGTTTGGGATGGCTTACCTTAGCTGCGACAGGGGTGTGTTTGACGATATCGACGTCTCACGTCCGCTGGACAGGCCTGCGGGTTTGCAAGTATGGGCGCCGCGGGGTAGCTGCCAACCACGAAATATATTACTGCCTTCCCTCCCACCCTCGTACATCACCTTGACCACGTGATGCCTGCCAGCCAGACACGTACCACCAGGGTGCACTTCCAGGACTTCTGGATATTGACGGAATGAAGATCATTTTGTAATGTTCTAGATGATTTCAAATAAAATATAAATACAGATATCTCGCCCAGATTCGGGGAGACATCACAGGGTTTTCACTTGGGCAGGAACTGCTGTTCTGTCATAATTTTAAGGGGGGAGGGCTTGCTGCCATTTTAGTTAAGTATGGTTTAAAGCAAAATTGTTATATTTAACCGGCATGTAGCTTGAAAGAGATTTAATCTTGTAAAAATGGAAATTTTGGTATAAGTTTAATACATAATTATTTTTATACCTTTTTTTATACTAAATGTAACCAGTGGGAAAACAATATTTTATATAAAATTTATTGATTATAAAATTTTGGAAAAAAACTATGTAAATGGTTATATTTTGATATAAAACCAAGGCAACGGATAATTTTCAAACCTTTTCCCTGGAACCAACCCAAGTACATTTTTTTGACATCATTAAGGTGGTGGGGGGCTCTCAGATGTTTTTCAACTTAAAACACCTACATTCAGGAAGCAGTTGAGACACGATCTCGCCCTGTATGTGTAGGCAAACACCGCCACATACAGGATAGAAAAATCTGCGCCACTCTGCTTCCTCAATGCAGAGAAGTAAAAAGGGAAAATCAAGTTAGGAATTTTGTAAAGTTACGAAATAATACCAACTCCCTTGGGTTTGTTCCAGTGGTCTTGAGAGGGGCTTTATTAGTAGTGGTGCATCAACTCATCCACATAATGACTCTACAGGTATCCGTACATCGTGGATACAGCGCCTCACGAAAGATGCCCTCCAGAAAAATTTGGTCGACGCAGGTGTGTCGTTTAATCCAGACGACGGAATAGATAACCTCCGACTGCAGATGAGAGAGCTGGTGAGGAAAGGCGACGTAGCTATTCAACAAGTGGATGAGTCCGACACAGTTAGTATCTTTAAAAATCTCAAACATTTGCCATCCCACTTGGTGGAAAATATCTGACGGCTAAATACTTTTATAAAGATCAAAAAGGCGACGGGAATGCCATACAGGAAAAGTTAAAACAAAAATGTCATATTTGTTTAAGGAACGATCATCCGTAGGAAAAATGTTTCTATAAGAATTCGTATAGCGACAGGAAAGAATAGCAGCTTGAAAACGGGGCCAGTCAGACGTAAAAAATAAATTCAGAAAGTGTTGCTAAGTTTGAAGGTCGTAAAACCGTAAAATATATTATTTGTTTCAGATGCAGAAATCCTGGGCATTTTTAATTTAATTGTCCGGTAAAGGGAAAGCCTTCCGGAATAAGCGCCGTCACAAACACAAATCTATGTAACAAATATGATCTACTGCATGTGCAGCTTGTGGTTGCAAACATAAAGATGTCAGGCTTGGTTGACTCTGGCGCTTCACTGGCACTCATAAGGCAAGAGACCTTGAATAAAATCATGCGGGAGAGTCGGTTGTATTTTTCTTAGCCGATGGAAGTTTGATAACGTCAAACATAATAATGGTGATGAAAGTGAAAATGGAAAATTTTTTGTGGAACGTAGCGTTCCGTGTTTTTGAACATATGTCAAGTGACATGATTTTAGGAATCGCTTTTTTGGGTAGTACGCGCGCATGCGTTGACATAGCAAAGAAGGAATTACGGTTTAGTTTTTCCCCCAAAACGGTATTAAAGTTGCAAGTAAAACCTTCTCGTTTCTGTAAAATTCAGTTACTTCAACATTCTGAAGAGGTAGCGAAAGTGTCAGAACAGCTTAAAATTGAATATAAAGATGGGCTTATGTCAAAGTTAGGGCATTATAAAGTGATTCCAGTAGAATTAAAACCAAAAGATAATGAGCTCGTAGTGTGTGTGCCGTGTCATGAGTCAGCACCCAATATTAAACTATATAGCAATTTGTTCACTGAATGGCAAGAGCAGGGAATCGTGGGAAATTCCACAAGTCCGTAGGCAAGCCCGTCTTTTCCAATTCCTAAGAAAACTCCAGAGAGTTTAGAATTATCTGTAATTATAAAAAATTAATAAAATTTGTATGTGGATTCCTATCCGGTTCCCATCATGGAAACAGTATTTCAACATTTGCACAAGGCAAAGTATTTCACTATATTGTATTTAAATACGGCAGTCTTATAGTGTGAGTTTCACCTCAATAATAGGGCACTTTTAGCGTTTCGTACACCGCAGGGTTTGTACCAGTGGACACGTTTACCGAAGGGAGTAAATTCTGGACCCCAGTGTATGTATTGGTTGCTAACTTACGTATTAGGGAAATATCTATATAAATTTGTATTCACGTACATAGATGATATGTGAATATATAGTAATACATAAGAGGAACATCTTCAACAATTGCGGCTGGTGCTAGACACGTTGCGTAACACCGGGCTGACTGTAAATCCGGAAAAGATAAGTTGGGCACAACAACACATGCGTTATTTCGGATTCATATTTTCCGAACGAAGTTTGCGAACAGATCCGGAAAATGTAAAATCAGTCTTAAACTTCCCGCAGCCTAAACATGTACGAGGAGTGAAAAGATTTTTAGGTGTGGTAGCATTTTATAGTAAGTTTATTCCGACATCTTCCGAGCTTGCAGAGTTGTTAAATAAGTTGAAAAGGAAAAGCGCGGCGTTTCAGTGAAAAGTAAACCAGGAACAATATTTTCAAAAATTGGAAGATATGTTAGCAAATCCTTCTGTTTTGTATTTACCCAATTTTTCCGAAAAGTCCTTTTTGCACTGCGATGCCAGTTCTGTAGCAATATGAGCGTGTTTAAATCAAAAGATTGATGGTCATTTTGTAACGTTAGCAAACGCTAGTAAACTATTGAATCAAACAAAATGTAAATTTAGTATTTATGAAAAAGAATGCTTAGGTTGTATTTGGGGTATGGAAAAGTTAGCAGATTATTTGGATCAAGCATCGTCCACGTTGTACAAGGACAACCAAGCACTCAGATGGTTATTAAAATCGCAAAAGCCTGCAGGCAGGTTGGCACGTTGACTGGTAAGATTGGCCGGTTTAAAATTTAATGTGAAACACTTTCGTGGGGTCGATAATTCGGTAGCAGACGCGTTGTCGCACATGTATTGCCCCGAAGAGTTTGAGCAAAACGACGAGCAAGTGAAGAGTGGAGCACTTGTAGAGACTGTAGCAAGCGTCGATAGTCAGCTGTCAAGGCCAGCAGTAGGAAACACAGAAGTTTCAGAATTGAATACATTACAAACATTCCCAAGTGTGTTTACTGACATTAAAGGATACCAAAAAGCTGATCAGGAATGTAAACAGATTTCGTCTGAAATAAAGAATGGAACTTCGCCGTATGTTATCCATGAAGGTTTTCTAGGCGAATGGACGAGACGAGGAAAATTCAGAGTTTTTGTACCTGAAAATTTGAGGGCGATGGTGTTTAAATATTACCACGAATCTTATTATGGAGGACACGTACGGCATGATAAAACAATCTGTCGTGTGTTAGAAAATTTTATGTGGCCGGGAGTTCACACCGACCTTGAAAACTAGGTAAAGAGTTGTGACATTTGTCAACATGCTAAACCAAATAATCAAAAACCAGAAGGCCTGTATGTGGGTACGGTAGCCCAGTATCCTTGGGAAGGTGCGTAATTAGACGTAACGGGTACATTGCCCCGGAGTACATCAGGTTATGTTTATGTTCTAGTAATAATACATAGTTTCAGCAAATTTTGTTTATGTTTCCTGTCACGCACCATAAAGGCAGTTGAAATCATTAAAGTTGTAATGCAGCTGTTGTATAGTATTTTTGGCGCACCCGTATATGTAGTAACAGATAACGCTATGTATTTTTGTAGCATGGAATTCAGAGATTTGAATTTTATATTGGAAGTAAAGATAGTTCGAACTGCCCTGTACCATCCACAAGCAAATTTAGTAGAGCATGTTAATCGTAACATTAAGATTGCCTTACACAGTTTTCAGTCAGATACACAAAGTCACTGGGACAATGTATTATACCTACTGTTTTTGAGTTTCAATAATTTGATTCATAATGCACACAAGTATGCTCCAACTTAAGTGTTTTTGGGGCTGAGATTGATGCACCCTTTAATATATGTGTAGTCACTCCACGGTATTTGTTTGGAAAACATGAATAATAAAAACTGGAGGAAATATGGGAGGATGCGACACGCAATATAATTGCATATCACCAGAAAATGGAACAGAAAAGTAATGTAGTTTACAAAGATGAAACTTTGAACCTGGTGAATAATTTTAGTCGAGGATCACCACCTCAGTTCAAAAATTGATTATTTTAGTACTAAGTTGGCGGTAAAACGGCGAGGGCCGTTTCAGATAATGATGTTACTTTCGCCTATGCGAGTATTGATCGATGATCCATATTCTCCGTACAAATACGAAAATGTTCATATCTCCCAATTTAAAAGATATCATGTACCCACAACATAAAAGGGCTGTCCCCGCCCTTCCCTTTGTGAAATCCATACTATTTTCAATAAAGAATGTAAAACTGTTTTATTAAGCATCATAATATTTTAAGGTTATGGTATTTTTATAAAGATATTTTAGTTTTCCAGTGTGTTCGATGGAAAATTTAAAAGAGTGAGAATATTAACATTTTGTAATCAAGTATACTCTACTCAAAAGTTAAATGAGTACATACTTGAAAACGTGTACAAATATGTAAAGTTAAATGAGTACATAAGTAAAAATATACGAATATGTAAAGTCATAAATATTTTAATGTATACCTGTATATAATGAGTTAAGTATTGTGTCATAACCTTTATGATCCTAATGAAACAAATGCATTTTGTGATTGTTTGTCTGTCTGAGTACCGAGGGAGTTTACCTATAAGTTGTGTCTGCTCTCAGCACAATTGCCTTTCTCAATGCGATGCCAGTCGCTATTTATCTGAGCTGTATACAAGCGCCATAACTTCACAAAAACTCCAAATTGCTTCGCTGAAAAAGGATCACAATTATTGCATTTAACGCCCCGCCCCATCATCAGCACACCATTTTGGGAGATTATGGGAAACTGGTATTTGGGTCAGCAGAATATCACCTGAAACGAGATGTTAGCCAACATGTCTTCACATTTAAAGAGATGACTATCATATGTACACAGATTGAAGCAGTGTTGAACTCACGATCTTTGTGAACACTTCGCACAGACTCGAATGATGTAGAAGCCCTTACCTATGCACTCTTTCATATTAGTTCATTACTAGCTGCCCTTCTAGGTGATGATTTAGCAGACGTCCCAATGAGGTGACTGTATGGGCAGCAACTGGTGCAACAATCACCATTACCATGGGGGGGGGGGGGGGTTATGGACTCAGGGTAGTGGTGAGCTCAAGGTGGGTGATCTGGTGCAACTGAAGTGGTATCTGGGGTGGGTCAGCATGTTAACCATGCCAGTTATGGTGTGTCTAGAGTAGCGACAATCAACCTGCGCTAAGGACAGGTTGCAAGACCTGCGGTCAAGTTATGTCATGTTCCCATTTACTAAAATTTGTGTACATTGACTAACGGGGTAGTGTGGAAAAATGTAAATTTTGGTGATCGTTAGGTTAGGTTCTGTGCCAAGGCTTACAGTTATTTCCAAACAGATAGTCTTCCCTTTATAAGTTGTTTTGTTTGTTAAAATTTGTGTGTGCATTGTTATGATTCATAATCACGAACTATTTGTTGTTTATTCCGTACACTGCTATATTGTACAATGGCGAACTATGGTATTTGAATTGAAACTCGGTATGGTTTTTGCATTTCGTGCGGTCGAACGTCACGCGGCCAAATCCAATGAAAAATGGTTTAACAGTACAGATGGTGAGTCACAGTACTTGGGCGGACATGTGTAGAGCTGTCGTATGCCCGGTTAACGGTATTTACCTAAGAGTCCTGTCTCGACAGTGATATTTGTTGGCGTGTTGTGAAGGTTTGTGGGTATGTTTCTATTTGGTTGTTCTTCGACTTTTAGTTTCAAGTTATAGATCGGTGAACTCTCGCATATAGCAAGACTTTTTGGACAATAAATTGCTTCCCATTCTTAGGCAGTAGTTTAAAATAGGCTAATTTTTCTGCAACAGCACTATTAATGTAGTGTCCAGAAAGCAATACTAATCGTGTTGTGGTTTCCAGGCTATCGTGTTGGACCTTTACTTGTCCACTTCATACCTCGAATTAAATCCAACAGAACATATTTGGAATGAACTAGGGTGCTCTTTGCAGTCCAGATTGAATCGACCGACAACTAATCATTAACTATTTGCCACTCTTTAGGAATAATTTAAATAAACTCGGTCATATGTGTATCAGAACTCAGTGGAGAGACTGCCCCGAAGAAAGGGAGAGCTGATATCCAATTGATTACACAGCTGGCACATTTTGTATTATCCAGCAATGTGGTTTCAGTGACTTTTGGCCACATTGTAAATTGCCATATCTCTTGGGGCCGCGGTGGCGTCGTGACTAGAGCAATCGCTTCCCACCCAGGCGGCTGTACCAGGCTCGATTCCCAGCGGTGGGAGTGGGTCTTCGTACGTGCCGTGCGATGGCGGTGGTCTGCGATTTTCCTTGGGTATTTTTAGTTTCCCCTGCCATTGCATTTCTGCGCTGCTCCATACTCGCCTCGCCACTCCACACTATATTTCTGAAACTGATACTTTCCAAGTTTTACACCCTACTTCCCATTACAACTTTTCTTTGATAGTACGGTAAGTAATCAATCCAGAGAATATATTCAAAAGTCTTCAAAATGTATAAGGAAATAACTTATAACATTTTAACCAATGTATGTACGAACTATGGGGGTTTCATAAGTCGATATAATTCTGATTTCTGTTGAATCATATTATATCCGGAAATGTCACTGAACAGCACTATTTGTAGATAACTTAATAATTTACTGCCCTACATTATACTAATGTAACTGGTGTCTAGAATCGGACTAAACGTTTTGCATATTTTAATTACTTTTAGTACGAATAACTTTATAACAAAGACCTTGGTTATGACCGATCATTGCTCAGGATGAACTAATTTAATCAGAAGCAGTGTTCATAAAATAATAATATTATGGTATTTGCTCTTTTATTTAATAGAACTCGACAGTACACTTGTTCGATGGATCTTGACAAAATTTTGCACACAATTTTGTCTAACTAATTTACTAATTTTTTTTATAAACCTAATTGTGATATTTTTTCAACTTTATCATCTCAGGTGTTCATTTGTGTAATTTAAGGTATCATACATAATCCGGGGAATTTACGTACGTAAGGTGTTGATCAAGCATATACATAACCTTTCGTCTGTGACACAACAAAGTTTTGATATTTTGATATCACGAATGTATGGTTAATATAATAGACTTAGTGAAATTTCACTTCCTTACATAGTGCCAATCTTTCGAGGAATTGTCTACGTCATGTGATGTGCAGCTTGAAATAACAGTTGGCCATAATTTTATATCCGACCGATATCGATACAGTATCTGGGAAGTCGAGGTAACGAAACGAAACAACCTCTTTCACTTGGCCTCGATTCCTGATTACCTCTAGCCCAGAAATTTCTTGAGCGGGAAATATGTGGAGATTACCTGTGTTATATAAAATTTACCGAAAGTGTACACAGCAAAAATTTTGATAATTTTTACTGAGAAATTTGTTTGTAATTTTACAAAACTTCTAACAGTACAACGATATTTCTTGTAAAACTTCATAACTACAGGACCGTGTCTGTAGTAGAACTCAAGAAATGTTTTTACTATACTGTTCCGTATCCACGAGCTTCAGCAAAACGGCGGACACTATACAAACAAAAAAATAAAACCCGTAAATAATTTTTTTGTGTAAAAACTATAGGTGATATAAAGTGGATTTAAGTGAAAAAATTATTGCGAATTTGAATAACGTAAAACGCTTAAAGAACACAAATAATCACAATAAAACGACAATATCAATAAATGTACGGTATTACTCAGTAACTGTTAATATTTCCTAGCTACAAGGAACTCTTAAAATGAAATACAGCACAAGTAACGTATTTTTATTAATCAATTAATTTTTTAAACATTTTGTAAGTACTTGGAATTATATTCGATATAAAATAAACGTTTAAGTACATATGTCAAGATGGTCTAATAGTTAAGGGTGCCAGCTAAACATATAAAGAGTGTGGGTTCTAGTCGTAGTGCTGATAATTGTTTTTTTTTTTTTTTATGAATTACATCTGTTTTTTTTTTTTTTTTTTTTTATATTCTTTACATTACGTTTAGTTTTCGAGAAGAAAAAAATACTTTTATGTACACTCTTTATTACTGTAATTTGTAATACAAGGCTATCATTTGTAATATTACAAATATATGTACGGAAACTTTTGCTAAGAAACTATTTGTAGATTTTCAAAAGAATTACTTGGCAACAGGGTTTCCAAGGATTTTTCTTGTAAAAGTACAGAATGTTTCTAGAGTGTATCGCCAAATTTACGATTTTTTACGAGAATAATGGCACGAACTTTGCAACACAGATTACAGCAATACTCGTTGTCGTACTTTTCAGTTAGTGTTGTATCTTCAGTGATCTTTGCTGTCTGTGTTGAAGTAGTATTAAGATGCACATACTTCGAGCCTGTTTCGGAGTGTGGATATTGACTACCTTTAGTCCATACCCCTGAAAAACTTATCTGCTTCACATTTTCGAAAATCACAGAACCTAAGCAGAGGAAGAGTTCACCGAAATGTTTACTGCAAAGAAATGCGTGAAACGCTTGATATTACTTTTAAAATATCAACGCTGGATTGAAAGCAGACATGCCACATTAACCGCGAAAAATCGAATGCTTACAAATACTTTTATGGTGCTTATATTTATTCTTTACTTGGGCTACCTTGTTATGTCTTTGAGGAACAGATTTGCAAGTAGCAACGAAATACCTCTGAAAGGAAATGTTTTGTATTCTGCTTCAATCTATAAAGTAAAGGCATTTTTCATGGAAAGTAATGAAGCCTTGGCAAAATTCTATAACCTAGAAGCAGAAGTTAAAGCACGGTACGATGTATGAAAACAAGGGACTGATGGAGGCAGAACTAAGATGGCTCCTCTGCACACCGAAACGAAATTTTTTTCCGGCATAAGAAGCAAATCTACTTGCTCTCCACTCCACCGACAACATGCCACAATAGAAAGATTAGTTGGCCCTCTGCGTCATGTAAAGACATAGCTAAGATCTACAATGAAAGAATACCGCCTTCCAAGTCTGTGTTTTTGAGCTCCATAGAAACAGGTGATAATCATGAACCTGGACGAGAAAGCCTTAAACAAGTAAGATACTAGCAAAATAAATATGCAGCTGTTTATTGCAGCAAATTTCACTTTGGCAAGAAAATAATTTCATTCATTCTAATGAGCATATATATATTATATTATATTCTGCACTATGTCTTAACAAAGCAAACATTTATAAAAAAAAAACATTGCCTGAGTTTGCATTTTGAGACAAAATGGAAACATTTCTATAGGCTGTTCACGCTAAAATTAGCACTTTTGAAATCCCTGCTTAAGATCTACTTGTATGCACTTTGTGTACTCCTTCGCCTTATGTAAAATTAACATTACCGTGGGACTCATCTCTTTCTTCATTCTTCGGTCAAGGGAAATTGTAAAATTATTAGAAAAGTAAGTATTTAAAAAATCGGTTAATTTTTCACTTCGACGCATTTAAGAAAACAGAAAGTGATAGGAATAATTTAAATTATCACAAACTGTTTTCTAATACTTTATATTCGACGTTAAGATATGGAATTAATTTTGTCTCCATCGTTACCAATTTACTGGGCGTATGTCCCGCAGTGCGTCCGTTAAAATATATGCATGTAGGAGCAGTGACTTTTTTTTCTAAGGTTGATTTCAAAAGTGTTCACTCTACTGTGAACAGCCTTTACAAACATGGATTTTGTTATTAGTAATGAGTATTATAGTACATTTTACACTAATACCTAAGGTACAGTTAGGAATACGACGAGCCCAGGTGAAGCGATGTAAACGGTGTCGTTGAGTTAACAGAGACACTTTATATGTGTATCGAATACAGATGTTACCACAGCCATTGTGCTTGTCTGTTACACCGCACTGTTCTTGCCAGGTACTGCTGCTCACGAGCATTGAGTGTATGTGGTCGGCTACTGGGATGCCCACTCTGGGTCGTAATTCCCTCCTTTATGCATTATCGAACCAAACGTAATACGATGAGTCGAGGAAAGTTGAATGTCCGCAATACTTTGGAAATGGTAAGGCTCATCTGTCTGGTTTTCCTTTCGAACTTCAATAATTCACATATTCATAAACAGTTTAGATGGTCTGTATCTGGTCTGTGGATTCAGCAGGTAACGACATCAGCAGCGAAGCCCCCTGACTGGATTACAGAGGAGGGTTGTAGAATGTGACTAGAAAATCACCCCTGTAAAAAAAATACATGTGACCATATAACAGGCGGAAACCCAAAATAAAACATAAATTGAATGACGAAAAACAGCGAGAAGAAACAAAACAAAATTAAATTAAATAATATAACATATTTAAGATAAGTAATTATGCGAAACTGATGAATGATACAAGAGGACTCAAAATAGCAAGGGCTATCCGTCACTAGAGACGAGCTTTAGGCCAAGCGAGGAAAGATGAAGGGGAAAAGTTGGAACAGATAAAAAAAGGGGAAATCTGTGTAAGAAGAAATAGTTTTTTTTTTTTTTTTTTTTCATTTTACGTATAGACATATTTTAAATCCGTTCAACCTGTATGAAAAGCCGTTTTTAAATGCTGACGATATTAAGGATTCTTCATTAAAAAAAAATGTACAGAAATAATAGGAAGTTTTAAAGAAAATTCCACTTTCACATACCTACATAAGGTTGATTACTATGATATGTCTGTTCTCGGTAAAGTGAGCACTTCTTAAGGCCCTCCCAACAGGCATTAATCAATAATAAATATATCTTATTACAGCCTGAGCATAAAATTTTGAGGGTGTGGAAATGTATACACTGTGTTTATTGGTCACATTGCAATGCATATATTAAAAAACAGCAGGAAGATGGGAATTGGATGAAAGTAAAAATTTAGAAGGACCTTAAAAAGTGCTCACTTTACGTGAACAGCCTACAATTCTTTTGCTTGTGAAGTAGCAACACCGATAAGTGTCACTCGAAAAGTTAGCAGATTTTTTAACAAGGGAGGAATGTGATAATACCAAGGAAATGCTATCTGCCACTTACAGATATCCAGTTCAAGGAGGGGGCACATCCTTGGCATAGTTTAAGTACAGTAACATTTCCTCCCAAAGAAACTTTCTTCGGCATTCTAAAAATTTAATATAAAAGTAAATAATTACAGCAGTATAAATTGAATAATAGAAGCCTAGGATGCACTAAAATCATCATTAATTTTTAATCAGGATCAAGGATTTCGGTTTGTGCAGACAGAACTTTACCATGCCCATGAATATGTAAGAGACTATTAGGAAAATCCGCGCGTTTAACAATCTGTAAGCTATAATTTACATCTCCATGCTACTTCGAAACTCTTCTCCGGTACTTGTTCACTGGTTTGCCACAGCGAGTACAACTTAATTGTAAAGCATGAGATTCTGTCCTTAACTTCTTGAACATGTCACTGACTTGAAATTCAACGTAGCGTGTATAATAATCTGTATCCCATTTGTATCGAGAAAAATGACACTACTCGTATTTGAAGTTAAACCTTTCCTCAGATAATTTCGCAAAATTTTCCTGTCGTTACCTACATCCATACAGATGCAAAAGGAGCACTACATATCTTGTCGCCCCCTGAAAATGCCTTGTATCGCTTAGCTCATTGATTTCTGTTGTCCTAAAGTATTTCAATCCAAGATCGTTTGTTATGTTTCTTAAAACTGTGGTTTTTGGGACTACAAGCTCGGATGCTCGTTTCGGCAGTGACTTCTTGGATGATCGGAGCACAGATGCCACCCCGCCGTACATGTGGCCTGTCGTGAGGTTGGTCATTCTGTCTTCCGTTTGTCTTTAATTGATCCCGTCAGAAACAGCTTGTGTTCCTAATGCAGTATTGTCCTTTTAGGAGGGTCTTCTTTGTGGAATCGTCTCGTGAATTCTTGACGCACATTCCATAGGCTCTTTCCAGTATATGGACGTTCATATGCCCAAACACTACCAACAAACCACTCTTCAACACTGCAGGAGCTCGTGTCGGCCATCTGAAAATTGAGAACGAAATGTAATTCACAATGTCAAGGAAAAGTAAAGCGGTGACAAGACATTGGGACCATGCTGTAGTTCGGATGGCGGGTTACATTAGCAATGCAATGTATGAGTTTGAATAGTCTGTTAGCTATGACCATGTTAAAAAATTGTGTGCTGGTATTTTATCGCAATTGACGGGGATAAATTTGACAACCAATATAGTTAGATGATTACGTATTATAAAAATCATGTTAAAAATCTAATTAGTTCTACCAGCAAAAAAAAATACAGTTCCGAATTCTACATCAGAATGTATGAAATGTATCAAACTTCTCCCGCCTCTGTTTACTCGCCTGGGTGGATCATAAGACACGACAGCACTCATCCAGGAGCACTCCAATCACTACCCAGAGTCATCACCCAAAAACACATGTCGAGGTCTCTGCGCCGGATATAACCATTGTTGTTCACTGTGTGCACAGTATTTCCCACCAGAATCCGGACCTGTCCTCCGCTCTACTACCACCCGGAACCAATCCTCTATGGCGCATACTGGGATCACTATATACTTTGTTTCTTTCTTCAGCAGCACGGCAAGCCAAAGTTCCGTAGTCTCTGAATTTCCAAAAACATTCGCTGGACATTGCCATAAACATTCCTTCCGATGATGTGAATGGACAGTACATAAACATGTGATCATTGCTAATTTATCACACAACTGCGTACATATTGGCCAACATTACTCATCATCCACCACTCTAGCCAACCTATAGGGACCTTTCCGACATTTTAATGGGATCGCAGGGAGAGGGGGGAATGGAATCAGTATTGCTCACTCCTTGCATGTCCTTCACAAAATTTTTAATTAAATAAAATGATGCACAATTATGCCAATAATATAAGTACTCGCTGTTGGACGTTTCCCTAAAGAAGTTCTCTAGCAATCGCTATTAGTTTTATAAAGTGTTGTTTTGAAGGGTTCATTGCCATGTAATACCAGGATCAAGAGTGCCACAGTGTATTACTAATGTCATGAAAATTACCCCCCCCCCCCCCCGCCCAAAACTACCACCCTTCAATTTGTAACACCATCAGATATTAAAATAATTGTAAAATAAAGTCCCACCATTACCATTGGTAAACAACGTAATTTACTACAGAGCATAACAAATACTACATAACGACATCTCCGCATTGCGGATTACAAATCAGTTCAGGCATTGTAAAATAGTTCAAGATGGGCATGAATATGCATGTTTCCAGTCATATCAACAAACTTTCGATACAACCATTATCTGATTGCCAATTATCGAACTGCATCTTCTTACGCGAATACAACCTAATTTAGTGATCAGATATTTTTCAAAACTAGAAGGCTGTTCTCGACTTTCTAGAACGTGTTCAGTCATGCCACCAAGTTTGAGTTGTCCATGCGCCTGCCAACGACGTCATATATACCATTTACTACTCCAACCTTTGCTTTACTAACCCTGTTTCCAGAAGAGTCAAATCATCTGCGCTGCTTCCAGCCGTTAGGAATGGACGCTGAGGAGGAAGGGGGAAGTGATTTGAAGGAAGCGGCCTACAAGCCTACAGTATAACCATATACTCAGGTGAAAAATAAGAAAATTTACATCACTAAAGCAATGACGTAGAAACCCCATAAGTGCATAGTGCATGGAACACTGATACAGGGCAGTACATGCAATGATTAACAACAATCCTATAATATGACAGGAGCAACCACGAACTAGGCATAACACCACTGAGCCCTATATAACTGTAGATGACTCGGTGAAAGAGTAGTCTGTTGTTGCAAGGATTGGTCTGTGTGTAGAAAGCATTGTAGATATGAAACGACGGCAGAGACGACCACACTTCGTGCAAATAACGGACTTTGAATGAGGTCGTATTGAGGAACTAGGGATGCTGGATGGTCCTTCCAAAGAATCGCCCATCGCGTAGGACGTGAAATGTCTGTTGTGCATCATTGGTGGTGCCGGGGGTCCAACGATGGTGCACATGCTCGTCAACCTGGTTCCGGACGGCAGTGGCATACAGATCCCGTCTGGATCACCGCATCAGACGAGCAGCCATTGCTGGTCGCACGGCAACCACTGCCCAAATTAGGCCTACTGTTGCACCCAGCTATGACCATCAATAACCGTTTGCTGGATACTGGGCTATAATCAAGGGTGCCACTCACCAGACGTCCTCTAACAACTCATCACTGTGCAGTCCGCCCCGGATGGTGTCGTGAATGACGCAAATGGAGGCATGAATAGCTCGGAGTTGTGTTTAGTGATGAGAGCAGATTCTACCTTGGAGCCAGTGACGTTCGTTTACGAATGCGGCGTCAACCAGGAGACAGGCAAGAACCAGAATGTATACGGCAGCGACATACGGACCAAACTCTTGGCATCATGGTCTGGAGGGCAATAGCCTACAATAACCGTTCACTTCTGGTGTTTTGATTTCTTGCTTAGATTTGCCAGTGGATTTTCTCGTGGTATTATATTTTCTCTTGCTATTCTCTCAAAAGTAGTGATGTTGCACTACATGTTTTTGGCACGACAATTTTTTTATAATTGCAATGAAACATATTAGTTGGCTTTCAACAATTTGAAATTGCATTTTTTTAACCAACGTAAATATTTCAATCAATTTACCTATGATTGGTTAATTTTGTTGTTCATATTTACTCGGTCATTAATATACACGATAACAGCATTGTTGTTTGCTGTAAACAAGTGTTTTTCTTAGATATCATGTTAAAGTACTTGTAATTCGGTAAGTGCAAAATATTACTTATATACGGCAACTGAAATCAAATTTGCATTATAGCAGTTTACTTTTACAAATTATCTTACTTCCTTTACTATGTCGTTTTTTAGATTTATATTTGCGTATTTACATTTTATTTCTAATCGTTTTTTCGCCACTATTCTTTGTATTTTAAAACTACGCACATTGTTAGCAAATTCAGAGCTTATGGTTACAGATACCAGCAGACTTTATAATTGAAGATTTTGATATCATAGTAAAATGTTAATGTCCGCAATTTTAAAACTACGAGCCTGGACCATTAAAATGTATTAGCTTACATTGTGAACCATACTATTTCTTCTTTGCCAAATGTGGTAGAGTCGGTTAAGCGTTTCTTGTGATATGACAAGAAAACTTATTTTTTTTCATATGGTGCTACCTTACAAAATGGTGTGGAAAAGAGTATGCATTAGTTAATTTGGTTCTAGCAATCTATACTTTCAGAGTACCAAGTTTGTTCCAAATTTGTCAAATGTTGTGGTATATGTACAATATTAACCTAAACTATTTACAAGGCCGCCATTTGAAGAAAAAGCCTACCTCACTTAAAACGTATAAGACTTTATAAGATAGGAAAGTGTTAATTTTTCCGCGAGAAATGACACAAAAGCTTTAATTTACAATAAAGCAAGACATTACTAAACGGCGGACAAAACAAATTATGTATCACCTTATTTGATGCTTGTAATTGAAATTTTTAGTACAGCCTACCATGTTTGGTCGAAATTTGTTAAACTGTTTAATTATACAAAATAAACCTCAAAATTTTGTATCGCAACCATGTTTAAAAATACGTGCCTTATCCATTTGAACTGCATACTGTAACAGTCTACCATAATATTAGTTACTTGCGAAATTTGGCGGGAAATTGAGCAGTTTCCGAAATATAGATACTAAATATTTATTTTGTCATGCAATGCTATCTTCCCAAATGGCGCACCAAAAACAATATAAAAAGATGCGTTTTAATTGACGTTAGTAACATCATATTCATACAAAATATTATTGCATCTTTGCTGTGGTTAAAAATTAATTATGTTTTGGGGGGGAGGGGGAGGGAATTCATACATCAGAATAGACATTCACGTGATTGGATAAACGTTTTTTCTAAGGAAAATCACAAAAAGACATTCACGTGATTGCAAAAGCCTGTCTTCCCATGGAAAGTAAGCTAAAGTTATTCACTTGATTGCATTATAAGTCTCTCTTTCGAAGGAAAGTAGGCTAAAAATAGGCAAAATGGGGTAAAGCACGCATGCCAGCTGTGCAGTAACTATTCTCTGAGATGCAACATCGAAATTTTTTTGGCCTCGATACCTGTCAACATGAAGTGGTTCTTTTTCTGGGTAAAATATTGGTTTGTTCGAAGAATTAAAATGTAAATACAATAAGTAGGCTTTTTATATCGGGAAATGTAGTTATAGTTAACTTTTTAAATATAAACTAAATGTTTTAAAATTAATCATTATAAATTATTACGTACTTTATTTTGATATTAATATGTAAACAAAAATCTTTAATTGTAGATGATTTTGTATAAAAATCGTGTAGACAGTTCGGTAAAATCAATTTTATATCTATCCCAGCGATAACCCATAAAATATTAAGAGCCACCAAGGTATATATAAACAGGTGAATAACAAAAAACGTCCTCGTTGTGGAGCGAAAGGAAATGTGGGCTCATCAGTGTACGCAAGTGTCAGTAACAACCTTTGGTAGCAGACGTGTGTTGAGGTGCTTTGACGTTGTCCCCCACCACAATTGGGATGGTAACCAAACATAGCAACGCCCATTGTGATACACTTTTAATGTATCCCTTAGCTAACGGATCAGTTAGAAGACTATTCATAAACCGTTGTTGTATTTATTAATTTTTTACGTTTATTATAAACTGAAAAGTGTAGGAATTGGCATAAGTCACTTAATAATGTTGCTAACAATTTCACGGTTTCCAGTTATCGACGATGAATAAAGTGATTCGGCCATGAGAACGTTAATTTTACACATGGCGGAATAATACAGACTATTCAGAAAAGTATATTCTAAGGGCACAATTAACCGCGAAAACCTATATAAACATAAACAAGTGATCTAAACGCCCAATTTAAAAAACCTTATGTTATTCATCGTAATACTTATGGTAGTTTAGAATATGGATTAGCTTTTCTTTTTTCTTTGCAATTTAACTTTGACTTTAATGGTGTTTACGTAAAAAATGTTTGTAGTTAAATACATGGATTGGCAGTACTATTATTAAGCCGATTCGGGCACAAAGTGATGGGGATGAAAAGCCAAGGTGACGCCTGTCATTTTGTAATTTTTCCCCTCTAAATTCCTTTTTACCTCAGAATTTACCGTTTTCATTTTGAAATCGTAAATTTTCCCACTATTTATTTCCGCTTTTCTTTAAAATTTTCCTTTTCTACATTAGAATTTTCTTTTTCTTTTTCTAAAAAAAATGGCCGAATCCTCCATGTCCAAAACCGACCCCCCAAAGGCATTTTCCATCTAATTCGGGGGATCTTTTCGAGAGCAGAACAGTGGTGGTTATATATGTTTTATAGGCATAGACTATGTCACATCGATACACAGTGCACAGGGACCGGAGCCAGCACCATCTGGCCACGATGTTGTAACATAGCCCGACCAACATATTGGATCTGGATAACATTGACCTTACATCCATCACGCCATGTCTGTGGCCCTGAATGACCTTAAACACACGAAAAAAAAACTAAAAAATCACATAAAATATTAGCATTCAAAAACTCAATCAATTCAGCATTAAAAACCAAAAATTGCATTTAAAAAATTATTTTAAAAACATATGTTTGGAGGTTTCCCCAGCACTACACCCAACTGAAGATTGAGAATCCCCAATTTTTTTTTTTAATTGGAAGTTTATTCGATACTGCTCCACCCCCTCCAATCAATCACATTGTCTAAACATTTCTCGCTCACCACAAGCCCCACTCCAATTACCATGACCCCCTCACCACCGACCACAACCCTCTCAGTTTCATCTCTTCACACCAACAAACCTACTCTTCCCCCCTCATCAACTATCATAATGCCTTCTTTCGTACCATTCTGTGCCCCCTCCCCTCACCCCTTCTCCAGCGTACACTCTGCAGTATGCAGCCAACTTGGATTTTACATTTGTCATATGTTTCCATTGCTGGAATTTATCTCTCTCTTATGCTCAACACTCCATCTCGGATCCCAATATAAAAGCAATGGTGATGCTAATTTATTAATTATAGAATTTGCTGGAAGGTAGGTTATCTGCCGATTTAGCCTCCAGTTGACAGCCATATTTGTCTATGTTTTTAAAGTGGTGCTGTTGGTGCCATCCATATTGGATTCTATTTTCAAAACCTAAGTGGCACTAATTTATCAATTTCACCACCTGGTGTTGACGTGTACCGAATGACATCTATATTCATACCTATAAAGTATGAAAATATTAACATATTTAATTGTTGATTTGTTTTCAAAATAATTATTTTAAAAGATTTTTTTATTTGAAATCATGTAATGGTGTTTGTGGAGCTAATTGTGGTGCATGTGGTGAATGTGGTGCTAATTGTGGCGTGCATGATGCTTATTGTGGTGTGTGGTACTAATTGTGGTGCATATGATGACAATTGTGGTATGCATGGTGCTAATTGTAGTTGATGTGGTACTAACTATGGTGCAATGTGGTGCTAATTGAGGTGCATTTGGTGCTAATCGTGGTGTATGTGCTGCTAATTGTGGCATATGCTGTGCTAATTGTTTTGCACACTGGGCTAACTGTGGTGCAAGTGGATTCGATTGTATTGGCATAGAATCAAAGCTGCGAATTTTAGAACGTCTCTTTAAAATATTATTCCAACTGACCTGACAGAAACGAAGTTACACGTAGTCTTACATGAATACAAAATTCCAGTAATCTTATATTTTAGGACGATTAGAAAACATAACCAATTAAAAATATTATGCAAGGTTTCTGCAGCTTGAAACAAGGTTTCGTTTGCTTTACAGAGTGCTATCGCTCATACCCGTATGATTGTAATTAAATATGCTAACCAGCATTCCCACCATTCATATGTAATACAGTATTATTCAACCATACGACCAGATATTTCAACCATCTCACATATTCCACTGCCATAACATAACTTCTGTCAAGAAACAAACCAAGCAGCCTACACTATGAAAAATTCCGATGAAATATTATATTATGTGCAACCTCGACTACATGATTTGATCAAAACCTCAGTTGCTACCCACAGTCCATTTCATTAGAACTAGCAATACAAAATAATGTCATACCAATAGGCCATATCAATAAGACATATCAGCCATACTACCAGAACTACAATGCCATAGGTCATATTGTCAGAACATTCCAACCATCCATTCATACAAAAATATTCGAACAAAATACTTGACAGCAATACCACCATGACATACTTGTCACATAGACAGATCTTACCATCTCTCCAAACAGAAAATCCTATGCAGGTCTCATCAAACCTCTCCAATCTTCACCAATCCTCACCAATTCACCACAACATTACCAATCCTCGAAAATCCTCAGCAGTCTTCAGTAATCTTCCTACCAATTCTCAGTAATATTTACCCATCTTCATCAAACCTCACAAATACTCAGTAATGCTCCTCACCAATCCTCAATAATGTTCAGTAATCCTACTCATAAGTCTTCACCAATCCTCAGTAATGCTCCTCAGCATTCCCCAGCAGTCCTCCTTCCCTATCCTCCTCAATAATCATCAACATTCCTCAGTAATCCTCCTTACTAATATTCGGTAAAACTTCTACCAATCCTCCTCTACAATCATCAGTAGTCCTCCTCCTCAGAAATCCTCACCAATACTCACCAATACTCAGTTATCCACCTCAGCAATCCTCGGTAATCCTACTCACCTATCTTCACCAACCATCAGCAATCCTCCTCTGCAATACTACTCCACAGTCCTCACCAATACTTCGATCTATCCCAATCCCTCCATCGATCTTCTGATCAACAGATGTTTGTTGTATGTCCCTAGTCATGTGTATGGAAATTATATTCATTCTTTAACTGTCTACACATATTTGTACTAGACGACTGCATTAATGTTTGGCATGCAATTCACTATCCATTCAGGTTAAATACTTAAAGTCTTTATTAATATACGATACATAGAGCAGTACTAAAGTAAACGAATGCACATAGCACCAATTTAAAGTTGTGATGGATAAACAGATAAAGCACAAATTAAAAGAAAATTACTTATTTTACTTAAAAAGTTACTATTATTTTATAATTACTATCCCAGAAGAAAGCATTCCATCTCATCATGCGCTATAAAACCTTAACCTCCAGTTCAAAAGTAAGATATGTTTTTAATGTACGAGAAATCTTCACCTTGTTGCAAAGCAATCAAATGCCTGAGTCTATGAAAAAGTTTATTTGTGTCTCCGATAAATATGTAGCCAGTTTTCTCTGCGTTGTCTGTCATCTCCATGTCGTTCGTTGCAGCAAATATGGAGGAGGGATTTGTCAGATCATCGAGAAAATTGCCATCATCTTCTGTGTCAATACTATATTGATTATAGTTTTCATTAAGTCTCTTTTTTTTGCATGAAGTGACTCTACTGCACAATGCAAGCCACTCATTCCATCTTTAGCATTAACTCTCATCATAAATGCGTACGGAATCAGTACCCATCGATGCATCACGAGGTAGTAGTGGCAACACTTGCCAGCTCTCAAAAGACGAATCCTTGAAGTTCTTGACGTGGTTCTTCAATGTATCGCCTTGCATTAACGATATATCCTCAATCATCAGTGAACTGGAGGTGAGGAATTATATTCCATAATGTGATAAACTTGTTTCTTCTGAGATAGCAATTACCAAATTACAACTTAAGTAAACAATGGTTTTTATTTCATTTTATGCTTTATCTTTTTGTTCCCCCTAAACTTTAAAGTGCTACTTTGAACACTTGTTGTCTTAAGTACATATATACATACAGAATATCAATTAAGAATAAATATAAAAATAGATTGATGGTGAACTTCATACAAAATATCAATGTAGTTGTCAAGAACAAATGTGCCTAGAAATTCGGGAAATGAATGTTATTTCTATACATATGGGTGGGGATATGAGACAAACCGAGGTAGATGGAAGAATTGGGATTGATCGGAGGATTGGCGAGGATTGCAGATAATTATGGAGCATAATTGCAGAGGAGAATTGCTAAGAAATGGTAAGGATGATTACTGAGGATTTGTGAGGATTGCAAAGCAGGATTGGTAAGGATTGTGAAGGAGTATTGTTGGAGTTTGCTGAAGATTGTGGATGTGGTTGCTGAGAATTGCTGATGAGGAGGGTGACTGAGTATTTGTTGATTGCTGAGGATGATTACTGACGATTGCTGAAAAGGAGGATAACAGAGGATATCTGAGGATTTCAGAAGAGTATTACTGAGGATTGGTGGGCATTACTGATGTTCTGTGAGTAGTGTATTGTATACGGCTTATTAGTGTCCCCAGCTGTTATGCCTGAAGTCTTATCAGGGGACGGCTTATAAACTAACTTATGAGCTAAATTAAATTAAGACCCATACCTTACCTGGGATTCTAATCCACAATCTCCTGTATCCCCAGACTGGTAGCGAACCAACCGACTGTACCATGGGCGGTCGACGGTTCTGTGAGAATTTGTGAAGAGGATAACTGAGAATTGCTGTGAATTTGTGAGAATTGCTGAGGATTGGTGAGGATTGGTGGGGAGGATTATTTAGAGTTGTTGAGAATTGATAAGGAGGTGAATTGTGGAGGATGACTGGTGAAAATTGGCGAGGAAGATTACTGAGGATAGGTGAGGACTGGTAGGGATTGGTGAGGATTGCATGTATTTGGTTCCAATATTTTCATAGGAATGGATGTCTGGAATGTTCTTACAACATTACCTATTGGCATTGCTGGTGTAGTGGTATGGCTGGTATGTCTTGTTGATGTGACCCATTGTAATGAAATTAATTTTGTATTACTGGTTCTTTTATAATGACATGAACTTTGGGTAACGACTGATGATATGATGTGTCATGTAGTCGAGTTTGCACATGATATAATATTTAGTAGGATAGCTGCTTGGTTTGTTTGCTGACAGAAGTTGTGTTATTGCTGTGGATGTTATAGTGGTTTGGATATCTGATCATATGTTTGTATAATATTGCATTTAATATGGTTGGATTGGAGAAATTGTTGGTTGGCATATTTGATTAAAATTTTAACCGATATGTGCGATTGCACTCTTTGCAGTAAATAAATGTTGCCTAAGGCTGCAGAAAGTTAATATATGATTTTTAATTGAAAATGTTCCTGCATCGTACTGAAGTATAAGAGTACTTAAATTTTGTATACATGTGTGGGAGTACACATAACCTTGTCGCAGTCAGTTTACTTTACTATGCTGATAAAATTACATCCTATTGCATCACAATGAACACATCATGCACCACAACTAGCTTCACATGCATCACAATTAGCACCACTTACACAAGTAGCACCATATGCATCACAATTATCACCACATTTACCACAATTAACACCAAGTGCACAGCAGTAAAAGGACCACACACACCTCAGTTAACACCACATGTACACATGCACCACTAACAGTTTTTATAAGAAAATTGTAATATAAAATACTTATGTTGAAATTAAATGAAATATATCAATTAATGTTATTTATGGGTATGGACCTTGCCGTTATTCGGTACAGGTTGATAGCAGGTAGCCAAATCAAGCAATTAGCACCATCTCGGTAGAAAATATAGAATCCAGTATGGAGGAGGCCGAGAGCACCGCCTATATTTTAAAAACATAGAAATATATGGCTGCTGCCTTGTGGCTAAATTTACAGATAGCCTGATGGCAAAATCGGTAATTAATTCACTACCATCACCATTGCTTTAAAATTGGGACCCAAGACGGTGTGTCGGGCATAAGCGAAAAACAAATATAGACTAAAAATGGGGTAAGCCGCTTATTCATCTTCTGTGGATGTACCCAACATTGCCCTACCACAAAGGAACACGACTGTCAATGTCACATTGTCAATAGTGATGAATGAGTTTGTGTATATCCTAATTTTTAAATGATAAGCGCTATTGTGTTAATAAAATACTTATATCAGTTTGAATTTAATCAAACTGCATAACAAATTGGTTAAAGGAACTATACATACATACCAAAGCACTTGCTTACAAATTAAGTATTCTAACCTAAAATCCAAACCATTTTGCTTTCACTAGACAGTTGGCAAAAAGCAGTTCAATGTTGGGACACGGAGATTGGTTGTGCTCATCTTTATTATATGGAAAGAATCTCAGCAATGTAAACAAATGACAAACGAAAAAAAACACTATGTCTGCATGAGGTGGATATATCGAGGCAGTGGTGGCGAGGTGGACGGTATACGACAGTACAAATGAATGTGGGTGGAGATGTGGTGAGGAGAGAATATGGAAGTTTTTGGAGAGTGGGGGGTAGTAATGTGATGAGGTTGAGTTGGTTATGGTGGGGGTTGAGTTGTTGATAATGGGTGAGGATGGTGGTAATGCAGAATGTTGAAACAATGCATTTAATTGGAATGGTTGGAGGCATACTGAATAAATTGCCAATTAAAAAATTGTGCTGATGGTTAGTCGTCTGCAGAGAGTGAAACCTCCAGAAATGTAAATATTTTAAATAGATTATTTATAATTGTATAATGTTTATAATTTTATATTCTTTCTAATTTTATTATTTTGCCATTTTTGGGGATTTGTTTTTGTAAATTTTGGGATCAAGGTAATCAAAGATCATGGGAACTGGGCAACGTCATCGACATGAAGTTTATGGATAGGTCATCCAGATCCTATATAGCGGTCGAGCGACAAGACAACATGGTATCTGGCTAGTGCCAGCTTCTGTCCCTGGGCCCTATGTATAGCTTTGGCATAGTAGTTTGTATATAAAATATATATGACAACCACTGTTCTGCCCTCGAAAACGATTGCCCCGAATTGTAGGAAAGACATTCTGGGGATCATTTTTACACAAGGGGATGGGGGTTTTTTTTAGAGTAGAAGACAAATTTAAAAAGAAAAAAATTGAAGGGAAAAAAGGAGGAAATTTAAGGGGATAGTAAACGATACTGTGGAAAAATGGTAAATTCCAAGGGAAAAAGGGAAATTTTGAGGGAAACAAGGAAAATTACAAAATAGCGGATAGCGCCTCGGCTCTTATCCCCAATCCACTTGTACCCGAATCCGCATAATCATACTACTATTGGCATTTTTTATTCAGAAGAACCGCGAACATTTACATTCGTGAGTCCACATTTAGAGCCAAATTTTCTTCCAAAGCGAGTACATTCTCCTGTCATGTAGTGCTCAAGGGCCGGGCGCATACATAGCGAAACACCATTGTCCTTCAGCGTAACCCAGTGAAGTAATGGACGCCGGCAATGACAACCACGTAACCGCCGTCCATCAAGGCGACGCGTTCATATCGCTGCAATTAACAACCGGGCACAGTAGTTGGACATCCATTATGAAATCAGGTGGTATCGGTAAGACCCCGCGACAAGCCGGCCAGCGGATAATAGTTATCAAGTGAGCGCCGACGAGGACTCTGCTTAGTCGTTCCCCGGCTGAGTAAACAACCCAGCAACTCGGAACAGGTGAGTAGCCTGAGCAAGTAATTTGGTGATATCCCGCAAAGAACGTGGGGGTGCCTTGTAATACGTATGTGTATGTGTGCAGCGTCCTTTACCTTCTCCCATACCACCGCCTTCATTCGCTGAAAAACAGCCAGGCTTCTATTGTGCATACCCTTAAACTCCCATCAGTAAAAAAAAAAAAAAAAATCAAATAAGTTTGTGCCGCAGCCAGCCTGGACGTCAAAACCCTCATATCAGTGCAATTCACCTCCTTCTAGTTATACAGTGCATGCTTAGGACTCAGGTAAACTTTCTGAAATCTCTTTCCTAAAAATTTAGCTCTGTATACTTTCTCCAGCGTCCGTTGAAATTTCAATATTTCAGCTTATCTTTCCACATTTCCTGTCCGGTTTTTTTACCATTGATTTATGATCATTTGTGCCCCAATATAATGTATTACAATAAAATTTACAGTCATACAAATTCAACTATTAGTGTTTGTTATGTAAATTTGTTTTTTATTTTAAAAAAGGGAGCGGGCTTGAAAATTGTGTATTCGTTTTCTGCACATTTTATGTAACTTGTTATTTTCGAACTAACTTCTTGCTAAAAACTGTTCTCTAACACGTTTCATGATTTTTAGGATTCTCGTAATTTGGGATTTTCTGTGTAACATCAACACGGAATTCTCCTGTGCTGCCTGAGGTGAGATATTTACTGTTTAGTAACACGGGCATAATATATTTCCTCAATTTCAAGAACATGGTTTATTTTTTATTAAGCGTTAAAATATTTTTATTCCAAACTCCACAGTGTATACAAGTGAATTTTGTGTCATTTGTTTATTCTGTATTAAATTTCTGAATCGACGAAGTTTATTCGCTGTAACTAGGAGCATTGAGCTTCACCATCCAAATTTCAGTTAAATTTGTACGCTTATTAATATGTTGTGTTTTAGTGTTCTGGTATCGCCAAGTATACTCTTGTTAGGTAAATATGCATACACTATTTCATATTTTTGAAATGATGAAACATCCTTATCAATTCGCTGTATTTCAACGATTTATACTCTGAAACTGGAATAGTTGATTATACCAGGCAATTGTTAAGCTGTATATTTTCAAGTTGTGCGAACGTATGTGTGTGTGTAAACTGGAAAATCATTGGTTTACACAATATCCAAGTTTGGTTTTGTAGCTAATCACAGCATACTGAAGAAAAAAAAATTAAACATGCCAATCTAACATAATAAAACCTTACACGTACAACGAGAGAATCACTGCCTTTAGCATTTGAGGATTATTTTAATTCTTTGGTAGCATTTCAGTTCTTTTGGTGTAGGGCTTAGCGAAGAGTAAGTACGATTGTAATATTAGATAGTTCAGTTTTAAGTTATTTTTATCTCATTTCCCAAAATTATTCTGAGCAATTCTGTTATTTTTAGGATGACGTATTTCTCTTTTGCATTTTTACCCCTCAATTTCACTGCTCTATATAGATTTCAACTTTGAAGATTTTTGGGTTTGGATGACCACAAAAGCGTGCCAACGCGGAAGAGATTCGGAATTTTTGTAGAGCACAAAATAATATTTAAAAAAAAATTCCTGTCTAAAGAAATACTGAATTGAACAAATTTGCGTCTTACTTCATATGAAGCCAATAAGTGTATAAATACAGGCATACGTACATACACAAATGCTTGCGTAGTACATGTATGCAGTTGACAGGAATAGAAGTTATGGTCCCTTGCCGAAACACTTTGACACAAAGAGGAGTTCAGAGCAAAAGTTCCATCATTCCAAGCACATCGAATATCTTTGTTTCATTAAAAATTGATTATTCTGTACTTGTTTTCTAGAAGGACAATGAATGAACTGGTTAGCTAAGGGCAAATTTTCCATTCTTAAAATTTTCAAGTTTTTCTACGAAGCACAAAGATAGCATGTTGATTAAATTTCGTATAGAACTCGTTTTGATAAACAACCTTTGCGTGAAAAATAGTAATAGTTTCTGAAATATATGGGCTGAGCAAAGCACAGTATCACTATATCTTGTAATAATTTATGTTATTGCTGAAAGTGCAATGCTTGTACTGTCTTCAAGATGGAGCCTGACGCCAGCTGATGGCATCCTTACATGTGCAGCACTTGCTGGAACATCAATCAATCGCCGTCGTTGTTGAGCACAGCTGTCCAATTGTTCAAAATGAGCAGCAATTAACGGAAATGCCGATGCCCGTTAGGATATACCGCTAGGTTAATTTCTGCAGTCACTTTTAGTATCAGCTCGAAGGTTAAACGTCCATCCGTTATGTCGGATTTTCACACGTGTAAACCGAAGTCTGTGAAGTTTTTTGAAATTAATTCATGTTCTAGTTAAAATCAACACATATTAAAAACATTACTGTAAACGAACTTCCGAGAAATTGGATTTAGTACTTCTGGGACTGCTGGCTACGTTGGATTTAACTGGTGGATTTAACTGTCGATTTCGTGGAAGAATCGTTATTTATATAACAAAAATATTTTTTAATAACAGCAAAGTTTAATGGTTTTCCGACATACCATTATTGTTTCTTCAGAACTAGCAGATGAAAATGTTCAACTTCATTCTGCGTGACATCAAAATTACTGTACGCGGTTCATATAATTTTAATTCAAGCAGTAAACTGGTGTATGTGTTATAATGTGCTATTGTAGTCCTAATAATCCAATTTTATGTTACTATTTTGTTTCAGCAAGAAAACCTATCGATTTTATGTGTGTGATTGGTGATCTGCTAAGAGCCTGTTAACCAGTGGTCCGACTTCATTTAGATATTGTTAGGTCAAGATTTAAAATGTATTTACTATGAAAGATCATAGATATGTCCAATAAAGCGTTTGGGGGGAGGGGTGTTCTCCACCGGGTAATTTTGGATTTTAAGGTGTAAAATGGTGCTATATAAGCATTTGTTCATACCTAGGCATTGCACATACTGCTGGTAGAAATAGAGATAGTTTTTAAGGTGAAATTTGTTTGTATGATACCATTATCAAACAGATATGCTTGCTAACTCAAAATTAGTTATTATTATATAACGATAAACATTATATGAATTTTATATAGAGCGATTCGATACTTATTTTCATGTATGTTAGTGCCTAAATCGAAGCATAATAATTTGTAGATTATTTGTTTTGAATGACGTAAGCCTACATGATGTGATAGATGGAAACAAAACCAATATTTTGTTATCATTATTGTGCATGCATTACGAATTTTCACATCCCAAAACGAAAAAATTAACACAAGGACAGAACGTACTTCTAATATAACACAAATACCTTTGCTGAAGGAATGTCCTATTCCTTTGCTTAGCTAAAAAATGTATCGCATAAACAGTTTTCATGTATAAATACAGTTCGCTGAAGGAATGTCCGCTTTGTTGTCTCATTATTGCTATGGAATCATATGTTACCTCATTAGTTTCTAATGCCACAGCAGCAGCCTTGTGGATATGTACAATGCCCATAGAATTTAACTTCAGCTGGCAAGTACGTCTTAAGTCTTTAATACCAGAGAAATACCTCTCTGCTCTTGCCATTAACCTTCATCACAATTTTTAAAAATCTTGAAGAGTTCTAAGAGAAAAACGTTAAGATCACCTTGCTTGAAGTGATCGATAAAATCTTCTGTGTTAGCAGTAACTTTCCCTTCATTCTGCATCAAATCATGAAACATCCCTCTGTGAAGCAAAAAGACGATCAGGGTTGACATTCTTAGAATTGCACAATTTCTTCTTTATTGTTGGCATCACTCCCAAGCATAAACTGCTCCAATTCCAGCAAAAAATCGTTAAATGTTGTTTGAAAACAGGAAATTAAACTATTTACAGTCCAACATTTGATTTCGAAGAACAGACACCTGTACCTTTGATCTACTTAATTTAACTGCTCTGTTGATTTATCTTGAGAACTGTCGTATCTTTGGAGAATCTACTTCCTCCTGGGTAAAGTAGGTGACTGTATTGACGCAGCTTTTTCTCTTGATTCAGGCCAGTTTTCTTGGAAACTTCCTCAGAAGAAATTAATGCTTGCTTTCAGAGTCATAATCAATCAATGAGCCTCTTCTACGTGAAAAAATATATTTCGCAGAGTACAATTTGCGGTGTCTACCTTACCAACTAATTTGACAAACACAGTCTTAAAAATGAGGCAGCTTTAGATATGTTTTCGTTTGAATCATTACTTGAAATGGGTGTAAACATTTGCATCAAATCTATATAATTTGAAATAAAAATGTATTATTAGACACAGAAAGAGAAGTGTGTTATGCAACATTTGTCGACAAATTATAGCATATGAATGATGTTAAGATGAATAAGAATTTTAGAGGGGCAAAATGGCTATATGCGGCTCCTGGATAAATTTTGGTTGGGCAAAAGTAGCACTGCCTCGCTCCCTCCCCCCTTCATCTTCAAAGTCAGCACTACGGCCATTAATTGTTTGGTGTTCAAATGTTTTTCATCCGCTACACATCAAACGGCAAACAAGTGTTCGTATTACTATGTTTAGAAAAATTTTATGAAGTTAACTAAACTTATTGTATGTAAACGCATAACTAAGTGGAACAGTTTTATTGGAGAAAGGTTTAAGTGTAATCAATTAATAGTGCAGGTACAAATATTAACAATGAAATTTATTGCAGAAGGAAAAACTTACATTTGGACTTTGGAGCCACGCATTATCAGACTTTTCATAAATACAGCCCAACTTTTTCACTCGACACCGAGAGCTGACAGACTTCTCAAATCAGCAGTCAGAAGGTCCCAGCTGTATACTTGCCCCATTTCCAATAACCAGAGATGCAAGAAGCACTGCTCTTCCCACGAGTGCACTTGTGCGAACTCTAGTTAACTGATAACGTTCAGTCGCAGACCTGTATGTTAGTACATTGACAAAAATACTTCCGGACCTGAGCTTTTTCTTGTCCCCATTATTGTTCCTTGCATATATGTCTTGTGCTATCTAAATAAACACATAAATTTTGTCACATGGGTTACACAAAATATTTTAGAGAAATTAATTTTTTTCATGGCTATTTATTTACAACAACTTTTATACATTTGTGAACACATAATTACTGTTTACGATCAATACCATAAATATGTTCGGTGATACTTCCAAGATCTACGAGTCATGGTGGCTAGGTGCTAACTCAGGCTGAAGGCCGATGCCAATAATGCTTCCAATGTTCGATGTATTCCATTTCATACTTCACGCATCCGCAATCAACAGCCCGCAGTATTCAGCAGTAAGGTTCGTTGCACTTCGCCCTGTGGCTCCTTCGCGATTCCCCTCCCCGCCTTGACCAATAGGCTACTTCAAGATCGATGTGTTCGCTATTTAAGCTACCCAGTTCCCCGACGCACACGCCGAAGGCATTTCCGCACTGGCCAGACACTCCCGAGCCTGAACATTCCCTGTCCACCACCTGGGGACGTGCTCACTTGCGGTTGGTCGCATTACTTAAACTGCCATAGTCCTATCCCGTTCGCAGAGCCTCTCGCTTTCACTGGTCTCAAGGGACGGGCAGATCCCGGCGAGAGAGCGCCTACATAACGGTATTCATCCCATGACAGTTCAAACTGAGTAGGCGGGAGGCTGGGTCAAATTGGTTTCTAACCTACCTTAAAACTAAAAGGAGAGTCGGAGGTCCTAGGTAGGGATGTGACCTAATTGCGTCTCAGGTCGAAGTCCCATACACCTAGACTTCAGGAAAGATTCTATCTACAAGGGCTCTAGTTCGCGACTTTACTGGTTTGTGTCAACATTGTTGCCATTGGGGCCTTCATTATCTCCCATGCATACCTGAACTGAATTACAAAAAGAACAGAAGGCGCGGGAGGGGGGGGGGCGTAACGTGTAACCAGCATAGGCGCCACAAAAACTTCTCAATCGAAAATAATCTTAAAATTGTATGAAACTAATGAAGCATAAAAGAGTTCTACTAGAACTGAGGATGGAGAAGGTTAGTCTTTATTGAAAACATGCTGAAGCACTAGAAGAGAAAGAGGGGTAAGAGGTGTGCTTTCATTTTCCATGGCCATGCTGGCATTGTTTGTTTGTAATCTGTGGGTGGGAGGTACTACCCCTATGGTGAAGGGGGAAATCTGCATTTGGGCATTTCCCCACCCGTATTCCCAGTGGATGCTTGAAATAAAAAGAAGTAGAGAGAAGGAAGAATAGAGTGGTGACTCCTGAGTGTACAGCCTGCCACAGGTGCTGGTGTTTATAGTGCATCAGAGAGCCCTTTCGCAGTACCAATTAGTGATATTTGAAGTACACAATACATAGTGACCCCCCCATCCTCTCTTCCCAGAGCCCAACTGCTCTTTGTTGCACGAAATATTGAGTCTTCTTCACCTTGAAGTGTCTTCATTTCGGTGTGGTGTGTCTTGATGGCTGAAAATAATTCCAGGATCTTTATGTGTACTGTAATGTGAAACCACAGTCTCTTATCACCGAGCCATATGTATATCCCAGCATACATTTGGCTGTATGACTGTGGACACACAGTGCTTGGCAGGGTGAAGTATAGGGGTTATTAACATCCCTGATCTTATGCCTGAAGAATTATCAGGGACGGCTTACAAACTAACTTATTACCTTATTAAACTAATACCCATGTCCTACCTGGGATTCGAACCCAGAACCTCCGGCATCCCAGACTTGCGGCTCACCAACCGACTGCGCCACAAAAGGTCGGCAAGGGTCTAGATGGAAGGGTGCGGAATACCAGATAAAAGCAGAGAGGGTCTCTGGGAAAATCTTTGCTAAAGGCGTGGATATAACATGTTCCTTTAACTGGGTTAGTGCAGAAGAAAGTAGGGTAATTGTTGGTTAGCTAAGATAGACTTGTGTGGGTTTGGTGCGTGATGATATGAAATGATTGATGTCTGACCTGGGTTGTAACAAGGGCCGTGCTATGCAGCCCTAGTTGTGAGGGATAGAACTGAGTCATCCACCCGAAATGCCAGTCATCTCTCTGCAACCCAGAAAGAAAGTGTCTGAGTACAGACGACTAAATATGGGGAAGAAAATACAGTTAGGGTAATAGGTTCATCACCGCTGTTTGCGACCTGCTTGCAGCTTTGTGTAATATATGTGTGTTAAGTGTGCATGTTAGTATAGGGTGCCACTACACAAGCCCTCCAGCAGCTGCAAGAGTGCACAATGCTGACACCTTGAATCGGGTGAACATAGTGTTTCGCTTGGCCTTTTACACACTAGAATTGCATGCAATTAATGGGAAAGGGGAGAATGTAGTGGGGGAGGAGTGGGAGGGACTAATTATAGGGTACTATGGGTGCACTCTGGTGGTATATGCTGAAAATTTTGAGTTACCAGTACACTGTAGATGGTACTTAGAGGGTATGGTGGGAGGAGGAAGCGCGAAGGGGTGTGGTGGAGAGAGTGGAGAGGGTTGAGAGAAGCGAATAATTGGTCGAACTATAATGGAGTGGTCTTGAAGCTGTTTGTAGGGGTTAAAGCCAAGGCGACCAATGGCGAGTATTTGGTGGTGAGGTGGCCTCTCTCTCTCTCTCTCTCTTGTTATTCGATAAATGTAGGTGCATATGGCTACGAAAATGAAAACGTTTGGTCTGAAGCATTACTGATGATTCTCTATATTTGAAGAATATGGGTACAATGACGAGCTGGGATTATTTTATACCAGATATTTCGAATATTGCAGTGTATTAATGCCATCATGTACTCCGCATACTGTGTATTTAAATGATAAAGGATTGTACATCAATTCTACGGTTGATGTATCAAACTGAACCTCGCTGCCTATGTATCCCAGACTCTAAATGTACACCCGAGGCCGTCGAGCACGTCTTCAGTTGTGGCGCTTCAACCAAGATGGTAGACGAAATCGGAATCTGATGCCTGATTTCTAAAACCGAATCTTCATTTCCTATCTAATTTATAAAATCATATTCGAAGATATCACAATTAAGATATATGAAAGTGGCCCTTTAACATCGAGGTCTTGAGAGCTAATGAAGGAATCGAACGAGTTCGCCTAGGTGGGAAGCAAGTAGTCTTACAGAAGGTGTCGTAAATTAGAAACCTGTACTACATTAGTATTCTCTTAAACAAATTTTTAAATAGAGGGTTTATTTTTGAGGAAGCAAAATTTTTTTGTTTTTTTTTAAATATAATTTTCGTATTACATTCCGCAGTATGACTGATGTAATTCTAATAATATTGCTTTCTGGAGTTCCTCTTCCGATTCGTGGAGTGTTAATGTTAATTTTAAAATACTTATTGGTGTTTATTTGTAGGTTTTCAGGAAGACGAATTTCTAACTGGCAAGCTGTATTCATAATATAGTCCATAAAAATTACTGTGAAATCAGTGCTCCAAATGAGAATAAACAGAAAGTGTTTTATTTGTGTTCTATCAGCTTAACTCTCAATCACAGAGAGAGGAAGCTGTTAAGTGTGTACAAGAAATTCTCCTTGTTAAGAACAATGAAATGAACTATAAAATTCTAACAAATCATTCTTTCCACAACCTCAACATATTCATAACACCCCAAACTCAACAAATTCATAAATATTAAATAAATTGTAAAATAAATTAATCAAACAGCTTACAAGAGAATTCTTATACCTCGCTGTACTTCGTAAATTGCGATATGAGGGTCAGAATAATTGTATCTTATTAAGTCCAGGCTAGCTCTAGACTGCCCTGCAACACCAATTCTGATATGTACCCTCTTAAGTAATAAATAAAGCTTGATCTGAATAGCTACTTCATTTATACATAACGTTTTCTAGCTATATTACACTTTTAATCCTGTGTTGATGGATCTAACAGAATATGCATCACCACATCACTTCCATGTCATCTTCTGGGATATGATCATTATTATTATATTCGCTAACAACATACTAGATTTAATTTGTTGCGAATCATATTTGCAGAATTTTTTATTTATTTTTTTAAGAACATCATTATGATCCCCATTGTTTTAATACTTGAAAAAACATTTGTGCTCTTCCTTTCTCATACATTGAAAACGTTATACACTGACTCAAATATATGAGAAGCCAATAGACTGGAGAAATCCCAATAAAACGTAATATTGTACACGTGCACACCATCACTGGGTATATGGACGATTACAGTTGCAATGTATCTGTAATACCTAGAATGGCCACGAAAAGCCATTAGTGGTTTCGCCACTTATATTATAGCTATAGTATTATAAGTCATGTGTTGAGTGTACATGGACATGTGTCTATGGAATCCTTGTGCCATACTGTGGACTCTCGTGGCTTTAACATCAACTCCTACCCGCTGCCTATCTGCAGGACTTCAAGGTCCATTACAACTGTGGGTCGAATTGGCTCAGGAGAGACTTCGTTTCGAACCGAATCGGCGCATGCTAACAGGATCGAAGAGATGCTGCATCCTCTTGAAATGGGACGATCAGTGTGTCCGTAATAGAAACTCTGATGATCGTGTGAACCTAACATTATGACCACTGCAAAAGTCATATGACCTTTCTACACATGCAAAAATATTATTTCCATCACTTATTTTACATGCTTTAAAGTTTTTGTCTGTGAATGTATAAAACTTACAATAATCAGGTTTATAACTACACACTGGTGTGCAAAAATTATGGACAGGGCAGTTTTCGCATGAACCATCGGGCAGCAATGTTTCAGAAGGTAAAAAGCAAACCATAATATCGTCGAGATGTAAGAGTATTGGAAAGGTAAGCAACACTTGACCAAGAAAGGAATCCAAACGGTCTAAAGAGCCTTTATTTAAAAGAGGCGTCCGAGCACAGCACGACAGAATACAGAAAAGGATCATTTGATGGGCAGCAGGCAAGAAAATTCACTCCTCGTAGGAGATATGATCACCCCTCATTACTTGTTAGATGTGGGCCATCTGTACATGCTTAGCATGAGGTTATCGATGAGAACTTGAGGCATCATAGTCCTATCTTATTTAACCCCGATTGCTTCTTCGGAGTTGTTTGCTGGCAGCTGGCAACATACTACCAGGCTTCTCCCGAGAACCCCCCATGTGTGTTCGATTGGATTTAGGTCGGAGGGCCATGTGGGACAATTCACGTGGTGAAAATCTTCACTCGCCAACAGCTAGGCGATATCTGCTGTATGATAAGGTGCTGAGTTGTCATCCATGAAAAACTACCAAGGCTCACATCACCTAAGTAAAGACGCGTGTGAGTAAAGGGAACCTCGCTGCAGTAACGATCACCAATGTCTGAACATCGTTGGAAGATGTGGAGCTTCGTACGGCAAGTCCCAAGTTCGACTAAATCGGCGCTCAACCATAAACACCACTCGACCCCAGTACTGATCTCTACAGTTCTTGTGTTCCTGCCATATTGGCAAATATCGTCTCCGAAAGGTAGGCGTCAATGGCACAATCTATACTCGTCGAGCGAAAAAAACCGCGTGAGTGTAGTCTCCTGGGATCGGTAAAATGCTATATCGGTTGTCCAGTAGTGCGTTGCATGTGTCTTGCAATTTCACCTCTGTTTGCCTCCGATCTCTCTTTGCCTACACGACAATATACCGGTTATCCATCGCCGTGGTTTATCGTGTAGTACCACTACTAAACATCCCGTACTGATCGATCGAAATGATGGTGAAGCTCGTGACACGATATCGTGTGTGATCCGTAGTACTCCACCATCACTAGCCAAAAATATACATTGTTTATAATCTTCCCAATGATTCTACCCAGGGTCGTCAACATTGTCAACTAAACGTCTGTAAGCAACAAAATCAGAATAAAGTTTCTGCAATATGAGGATCATACACCATGCTTTTGCTTTCTACCTTTCGCGCATGCCCACAATACGTCATGTTGCTTATACCGCATGCCCTGTCCATACCGGACTCTAGGCGAGCATCTGATTAGTCTTTCATTTGATTCTGCCTGTTATTTGCACTGTGATGTTTATTTCACCATTGAATTCTTACTTTGTTACTGTGTTTATCAGCAAA